>CM031239.1:504622727-505222727 GCA_018340775.1 Taxus wallichiana var. yunnanensis | reverse complement strand
CATCATTTACTATGTGAAAGATGAGAGAGGGGTGCCTCGTGCATGATCATGAGCCTTTTGTGCACTAGTAGGGAACATGTGCATCAAGGTAAAATTTTCTCAAAATTCCATAACTTCAATTTTATGATTCCTATCATTTTTAAAGGATTTTTAGATGTTTTTTTGGTCAAATTATTGATTTTAGAGAAATATTCCTAACAAAATTATCCTAGGGTTTGATAAAGGATTTTTGAGTAAATTGGGTTAGGGTTTGAGGAGTGATTGTGTTTTCATACTTTGATTGAGTTTGGAATAGAGTTGTGTATGCTCTTCTCTTGCACCTAGTGTGATCTTGAGAACCAAAAACACCTCTAAACCATTTTTTTTGCTTGGTAGTAAGTAGGAACAATTATCATTCATTTTGTGCTTAAGAGTACAAACCTTCATCATTTTTGCATATGCTTAATCTTTTATTTTAAGAGTTTTTTCACTTAATAAAGAAATAAATGCTAAAATTTGCGTATGGTCCTCCCTTACACCTAGTGTGATCTTAGGAATCAAAATAAAATTTATTCTTTCATTAAGAATCACTTGGATTAATTGGGAATAAACCTTGTTTTTGCAAAGTTTGATGGTATTTAGTTGATTTACAATCATGTTTCATTCTATTTTCTTATGATATTCTATTTTTAAACTACTAACCATGTTGTGAAGGACCTAACGCTTAGTCAAAGAAATGAGGATTTAAACAATTTTTCTAACTACATGTGTGATTGTAGGTTGCCAAAAGGAGTGCGACAAAAACCACATTAAATATACAAGATAAAAAACACACCACAATCATCACATTGTATTTGCAATTTTGGTTAAGAGCTACGGCTCGTCCACTCAACTAGGATTATAACCCCTTTGGAATAAGCCTTAAGCTATAATAATGGGCGTGGTCCTAGGAACCCTAAAGTAGTTCACGCAAGAGGGAACCTTGTGAATGAAATAGGAAAGTGCTCCACACTACCGACTTAACTAGTATACCTTAGTGAGATTAGAGTCAAACATATCTATATCACGACCCCCGGTGAAAGTATAACCGAATGCACTTGGTTCTCATTATACTAGGGGTTAACCTTTGTAAATTGAGCTCAGCTCTAGATATCTTCGACACCAGAGAGAGAACCACCTAGGAAGCTTGCCGACTTGGAGCCATTGTTTTTGTCTTAGATAGTATACTTTAGTGCTCTCACAAAGTGACAACTTTGTTAGATTCAAACTCTTATTTTTCAAAAAAGGGAAGGAATCTCTTAAATTTGAAACCATGTGACATTTCATCATGAAATCTACTTAGTGTCATTTTATCCTAGTTTTTCATTTGTCCTAAGACAAGGCAAAACTCTACCAAAATAACACCAAGTTTATTTCAACACCACTTGGTCTACACCCTTGTTTTCTTGTTACCTATTTTTGGAGAAAAGGAAACAACATATATGGATACCGCTAGATATCACGTGTCCACCACTTTTGTATTCTACTTGCGTGACTAGGTTGTAATGCTTGAGCACAAGTGTTGAAAGTGTGCATGGTACATACTTACGATCTAGTAGGCCCCCTTGTCTCAAAAACCCATATTTGAGACTTATTATCATTATAGTTATGTGATTTCATCCTTGTCTTCTTTTGAGTTTTTACACTACCCACATTGTAGCCATACAATTGAGATATTTACGTCTTGTTTCCATTGTGAAATTAGGCCTATATCTTAATATTGTAGGGTTACGCTATTCGCACGCATAACAATTTATTGATATACTTAGATGTCGTTTTTACACCCTAGCTTTGTCTTGAGTGTTGTGAGTGTTGAGGTTACTTTATTACCATCGTTATAGTTCCATTTCGATACTAAAATATTTCTTTCTCATAAAGTTTGATTACGTGTCCAAATAGCATTGTTACGTTGCTCACATTCATTATTGTCCATTTTACAAGACTTGGACTTTGTTAGTGTTTAGAAACTAGTTTTTAGTATATCTTATTGGAATATCGCGTTAACATTCTCTTATCATTTAGGCCTCGTTTTTGCGCAAACTTGACCTAATTGGTGATGTTGTGTTGTCACTATTTGGTTGCAAACCTATCTAGATGAAATCTTAGAGAATAAACTATTTGGTGTAACTAAATTTTGAGCGTTGTACGTCATTGTATTATTCTAAGGAAAACTTGTGTCATATATTACCTTATTAGGGTAGCTTGTTCGTTATTATTTAGTTCATACATTCGTTTTGACCTATCAATTTTGTGGTTATTCTATAGTCACCTTGTTTTAACAATTTAGTGTCGTTACACTGCAAAAATTTGACTAAGGTCCCTTTTTAGTAAACCTTAGTGGAAATTCTTCGCATTGTATTTCCTATCTCGAGTATGCCTACTACGAGGATGAGATCTCAAAGATTAGGAACTGATATATTTGGAGGTGACAACCCTATTTTAGAGGATAATATCATGGTTGACCATAGTGGTGGAGAGGAATATTCTCCTTGTATGAACATAGAGCGTCCTCCTACCAATTTTGATGGTTAAAATTTTTAAAACAAACATGAGGTTCTTATGCGTGTTATGGAACTAGGAGCTAGGTTACCTCACACAATGGAACCTTCTCTCATTTTCATAATGGTTCAAGGGGAAGAAGAAGTGCAACATCATCATCACCATATAGATGACATATTAAACCTAGGTCACGCCTCTACTTCTGCATGACAAAATAATGAGGAAGTACCTTTCGAAAATGATAGAGAATATTGTTTACCTCCTATTAAAATTTGTTTGAAGACCATGAATAACATGTTCATCATGCACAACCTCCCCCTAATGAAGATCATAACAAAATACCCATTCAAGAGGTTACATTAGAAAAACAGGTCCAAGCCCTCACTCACTCGTCAATTGGCAAGTTTGGCTTTGCATATAAAAAAGGAACAACCAAAAGTTGTGAAACAAACTATACCAAAGGCAAAACCTAAAGCTTCATTTCATGATTTCCCAATAAACACTCCTCGACAGGGGGACATCAAAGGATCCTTATGAGGAATTTTTGACCGAAAATGGGGTGGGAATACACCTAGGATTAACCATTTGTATAGACCCATGCCGCCACCCACACAAGACAAAATCTTCCACCAAGAATGATCTCTATGAATAATGCCCTTCAAGTGATGAGAGGGCCAAAATGGTAACAATAACAAGAAGTATCAGTTTGATGAGCTATGTCCCTATCCATTCAAAAATCCATGCTACAGGTACCTTTCCCAGGACACTTTGATTTTCTAAAGTTTGAAAAATATAAGGGAAAAGTGATCCTCATGACCATATTAAAGATTTTTATATGGCATGCCAAGAGGTGCATTCAACGATAATTATCTTATGCACCTCTTTCCACAAAGTTTAGGAGCAACAACGCTAGAATAGTTTATACACATCCCTAAGGGAACCATATCAACATGGCCATAACTAGTAGAAAATTTTTGTAGTATATTGAGAATGATGTCACCATGTTAGATCTCTGCAATGCCAAACAACGAAATAACAAAAACTTTGTTGTGTTTTTACAACGATGGAGAGGATTAGCTAGCCGCTTTCCTTGCTCCATACCCGAAAAATAGTTGATAGGCATATTTTTTCCCAACCTCCATCCAAACATTACATTCCACCTACAAATGCATTGGCAACATGTTCGAAGAGGTAATCGAAAAAGGGAGTCAAATTGAAAAAGCATTGCTAGTTAGGGGGACTCTAAAACCTTTCTCCTATGATCAAAATGATTCCAAGTCTAATGAAAAACCAAATTTTGTTCATAATAAAAACAAAAACTTCATTGGTGATGGGATAGTAGATTCTAAATGAGTACAAGCCGTTCAAAACAACACTCCTTTGAAGCTTATAAGGGAGCTCCGCCTATGGAGTATAAGCGTCGTACTTTCACTCCTCTATTTGACTCAATGTCATCAATACTAAAACAACTAGAGGTGGTTAATATGGTTAGATATCCTGAAACTATGCCTTATGAGGATGACATGCCTAAACCATCATGGTTTAGAGATAATGAACATTTCAATTCCATCGCGTTAAAGGTCACAAAATAGATAAGTGTTTGAAGTTATAACAACTACATCCAGGAATTAATCGAAAGTGGCGAGGTGGAGATGCATTCATCCACTCCTAAAAAATCCCACAATATGAAGAATTTTCCTAAATATAATCAGGACAAGAATGTTGATTATGTGTCTAATGAGGAGAATCATTTTGATGCTCTCATTGGTTGTGTAGATACACCTATTAAACATGTCAAAACAATAACTCTGTGATATCCCCTAGACTATTTATGTCTAGGAATTTTCAAAAAGACTTATTATCACGCAGTTCCGCATACTTATGACAATAAGGAACCTAGGTTTCAACATTCCCATCAAAGGATGCCTATCACAACTAGACCTTGTTTGATTCTTCACACTAAAGAACTCGTTCACTTACCTCTTCCCCATCTTCAACTCATGGTAAGTGGTATGATTATGATTCTTCTAATTCTTAAAGATTCCAATCCCAATGATTCTAAGTCTTATGATTCTTCTAAAGATTCCAATCTGAATTATTCCTCTAATATGACTCCTAAGTCATGGTCCTCCTTGCCTTTGCAGGACCCCATTTCTCAATCGCCTCAACGACCCCTTCTTCCGTCAAAGAGATCTCTCGACTCAAATTCCTTCTAATCAATCATCCAAGTTGACTCACATATCACATTCATCTAATCAAACCCTTGTGGTAGAACAACTACCCACACCAATTGATTCATTTTAGAATAAAGAAGCCATTAGAGAATTTATGAGGGTACATGAAGACATTCCTCTATAAGATTGTGAGCATGAAACCTCTTTATACCTCGATAAGTTCGCGTATTGGGAGGAAGAGATTGATTCCTTTTGTAGAAAGTAGAGGAAAACCTTAAGATCATCAAACATGATCCTCCTCTTATTCTTTCATCTTCACATTCTTCATTAGGTGATGAAATGCCTGGGTCTAGCATTGATCCATGACCTATCTTCTCATTACCTAATCATTCTTTATCTATCAAGATTCCTCCATCACAATTTTACCTTGGGTCACCACCTGGTATCCCATCATATTCTTCTATATGTGGGCCACCTCCAAGTAGCCCCACATCATCTATATGTGGCTCACCTCTGGTAGCCCATCTTTGTCTATACTAGGGGCATATCCTAGAAGTCCCTCATCTTCGATTCTTGGGCCACGTCCTAGTAGCCCATCTTCTTCTATATATGGGACACCTCCAGGTAGTCCTTCATCTTCTATCTATGGGATGCCACTAGGTAGTCCTTCATCTTCAATCTTAGGGCCACATCCTTGTAGTCCTTTATCTTCAATTTATGGGACATCTCTAGAAAGTAGCCCATCCTCTTCAAATCTTAGACCGTATCCTTCATGTCCATCATATTTTCTTCTATTAATGATTATGGAAATCCCTTTGCCATTTATCACACCAATTGTATTCATCCACTTTCTTCTCCCACTTCTTGGGATCAGACAAATCACGTTATAGCTTATAAAAAACCAAAATAGTTCATTCATCCAACTACGATTAAAAATTCCAAGAGCTCCAAGGATTCTAACAATTCAAACAATCTTAAATTTTAGAATCAAACATCATTCAAAAATGTAAATCAATGCAACCATCAAGTATGGCGTAAAGTGTAGAAACCTCTAGATAGGGAACTCAAGCTCCGCACAAAAAATCCATGTTTCAAGATAAATCACATTCATTTGTTGAGTATGATCTCACCATGATCATCGAGATCAGGGATAATATGAATCTTGATAAGCAAGCATGCCTAATCTTCCTTATCAAGGAAATTGCTAACATTGTTGTTAGATCTTATCACATCAAGTGACCTTATCGGTATTAGTTTAAAAAGAAAAAGAAAAATACAAAAAAATGAGAAAACATTTCAAAAAATCAAAGGTAAATGAACACACATTGCAATCAGGTATCGCATACACATGGATGTTCTTTCTTCCATTCCTTGTTATTCTTTCAGAATCGTCCTACCATTTTCATCCCTTTGGTGATATTTTGGTTAACCTATTTGCACATATTTTATGACAATTATCTCTATGGTATCCATTTGGCATTGGTATTTTATCACCTTGGTAAATTAAAGAACAACTAACCTCTTAAAGATCATATCACAATCAACATCTAAAAAAATTGTTACAAAGAAATTTTGGACATGTTTGTTGACACTAGCCAATGTTGTCATCACAATCACTTCCGCCTCCTTCCATCAAGCCATCAGTGGTTCTTAACTCCTTGTAAAGAAAGAGATCTGGAATAAGTTTTGAGAAAGTAAAAGAATCAATCAAATCAAAAAGCACAAAGCTGAAAGCAAATGCTAAAAGAAAAAGCAAATTGATATATAACTCTCTCTTGGGAATTTCCAATAATATCTACCGGGCTATGGATGCATGACTAATAGTAGAGAAATGTTGCAATTAGAATCAAATGCATCTCCATCGAGGCTATGGATGCCTGGCTAGTAGTGGAGTAATGTATGACTCTCCTTCCGTAATCCATCCATAAAAATCAACTTTGAAAAATAAATTATTCCTATACATTGGCTAGGTTTCTTCACTTGTTTATCAAATCTTCCTCTAAGAGGTAATAAATTTACATGAGCACACACTATATTTCTATGAGCAAACATGATTAGTATTTTATCAAGTGTCTTTTTTTGGACCTTGTTCGGACTCTTACTCTAGTTTGTATCTTGTCTCATGATTTGTGCCTTTGGCTAATCACTTCTTCATTGTGAGGCTTCTAAGATACATTCACAACATTCACATCATCCTTCTACTTCATTCAAAACATCCATGTGTATAATATTTCCTTTTTCCATGTTTGCGGACACATTTGTCCCCTTCGCAAAAATAATCTTCCACTTCGTTCTATCATGTGCTTCTTCGAGCTAGCTTACACTAGGGGCATCCTTGCTCCTTCCTAGCACATCATTGGGTTACGTTCATCATCATGATTGAGCCTATCCATATTTTCCCTGATCCAACTTCTGCGTGAAGAGTTTACCTTTGAATATTCCCATCTAACACTAGGGGCAATTTCACATCTTCATTTTCTTGCACATGCGTATGGCATTCTACCCTTGTGCATCCCATCTATCAATGGGCCATCCACATTTATTCATTTCCTATACATAGATTCAAAAACTTCTAGAAAATAAAAACATTCAAATACGTTAGTCAAAAAGTCAAAACATCCAAATAAACATAAAAAACCCAAGCAAATTGGTAAAACAAACTCAAAATCCCCAAAATTTTAGTAAGAAAATTCAAAACCCCAAATTTATATTACCATTGCATATTTTTCTTCAATACCTTTCCAACACAAAAAAATAGAGTTGTTTCGAGGTCAGGAGAAAACGTTATGGCCTCTGGAAGATAGGTAATGCATTTAGTGTTACACACAAACGCCCATACACCCATGTTGAACACTACCAACACAGGCACTCGGGCACCCATGTTACATGAAAAAATAAAAATAAATTCAAAAAGGAGGCCAGCACAAGTGCTCAGGTGCCCATGTTGCCTCACAAAAGTAAAAAAACTCAAAAAGTATGCCAACACAGGTGCTCGAGCGCCCATGCTACCTCAAAAAATCAAAAAACTTAAAAGGAGGCAAGATAAGTGCTCGAGCGCCCATGCTACCTCACAAAATCTCAAAAAACTCAAAAAGTAGGCCAACACAGGCACCCGAGCACCCATATGCGCCTTAGACAAGCCTAAAAACCACAAATCTGGGTCAACACGAGTGCCCATTTGCGCTCACAAAATATAAAAACTCATCAACAAGGTTAGCAGTACAGTGCAGTGCGCCCATCTTTGGCTCACAAAATGCAAAAAAACCTCAAACTGGGTCATAGCATAGGCACCCATGTGCCCATGTTTCCCAACAAAACCCAAAAATCCAAAAAGGAGGCCAGCACAGGCGCTCCCCTGAGTGCATAAGCGCACCAGACATTACGCATGAGACCATAATTTTTTCTCCTGACCTCAAAACGACTCTTTTTTTTTGTGTTGGAAAGGTATTAAAGAAATCTACATAATGGTAACATTAATTTTGGCTTTATATTTACCAAAAATTTATGGTTTTTCATTTTTTAAATGGCTTGCATACAATCAAGTGAAGCCTGTATCACCTACATTATCCTCAACATCAAAATTGGTCCTACAAAACCATCTTTCTGATGTTCTTGCTTGTTCTTATCTCAAACAACATGTGGATCATCGTGATCTACCTCCATTAACAAATATGGGTGCGCTCATCTTCCACAAATTATTAATCCATGAGTATTAATACACCCATCTCGACACCCTTTTTTAAAAATGGAATCTTTTATCTCACCCACCATGTCAATCATGCTCCCCACTCCATCTAATAATTCAAGCCATGGTCCCCACGTGATCACATCATATCTCTTAACTCAAGGTTACTTCTACTCAACCCCAGTTACTTGTTAACCTCAATCTAACCTCACATCTAAGTTATAAATATGGGTTTTTTTCCCATATTTGGGAAGAAAAAAGTTAGAAAATTTGGGTGAATGTTGAGATTTTAGTCATTTTATAATATCATTATTATTCTATCTTGGTGATAACACATGGAATTTCCATGACATTTTGCTCATGATTTGGGTTCATGTGATGAGATTCATGTTGCACGCATCAGATCAATAACACCATCTGCACACCGGTATCATCCAGTTCTTTTGTTTATCAATTTGTATGTTATCTATTTTGGATGCTATTTTATTATTATTCTTATCGCATGGGGTTGATAGCCACCGAGGAAGTTAACACTTCCCGGATCTACTTTGTTAGGAACCCCCACATAAAATCTCTAATCATTATTTTTCTAGTGTATGTGAACTTGCAGGTTTTCGGGATCACACCGAGGAGTCTCGATATCAACTTTGTTATATCATCCATCGTCATCTCCAAGGTACTAAGCCCTTGTATACTCGATGTTGTTTAGTGTTTCTTGATTACTCATACACTCATCTGGACAGGAAGCTAGAAATCAGATCAACATTTGGCACGCCGGTGGGACCAGATCCAAGTTCTGGTCATGTTTTTTTTGTTTACTTTGTATAGGTGTCGTATGTATAACAGTTATTATATTTTGTATTATTATAAGTATGACATCACGTCAATCTAGATATATGTTCTACAATTTTTTTGTAGACTCACCTGCTTGCAGGCTCTTTGGTACTATCTTCGTCCATGTGTTGTGGTGCATATAGGTAATGATTATGTCACCATTAAGGTACATCGATTTCTCATTTGAAAAGGTTATTATTGATTTGTTTATAATAAAGGTAAAATTTTATTGTTATTGCTATTTGTTAATATATATATATATATATAATATATATAATAATAATAATAATAATAAAATAATAATAAATAAAATAATAACATCTTAACAATACCCTACACTACCCCATTTCCATCTTACTCTATTATATGTATCCCCTAACCTACCTACCCTTCTCCTAGTTTATAGCCCACTCATTCCATCCATTTTCTTCCCACACGTACTTAAATCCACTATAATAAATCTACCACTAACTCAACTCCCTCTCCACTTTACTCCCATCACTCTAACCCTACCTCCCTTCCTTTCCCTATCCCCGTAGGCCGACTCACTGACCACTTCTCTCCACTCCCCTCTATCCACATGATCTCCTCTCCACATTATTTGACTCTCTCCCATCTCTCCTTTCACCTCCACCACTCCACTTACCACTCCACCCAAGCTCACATCTTTCATCTTTATTTCATTTCCAATTTCCTTCCTCCTCTGGATATCCTTGACTCATTTCTCGGCTTGTTCTCACAAATCCTCGACCTCTCTCTATCTCTCTCAATCTCACTAATTCCACCTCTTTTCCTCTCCATTTTCATCTATCTATCCAACTCTCACCATCAATCTCCTAAGTCATCTCATTCACTCTTCCTGGCATTCTCTCTCCTCTCTGGTCCTATACATCAAATTCCACTCATGCTTGCTTCATCCTCCTTTACCTTTATATTTCTTAACATTTCATTTTAATTTAAACTTTGCATTCATTTTTGTGATCCTCACAGTTAGGGTGATCCCTCCAAGACATCAATTTTGATTTCATCTTGATCATTTGTAGTTGATTGACCATCAATGCATTTCCTCTTCAGTTTTCATACAGTCTCTCTTTAGAATAATCATATAGCCACTTTGATAAATAATGCCACTAAAAATCTAATTCAAGTTTTTTATACAAATTTTTTAAAACTTCATATATCCATGGAAATACATTCTTTTAGTTAAACAACCATTCAAAGTTCAAGTTCCTCAATCTTCAGTTTTTCTCATCATTTTTCAAAATCCCGCACTCTATTTATAGATCTATTGAAATAGATTTTCATGAATTCATTTTTTTCACTTGTTCTACACAGTTTTTTAGATTAAGCTTTAAATTTAGAAATTAATCAAAATTTTACCAATCACAAAAAAAAAAAGAGATAAATAATGTCAATATTTACATTTTACATTTGAATCCATATAGCTTTTATAATTATCCATTGATTGATTACATCTATAAGAAACATTTGATACTTAGTACTACCCACGAATCCAGAACTTCCATAGTCTCCCTTATATATTAGCTTCCATTTTTATAAAGATAATAAGTATCAACAAAAGCATTCATCATTAAATGAAAGTCAATATCCATGTGTAGTAGGACCAACCATGAAGTACCTAAAGTGAACGAAATTGATGTCAATAAAAAAGCTAGATGAGATATTTCTTTTTCCTGTCCCATCGATTAGACATCTTATCTCATTGTATCATCTATTAACATCGACATTCAAATATATTTTATTTTTTTAATAAACATTTGTTTATGAAATTTATTTAGATTTTGATAAGTTGTTAAATAAATAAACACATATTCACATTGGTTTTGATAATATTGTTTATCATCTAAGAGCTTAATTATTATCTTATTCATTTATCATTCATTTTTTTATAAGTCTAAAATGGGTTTGTCATTTATATAGTGTGTGTCGTTATTTATTATTTTGATTTGATTATCACATTGTCGTGTCTATCATTTTGCATTACGATTCACATTATTTTCATCATTAGATCATCATTTATTTTATTACTTAATAATAGTCATTGCATTGTTTAGTGTCTAATTTAATTTATATTCGACTAATCCCGATAATTTGTTTATTCTAATTTATTTATTCTTTTTATCTCTTTTGGGTCATATCCACTAATTTTCATACTTGCCTTTACAGGATTGCATTGTCAAAGATAAAATCTTAAACTCAAACCACATCGCCAATCATCTCTTGTCAATCTCATCTGTAGTCATAAGATCCTTGGACGTTCCCAATCATTGATTATCATTTTCAAACATTTTACTTGGATACGACAAAAGGTGCTTTCAGATTGCTTAAAGCTTACACTTGGCTCAACTTTATCGATAAAAAGGAAAAGTGATATACAGGTATTCTCTAGTTTTCCCTATTTTCTCTTTTCTGCATGGTATTGTTGGTATTTTGGATGATTGTCAGCATCGAATTTCATATTTTGATTTTGGAGTAAAATGAACTGTGCATTCTGCTTGCTCACATAGTGTAACTAGGGGTTTAATTATTTGCATCACACCTATCATCACACACTACCTAAAATTTCACAAATTAATCAACACATCGAAACATTCCTTGCACCTGGTTCATTGATTGGGATTTGATCACCCAACAGAACCATTTTAGACATTTCCCAGCCATAACTTACCTGAAACCAAACATAGTTTACCTTCTTCTAGGTCCTCTTTCAGCCATTTTATTTTTTTTTTTCCTTTACACACGTTCTTGATTAAAAAAAAAAAAATTTTGTTTTTACTTGTTTGTTGATATAATAGTGATTTCCTTTTTATGCCCGTAATCACTCGATCCACTACTAAAAATATGGAACACAACCTCACCACACACAGTGCTTCATCCCAATCAATCACTACATCAACAACTTCATCATCCATGTTTCTTCCTATCTCACTCACAGGCACCCATTCTCTCACTAATATACCTCATTCAATACCTTTCGCCACACTACGGCATTAGACCAACATTCCATCCCATCTAGGCCAGCCACTCCACCCTCTATCAGATCAGAGCCTATTGGTACTTCCATCTTCCCTCTTGGGGACCTAGAATTAGACAGATTCTTGATGCCAACCCTGTGGCCCTTCAAGACTATCTTTTAAGAAGATACATACACCTTCCTCTGGATGGCCCACCACTTCAATAGGTCTATCCTTATAATACTAGTTCTGAAATTCCTCAATCCATGGCCTTACATGATTTTTGCATCATCCTCCACCAACCCATCGGCACACCAGACCACCCAGGTAGTCATGCCCATTCCACCCAATCTTCCTCACATCAACACGACTATCGTGACTGCCATCCCTACCACTACAACAACTCGATGGTCACTGGTACCTTCATTCAACCATCCCATGTGTCAAATCCCTTATCCAAACAACAAATTCCTTCTACATCACAAGTCTATACCCTCACTTCTCAACTTCCTCCAACCATACCTTTGCAACATATAAGTGTCATTTCAGTCTATCAACCCGCATATACCACATCCCCACTCAGCAGTTACTTCCACAACCTGCACAATCTCAACAATCATACCATGCCCATGTTTCTCACCAACACACATTCTATCAACAACCACCTCAACCATCACACATAGCTTACACTCACCCATACCAAGTCCCTCAGATACCCACACATACGCAAGTCCAACCACCACCTTTCACTGCTCAACAAGCACTTCCTAATGACCCCATGCAAATCTTGATAGGTCGGTTAGCCAACCTAGAGGCTGCTACATTAGGGTCCAAAGTCACATTGTCTTATGAACAGATATGTAATGAACCCATCCATCCATCCGTGCCCATGAAACCATATCCTCCACACTGGGAATTTCAAAGTTCACCAAGTTTAACAAGTAAGGAGGACCCTCAACAACATCTTAGAGCATTTAAACATACATGTTATCTCATTGTGCATGACCAAGACTTGATGCTTCATACTTTCCCCATGTCTTTGGCTGGTCCCGCCTTAGAGTGGTATAATAATATTCCCAGTACTCCATATTTTCTTTTTCCCTTGCTTGCACAATTATTTCTTGAGCATTTCTCCATTAATATTGTGCACGTAAAATAACCATCAATGACATGTATACTATCCACCAATTCGAAGATGAATCCATCATGGATTTCCGCACGATGGCGCAATATGATAAATCAATTATCTTTTCCACTACCTCAAACTGATCTCATCGAGCTCTTCGTGTGCTCTTGTGCTAAGCATATTTCATCAACCTTGCAAATCCAATCATTTCACACTTTTGAAGAGGCTTTTACCATGGCCCGCAAGCTTGAGACACGTGCCTTAGAACAGGGGCATTTAAAATTAAAGACCAATAAGCCAAAAACTAAATTTTCAGACCATCCATATCAAATGATAAATCAAAGACAACTACCAATGCCATCATTGTTAGATCATCTCCTACCCCGACATCTACCATAGTAACTCAACAATGATTCACATGGCCAATGCCCAATTATACTCCCTTAGGAGAATCATACAAGTGCCATCTTTGACAAATTGATAACAACACACTTGATCACACTACCACCTATCCAACCTGTTAATGAATCTAGACCACATGACTGTGTGGTATCGAGAGGATCACTATTGCAAGTATCATCAAGTCCGAGGACATGACATAGAAAAATGTAGACGTTCAAGGATTCTATCCAAAGACTCATCGATCAAGGAGAACTTCAAGTGGATAACCCGAATGCCTCATCCAATCAACCTTTAGATATTTTTAAACAACCATTTCCAAATCATACACCCACATCCATAAACCAGACTACTCCTACTTCTATATCTCAAACCCCTAGTACCCACACCATAAACACTATCCACGTTGGTGATAAAATTCTAGTTTCCCCACAAGTTTACCTTCTTCATCAACCATTACACCAGTCCCCTTTGATACATTATCTACATCCAAAACATCAACATTCATCTCCACATCAACATTAGTTACATCCATGCCCATCGGTACCCTTTCCTATACTCACATCTATCTCAACACCTACCACCCCCTCCTCAGATGCAAATATCACTTTTGTGTCATTACCCCTTACATCTACTCTCGTTAAACCCAATCACCTTGTCAAAAATTATCCCACCTCTACCTGTTATCTCATCCTTAGCTTCTCTTCCAATCCCTCTTTCTGCACTTCTACCAACACCTACTACATCTACTATTTTACAATCATCTATCTCATCTCCCTCTTCCACGGCCATGTCATTACTCGATGATTTTTGGCAAACATTCCAACATTCCTTAATTTCAAATTATCATCCCATTTCTTCTATACCATTAGATACTCACACATCAGCACAGTCCCCACAAATACCCACTTCAATATCTCCAGTTCCTCCTGTAGAGATTCTGGTCATTCCCTCTAACAATCCCCATTCATATACAAGACCTAGACCCCCATTTCCCAAGCATTCTCCTTCACATCCTCGTCCAAAAGTAGACCTCACTATTCCCGATAGAAGCTCCTGGAAACCACATCATCTCCTTCTATTTTAGGACCACACCCCTCATCTTCCTCTTCCATTTTAGGAACCTTCCCTTCACCAACAACACATACTACTACTAGAACAATGCAACCACCCTTTTCCAACCAATATCTTAAAGAAAATTCAAAGGCGTCTGTGTCTTCCACTACTATCCCGCATCAAGCACATTCATCTACCCTTTCCAAATCCAAAACAATGTCTAAAGCCATTATTACATCACCACCTTCCCATGCATCATTCCAAAGTTCTCCATCGATAACACCAGGTTATTATACCACTATGTTTCACCAACTACTCCAAGCCTCAACCATCACTTTACCGCCAATTAAATTTTTTGATCCAAATGCCAAGGCCTTCCTGGTTTAATTCCAATCTTGTTTGCACATTTCACCGTGCCCCTGGACATGACACTGAACATTGCAAATCTCTCCAAGCCATCGTGCATCATTTTTCAATAAAAATATTAATGATGAAAAACCAATTCTACCATCTCCTCCATCAACTTCCACATCCCAACATGTGTCTGTTCAAACATCTCGACCACCCTTTTCATTAAGAAATCATGTCAGTATTCCACTACCAAATAAAGATATAACCAACAATGCCACCAACATATTATCAAAAGAGGATGATCCTAAGGATCATCCTCCTCTTGTAATCAACGTTGTTGGATAACCACCCATTCAAAGCCATATAACTCTGACTCCACCTCACCATCGCCCCTAAGACTTATGTCGCTATCCCTCCTCCTAAGGAGCTTGCTGCCTCCACACCTCCATCATGGCCAAAGGTTGTCATCGCTGCTCCTACCAATCATCCCACAACAACACCTTCATCTTCTTCTAAAGCCAAGGTATCTGTTTCTGGCCGCCCCAAATCCTTCCCCATTGAACATACCATTATTAAACAACTTCACTGTAGCCCCTATCAAAATGTCACTCTATGAGCTTATTCAAAGCTCTCCACACCATAAACAAGCTCTTATGGAGGTCTTGCAATAGATCCTAGTATCCTCGATGAGCCCCACCCTTTTGTGGCTTTAGCTCATGCCTTCACAACATCTACTACCGTATCATTTGAAAGTTTAGAAATCCCTAGGATACCACAAGAAGAACATGATCTACCATTATTCATCACATTCTATATCGATGACACCTGCATCCATCGAACTATGATTGACAATGGTGCCAGTATTAATATCATTTCTTCTCATACCTTCAATCAACTTAAATTTCCCAATACCATTGTTGCCAAGTCTCCTACCATTCTTCATGGCTTTAACGATGTTGTCACTCCCCCATTAGGAATGGTTGTTCTTCCTATCCGTGTTGGCCATAAACTCCTCCATGAACTTTTCTACATCATTGAAGGAGAATTCCAATATAATCTTTTTTGGGACATCCTTGGATTTCGCATGTTATGCATTGTGTTCCATCTACTCTTCATCATTGTATCAAATATGAACATGAAGGGACTACTTATGCTCTTCAGCATGAGATCCCCCTTCCAAGACATGTCGCATGATCTACAGACCTAAAGATGTCCTTGTTCCTAAAACCAATTTTTCTCCTGATGCATCCACCAGTTCTTCTTTGTACTTCCATCTACCTTACCTCATACGGATTCTTCTGATACTATAATGCAAAATCTTGCTTTAGGGGAATATCAACTCCTCACTCTCAATACCCTTCCTTCTCCCAATCACCTCGGCCACCCTGATAAAGCCCCTATGTATCAATCGAATGTTGGGGAAATTGTCTCATTTGGCCCTTCTTCCCTCAAAACCAATTTAGTATATGGTGGCCTTGATCAACCTTCTTCTCACACTGAAAATCATTTTCATGCCAAACGATATATAGGTGATTTCAGATTTCTTAGTAAACCATCTTTCACTCACACATACCTCTATCATTGTGCATGGAAGGGGTTTGGTTTGGGGGGCACTATGAACAAGGCCCTCACGGTAATATCTTTTCCCAAGCCCATGAATCATGCCAAAATTTGGTTTGGGATACGAACGATCCCACCATACACCCTCGACACATCTGCATCTTCTCCCATTCATATTGATTCATCCATTTCTTCTCCATCCGAATATACTACCGATTTAGAACATACTTCTTCTCCATTTGACTATCCTACATATTCAAATAATATCTCATCTCCTTCCAACTATCCTTCCAGCTCAGATAATGATTTTTCTCCATCCAATTATCTCATAGATCCAGATCAAGATGATACAGTTCCTATTCCCCTAACTTTTTTTTTTTATTTCCACCATCTTTCGGACCGGTGACTTACCAAGCCAAAAATGAAACCCGGTCTTTTCCCCTTAAATATCCAGAGATGGTAGAGGAAGATTCCCCTATCATTGACATTCTTCAATGTGATGATGACACTTCCATTCTCTCCTACATGGGAGCCGAAGGTTCTCAAGATCAGAAAACTCATCCGCTAGAAAAATCCAATCTCCTGAATGAATCCACTATCAAAATTACTATTGGAGCTACCTCAGGAACACCACATCCTTAAAATAGGTCAGTCTTTGACACCTCAAGAGCTCAAAGCCTTCACTTCATTTTTTCCAAACATAGCCAAGCATTTGCATGGTCATATTTGGACATGCCAAGTCTTGACCCCTCCATCGTTGTCCACAACATCGTTGTTATCCCCAATGCCAAACTAGTTAGATAGAAGCTTTGTCGAATGCATCCGAAGTTTCTCTTCTTGTGAAAGAAGAATTGCAACGTCTCCTATCTGCCAACTTCATTATCCCCATTGATTATCCCCAATGGGTTTCTAACATTGTACCCATCACAAAAGCATCTGGAAAGCTTTGTATATGTACTGATTTTGAGATCTTAACCTCGTATGTCCTAAAGATGATTTCCCTCTTCCAAGTATTGACCAACTTGTAGATCTTACAATGGGACATGAGATGCTCTCTTTAATGGGATTTTTTTGGTTATAATCAAATTTTGATTGCACCTGAAGATCAACACAAGACATCTTTTATCACCCCATGGGGTACCTTTTGTTATCGTGTCATGCCCTTTGGTTTAAAGAATGTTGGGGCTACATATCAATGAGCCATGACGTATATCTTTCATGACCTCTTACATCAAACCGTAGAGGACTATGTTGATGACCTCTTAGCAAAATCTAAACATAGATGTGACCATCTCTCGGTTCTTGAGATACTTTTCGAGTGTCTCATTCATTTCTCCCTTGCCTCAATCCCAGTGAAGTGTGTTTTTGGAGTTCTTACTAGAAAACTCCTTGGCTTCATTGTCTCTATCAGAGGCATTGAGGTTGACCCCACAAAAATCAAAGCAATTCTTGAAATGCCTCCTCCTTCCAATCTCAAGCAACTTCGTAGTCTTCAAGGTCGACTTCAATCTATTCATCACTTCATATCACAACTTTCTGATCACTTTGTCAAGCCCTTTCATCACCTTCTTCAAAAAGACATAACCTTTGATTGGGATCAAAACTATCAAAAGGATTTTGAAGATCTTAAGTGATATTTGTTATCTCCACCGGTACTCACACCTCCACACGTGAAGGAGAACCCTTCTATTTATATGTTTCTATAACTGATCATGCTCTAGGAGCTATGTTAGCACACCATGATAATCAGGGATGAACAGGCCATTTATTATATCATTCGTACTCTCCATGATTGTGAAACATGATACTCTGAAGTGGAGAAATTGTGTTGCGCTATTTTCTTCGTTGCATCAAAACTTTGACACTATCTTCTTAATCATAAAACCTATATTGTTACTAACTTTCAACCCCTCAAAGTGATGCATTCTAAGCCATATCACAATGATCGCATCACCCGATGGCTCCTTCTCATGGCCGAGCTTCGACTTGGAATTCATTCCTCAAAAGGAAATTAAGGGTCAAGCTATTGCATGATCAATTAGCGAGGCCCCTCTTTCCAATACACAGACTTCTAATCATTTCCCAGATGAATCAATCAATCAATTTTATCATGATCCCCTTAAAATGACTCTTTTCTTGATGGTTCTAAATGCCAAGCAAGGTGGAGGGGCAGGAGTTGTTCTTATTCCTCCTGGGGATTCCCCAATCTCCTTAGCTTTTAAATTAGATTTTGAATGTACAAACAATATGGCAGAATACGAAGCCCTTATACTAGGACTAGAAACTGCTATATTTCTAGGCATTCATATCCTTGACATTTTTGGTGATTCTGAACTAATAATAAAGTAGGTCACTGGAGAGTATCAGTGTAGAAATGATATTTTACAACAATATCGTGATGTTTCTCATCATCTTCTTAAAGCCTTTGATTCTTACACTATTCAATTGTCCCGTTCGACCAATCATTTTGTTGATACAATGGCATCCCTTGTGGCCCTTATCCCTTGGACAACACAAGAATCCAAGCTTTTGGTTATTATACATCATCATAAACAACCATTCTATGACATATCTCAGATTCATCTGGTCGAATCTAATTCATCAGACCTCTAGTATTCACAAATTTTTGATTATTTATCCAAATCCATTACTCCCCTTGATCTTTCTAAAAATGCTAAGAGATATTTTATCCAACGTGCTACTCATTATGTAATCCTTGGTGGTATTCTTTACAAGTGTGGGTTTGATGGTATCCTTCTCCGATGCCTTCAATCCCATGAAGCCTCTAGAGCTATCCAAGAAGTCCATGATGGTATTTGTGGTGGGCATTTTAGTGGATTATCTGTTGCCAAATGTGTTCTTCATCTTGGCTATTATTGGCCTTCTCTAAATCATGATTGTTGTGAATATGTCAAGAAGTGTGTAAGATGTCAACAACACTCTAATCTTATCGTATTCCTAGCCAGGATTTACATCTGCCCAAGATTTATGGCCCTTTTTACAGTGGGGCCTTGATCTTATTGGTCTAATAAATCCCCATTCATCACAACAACATCATTCTATCATCACTGCTACTGAGTATTTCACTAAATGGGTGGAGGAAATCCCACTCACCTCTACTAAATCTGGCCCAATCATTAATTTTATATATCAACATATCATTTTCCGCTTTGGCATTCCTCATAAACTTATTATGGACAATGGAAAGTCCTTTAAAAACAAGGACCTTAAAAATATCGGTGATACATTTAAGATCCAACTTAGCTTTTCTTCCCGTATTATCCTCAAGCTAATGGCCAAGCTGAGGCCACTAATAAAACTCTTGAAATATCTTGGCTAAAACTATTGATCAAGCAGGATGAAATTGGCATCTCCAACTTCCCTTTTCTCTGTGGGCCTATCACACTAGCATTCACACTTCCACAGGAGCTACTCCATTTTCTCTGGTATATGGCTCGAGGCCATTCTTCCCCTTGAAGTCCAAATTCCATCTTTACGTGTGTCTCTTCACAACTTCATTTTATGATGAATTATTATCCAAGAACATCTAATGCAACTTGAGTTATTAGATGAGCAGTCACCTTCTTGCTCTTGAGCACCATCATGTCTATCAAGATCATATCCAATGTGCTTATAATAAACACATCAAAGAGCATGATTTTAAAATAGGTGACTTGGTTCTAAAAGAAAATCAAAATGTCACTACCTTAGAAAGAAGCCAATGGGGAAAATTTGCTCCCAACTGGATCGAGACCATATATTATCACACATAAGTATGGGTCTGGGGCTTATCATTTAGCCTCTCCTGATGGTAAACTAGATTGAACCTCTTAATGCATTGCACTTATGGCCATTCTATTGTTAGTACACACACTTATGAGTATAGTCTTATCTTTAGACCATCTCTCCACCATTATCCACTTCCATCTATCATGGTAATGATATGAATTATGTGGTCTACCATCACTACTTTGATATGACCTTGAATATAAGTACAATGGCTCTACTTATAGCATATTCAATATGGATAAGTTCTCCCATTCGGTGAGAATCCCATAATCATTACATCCATTACCTTCTCATTCTCCTATTACAGCCATGTAAAGGGTCAGGGTGTCTCTTGTACATTCCTTATCCCCTCTTAAGTGGTTTACTTAGCTATTCCCAGCTCTCCCCCATGTGAAGCTCAAACTCAAGTATGCAAAAAAAAAAAGTCAAAAGTTATCCAAAAATAGACTGATCCCTCGAAGGACAATTGTTCATGCAAAAAAAAAAAGATACATATACAAATCAAAATCAAATCAAAATCAAAAGAAATAGACCGATCCCTTGAAGGATGGCTATTATATTATTCTTGTCATCTACGTTATGTATTAAAATAGACCGATCCCTCGAAGGATGGCTATCATCCTCACCATCTATGTTGTATATATAGTAGACCATACCCTCGAAGGATGGCTACTCTTTTGTTATGGCATTCAGAAAGCTTCCCGCATTGATCAACTTTCTTCTATTATTGTTCTTTCCCTTTCCCAGAGCTGGGGCATAGACTTAAGGAACACCACCTTTGGAGAACCTTCTTCCCACATACAAGTTACATCTCAAATCCCTCATCATGTCAACATTAAGATTATGAGAATATTTCATCCATATCTTCCTCTTGGTCTTGTGATATAATCAAATCTCATTAGTTATGTACTAACACCTGCTATCACTGCAAGTGCAATGCTTTGAGTAGTACTTTTCTTGTTTACCTCTTATCCGGTTAAAAGCATAACTTTCTTACATGGCCCTTGCTATGGTTATGTGACACCCATCTCATCAAAATCATATTTTATTACAATTATAATCAAATTTTATATCATTAAATCTGCATCTATATTTTTTTTACTCTTAAGGATGTCCCCTATCAATATCCTCCATGAATCTATGAAGTTTGTTACTATTTCTACACACTCTCTTTAATACACTATTTGGTTTGGGAATTCTACTTGATCTCCATTGCAGTTTGTGAATTCTACTTGAGATTATCTCTCAAGTAGCATTCATTATCCGAAACTTCTCATCCTCCACCATGACCAATGTTATCTTTCTCCATCCATTCTTTCGCATCATCCTTCTCTTCTCTACAATCACCCACCAATTTTATTTTTCATCGCTCTTATTTTTGTTTGTCATCTAGCATTGACATCATCTTCTTCATCATCACAAACCTTTCATCCCCATCTTGGCACATCTACGTAATTCCCTGCGCAAGCACCGAAACCCTACTCGAGGTAGACCTGTCATTCTGGACAAGGTCTCATTCGTGATCATGTCTGTTGACCATTCCTTCCTCCTAGCCCTCTTTATCAACCCAATTTTCTCCTAAAATTCACCTCATCTCATTCTTCCTGCTGCTCTTCTCACCCACTTTGTCCTTCTCCATTGTTTGTTTGATACTTCACATGTCATCCACCTGGGCCATTATTTTTGTGTTTTTCTCTTAATATCCTTTTACTGCCATCTATTTTATTGTTCCATTTCCCTTTCATTATTCTTTTCAGCTTGATGATCCTACTTAATCACCCATTCCACGTAGGCTTCTTAATCACAATGCAGCTCTTTCTTAAGATCCTGCCACTGTAGAAACTCCTTCATTGTTTTCCATTCCCTTCAACGCTAGAAACATCTTCCTACTCCATAACTTCTGCTTAACGCTCTGACATCATCACTCGTACAACATAGGCATCCTAATTAAGAATTCCCTTACACTCTCCATCCTACACTACATACATTCCTCCATCCACTCATGTCACACTCCTTTGTTTCCTTGTTATTACCTCCTTTCACTTCCTATTTCCATTTTGGTATACACCGCTCAAGTATTTTCATCATTCTTCTTCTTCATCTTGGCTTGTGATCCTACTTAACCATTCCTACGGCATGGTGATCTTACTTAAGAGTCTCTCTTAAGAATGATCTGTCTTCTTGCCTTTCCTCTTTCCTTCATATTCCCATCATCCGTATTTTTTCTTCATTCCCCACAAACACATCCTCTTCCCTTCTCTTTTTCCTCACACAAAATATCTCAAACTTCCTCAAATATCATCTCCATCATCCCTCATTTAAAATCCAACTTAACTACTTCATACCCTCTCTTACTATGTCTTGTTCCTTCATCTTTACTTCATCATCTTCATCCACATCCTCATCCATTGCATTCTCTCCTCACCTTTATCTTCTTACATATCGTTAGCCCTCCTTTCTTTATTCTTTCTGGTCCATTTTCTAGAATACTTCCCCATATCTATCACCATATTTACTCGTCATTATCATTGTTCATCTAACATTATGTCATCATCAGCTTCCATTCTCGCTAAGAATTATGGTGGACTTCTCCTAAAACTTGTTTCTCCCCATTCTACTAATACCGGTTCACTCTTTTTTACCTCCTCCATTTTCTCTTCCTCCCTTTTTTCTTTTGTGCCCTCTAATCATTATCGGAGGATTTCTCCTAACATCCCTCCCTATTGGTATTGCCTTTTCATCTTCCCTTCACCTTTTTCAATATCTCTACTATCTTCATCACATACTACCTTTGCATCATTTTCTTTGTTGTCCTCTCCTCCTTTCTACCCTTGGTTTTCTTTCATTTCATTTGTATCATCTTCATCTCCTCTTCTCCTCACACTTTCATCCTATTTCTCCATTGATAACCTGACTCACCAACATTGTCCCATCTTCTTAATCATCCCACCATCCACATGCATTTCCATGCATTCTGTTTCATATTCAATTCCTTTCCTGTTTTGGCTCTATCATCTCTTCTTTCCCTCTTATTTTCATTTCCCCATTACTGAACTTCTTTCTCTACCACCCCTATCTTCCTAGCTCCTCATAGTGCCTTTCTTTCTCTTTTCCATTCTACCTCCTCCCCCATCTTCTTTAACTTCTTCATCTTCTTCATCTCCTTCATCTTTCCATCCTACTATACATATTCATCTCTCCAATCATCCTTCTCTCATATTCTTCACAACTTTTCTTTCTCAGTTTTGTCATCTCTTTCATGATCCATTCTTTCTCTCCCTCTGTTTTGATCTCCATCTCCCTTTCATCCCTTCTTCTGTCATTTTCTTGTCTTCTTCTTTGTCCTTCATCATTTCTTTCTTTCACCATTTCTCCTCTTTATTATATTTGTTGCTTCTTTACTATGATATATCTTCATACATTCACCTTCCCTTCTAATCTCTTTTCCCTTCTCACCTCATCTTCTTCTTGTTTAGACTTCCTCCTTCCCTTCTTCTCCTCCTCTCTTTCTCTATTTTCTTTTCTCCAGGTCCCTCGTACCTTACCTATTTATTTCCCCCTTATCTTTTTCCACTACCCTCTTATTGAATGTCACTCTCTCTCTTTTGTGTTTTCATCTATCTTCTCACCTCTCTTATCGTCCTTCTCTACTATTTGATCCCTCTCCTCCACCATGTCTTTTCTACCCCAACCATGTTCTTTCTCTTATCTCTATCATTTATCATCCACATCTTTCATCCCATCTTCCTGGGACATTTTTGTCTTGGAGGATACCATAATGGCCAACATCTATCTGATTTTGTACTCTTCCATGAATATTTTCTCTGCTTTTGTTTTGTCACAAAAGTATCTTGACTTCTTATCCTACTTACCGAACAAGTAGGATTGCTTTTATCTTCTAATTTGCTAACACTTATGCATCTTTCCTATGAAACATGATTACCATCATATTTATCACACCTTTAGGGCATTTTATCTCAGATTTCTATCCTATCTGCTCATCTTGTCCACATTTATGATTATTCCATCTATGTCTTATGTTGGGGCATCTTTTCATCCATATACTTGTCAACACATATAACTCACTTTGTGTCCTTCTCGTGCCCTGTGTTGGGGCATCATTATCTTCATCCATGTCCCTTTTGTGGATGCATGATGATTTTTTTCACATGATTCCTCAAAAAAAGGATTGTGCACATCTTTCGCATTTAGTTGCACATATTTTGATGTTTTCCTATGACCCATTGGTCATCTTGGTTTACATCCATACTGCAGTGGTCTTCACCCACTCACTAGTCTGTAGAATGTTGTCATCTGTCTCCGTTGAGACCACAATTGTCCTCTACCGATGTGATATTGAAGTCACCGCCATACATTTTTTTTTATTTATTGCGATCCTTTTTTTCCTGAGGCATCTTGCCTTTGGTCATGTCTTCATCCATCCTCGAACACATATTTCATCTAACCTTTTTGTTTTTGTCTCATGGCTTGCTATCGCAAACCACTCAACAAAAAGGGGAAAATGTAGACACCTATTTTTGGTTATAGCACCCCTCCGTCATCTCACATTCACACAATTTCCATTCTCACTTCTCTTTTTCTTAAATTAAATGAAATCCTATCTATTTGCTCACATTATTTGATTAATTATCAAATGGGCTCCATGTAGACCCATTTGATAATTCAACTTTTTGATATTATCCCCATCTTCCACAAATTATTAATCCATGAGTATTAATACACCTCTCCGACACCCTTTTTTTAAATGGAATCTTTTATCTCACCCACCATGTCAATCATGCTCCCCACTCCATCTAATAATTCAAGTCATGGTCCCCATGTGATCACATCATATCTCTTAACTCAGGTTACTCTACTCAACCCCGGTTACTTGTTAACCTCAATCTAACCTCACATCTAAGTTATAAATATGGGTTTTTTCCCCATATTTGGGAGAAGAAGAAAAGTTAGAAAATTCAGGTGAATGCTGTGAGATTTTAGTCATTTTATAATATCATTATTATTCTATCTGGGTGATAGCACGTGGAATTTCCATGACATTCTACTCGTGATTTGGGTTCATGTGATGAGATTCATGTTGCACACATCAGATCAGTAATTCCATCTACACACCGGTACCATCCAGGTTCTTTTGTTTATCAATTTGTATGTTATCTATTTTGGACACTATTGTATTATTATTCTTATCACATGGGGTTGACAGACCACCGAGGAAGTTAACGCTTCTCGGATCTGCTTTGTCAAGCAACCCCCGCATAAAATCTCTAATCACTCATCTATACAGAAGCTAGAAATGTAGATCAACACCCTTATATCATTATAACACAAACATTTGAAGCTGCACTTGATAACAAAAACATTGGTACAACTGTCTTGAATGATTGTTTGTTTGAGTATATGTGATTGTGCTTGTTTCTCTGTTAGGTTAGTTGGTTTACTTTCTCATATTGCATTACATTGTGTATGTTGCATTGAGTTAAACATCGTTTTACTTACTCATATTGCATTGCATTGTGTATGTTGCATTGAGTTAAGCATCGTTTTACTTTCTCGTATTACATTGCATTATGTATGTTGCATGGAGTTATGTAGCAATGGACAAATGTTAGTAATTTAGCTTTTCATGTTATCTTACATTTTTGTTCATTTCAATAAAGGTCGATGATGTAGACCTAGGGGCAAAATAATATGAGTCATGCTTATTGAAAGTTGGATGCAAAGATTGGGGTTGTCTTATATTCTCCATTAATAATTTCTTATCACTACTAATTTTTCTTCTAAAAACCATAAAGTAATTGTAATAAAATACCATGTTCATCCCTATTGTTATTCCTTCTCAATACCAGAGGATTTCACGCCCATTCTAACCTATTTGCTTTTGTCAATTTCAATCAATTTTGATCATCGATTGACTTCTTCTATCACCCCATCGACACTCGAGGGTGTTAGGAAATTAGTGTTCATAGTGTGAACATATGGTTTGAATATTAGTATTATTTAATATTTAAATAATATGTGAGTGTGCACAATTAGTTGTCATGCACAACTCATAGAGATAGGAGTGTGTGAGAATATCTTGGGATTGGGAGTAAGACTAGGGAATAAAGGAGAGATATGGGGATAAAATGATAAGACTTGACTCCATGATTTTAGGAGCAAGCAATTGTATAAAATGTCTTCTCATATTCAATAGAAATTGCTCCATTCTACTTTCATTTTGTCTATATTTTTGTACTTTCCATTCAATGAGTTAATTTGATTTATTGTTGAATTTATTTTTGTGTAAATTTAGAGATTTAGCATCATCACGCAGTATCAGAGATGGGATATGACAAGTTATGAGAGTCATTGCAGGACAAAACCGCAACCTCTAGAATGCAAATCTAAGAGTTTTGAAGCTTCCGTCGCCATTTTTTGGATTCTGATCTTAAAAAAATCAAATGTTGAAAATGACACCCAATAGAATTGTAAAATGAGCCTCAAAGACAAATGACTCTGAGTTAGCATCATCACAATGGAGGAAGGAGGCAATAGAGGAAGGAGGTTAATAAGTGACCTCTTTTCACCACAAAGAAGGGGCCACACAATGAATTTATCACATTTTTTTGTTTAATTTTCATTGTGTATTGTAATAAGAACAGATGATTTATTCCTGTTTGATCTTGTAATAAGTGAGCTCTTGCGTGAGTGATATTTCTTGTATTTTCCCTTGAATGTAAGGATGGGGGTGGGGAAACATGTACACTACTATGAAAGTGGTTGGTGGTCCACTAGAAAACCAATTTGAGAGTTTGTGAATATCTTAGAAAATTACATATAGATTGGTTAATGGTTCCACTAGAAAACCTGTTGGAGTTGATGGTACTCTTTGAAAACCATCGGATTGTAGAACATGAGAAGGTACTAGACAGAACTCACCCATGTTCACACTAAGGGGGTGAATGTTAGGAAATTAGTGTTCATAGTGTGAACATATGGTTTGAATATTAGTATTATTTAATATTTAAATAATATGTGAGTGTGCACAATTAATTTTCATGCACAACTCATAGAGATAGGAGTGTGTGATAATATCTTGGGATTGGGAGTAAGACTAGGGAATAAAGGAGAGATATGGGGATAAAATGATAAGACTTGACTCCATGATTTTAGGAGCAAGCAATTGTATAAAATTCCCTCTAATATTCAATAGAAATTTCTCCATTCTACTTTCATTAGTCTTTATTTTTGACTTTCCATTTCATGAGTTAATTTGATTTGTTGTTGAATTTATTTATGCAAATCTAGAGATTTAGCATTAGAGGGGGCATCCTTCATTCCTACTAATTTTTCTTCAAAAATCTACCTATTTATGCTTATCTACTATGTTTGAAGTGAAATCACTTACTTCACCTTAAATAGGGACAAATGTAGACACCTAAATTTCACTTTTGCAATCTTATTGCCAAAACGCACACAAATCACTCTTATTCTTCCCAATTATGTTATAATTAGTGCTCTTTGCTAATTAACTAATGTTTCTCACCACTTTGGTCGGTTAACAAGCACTTCATTGATCACCAAACCTCTTTCACATTCAGGATGTTGATTTACGATGAATCGTAAGCCAAAATCCTCTTCAAAACAAACAATTATCGATTATAAGCTAATTAAGCCTATTTTTTCCTTGATTTGATTAATATACCATAGTATTTACTCAAACCCTCTTCCAACCACTCAAAATCACCCCATTCACCTCCACAACGTCTTAGCAAGCTTCAAAAGCTTATCCTAGCCTTCTAGTTGACCCTAAGTGGTTGATTAAGGCTCCATACCTCTTAATCACTTGGTAATTCACTAATTGTGATTAGCAAGGCCTAATAATGATTAGCAATTTTAATCTAATTTGGGGCTTTTAGTCCCACATGCACTAAAATACAAGTTTCTCCCAAAAGGAAAACTATAAAAAGAGTGCACCTCATTCTTTTATACTTTACACAATCCTTTGATTTACATCGCATATAATAAATATGATTTATAGCCAAGCTCAATCCTTGCCTAAAGTATTCAATGGGATTAGTAGATGGATATCCATAATTACCATGTAGTCATTTTGAGAGGCCATTTCACCTTTTTGGAGTAGCAACTAAAAGGAATGATAACTAGATCATACCAAGCCAAGAACATAGATGCTAATAAAACACCACGATCAATAAGATGAAAGTAATTCACCAAAATAACTTTACGTAAACCTTTACAAACAAATGAGAAGCAATATCATATATTATTATGGAACTCAATGAAATATAATGAGAATGGGCCTTGCTTATATAGGTAAGGAATAACAATCTAAGAACCAATCAAGGTTGTAGATCAAGCCATAAATCAAGAAAATAACTAGTCATCAAAGAACTAGTCAAGACCATAGATTTAGGAGAGAACTAGACATCAAGGATCTAGTCAATACCATATATCAAGGAAAGAACTAGTCAATACCATAGATCAAGGAAAGAACAATACCTAACAACTAGATAATATCCCCTAATATCTAAATAAATAAAAAGAAATATCCACATACATAAGTGGGTGAGGATAAATACAATAAAGGTAAATAAAGTACCTAGGTGAACATGAGCTAAGGTAAATACCTACTCTAAAAATTACCATGTATTCATTTGGAGAAGTCATTTCACCTTGTTTGGAGTAGTAGAACCATACTAATTTTATTGCCCTCTTAGGTCTATGTAGGCCCATGTTAGGTAATGAACATATTAGTAGGCATGTTTAATTAGATTTTGAATTATATTCATGTTAGTTAAAAATTCCTTTAATATTTTATCTTAATGTTACATTCCTAGACTTAGAACCTTGACTATAGGTGGAAATGGTGTTAGCCTTCCTTAGTTAGCCATGTAATTTGCTTTGTAAAATTTAGGTTGCTTTCACAAGGCATCAAAATGGTATTTGTTTGACACATAGTTAGCATTTTTATTATGAGATGATTGTCCCCGATCCATATTTTTATTTTCTTCGTGATTGGGAAAAGGCTCTTTGAATATCCCTAAGTTTTTGTTTGAATATTTGGTAGCGAAAATGAAGTCTACTTCTATATCACCATTGTTAACTAGGTCTTGAATGTAGTGTTTTAATCTTAAACACTTCTCAGTTTTTTGACCCTTTACGCGGTGAAATCCACAAAATTAATTATCTCTAAACCATGATGGTTTAGGTGCGTCATCCCCATAGGGTTGTGTTTTAGGGTACTTAACCATGTTAATGGCCTCTAATTTTTTTAGTATGCATGATATTGACTTAGATAGAGGTGTGAAAGTATGACATTTATACTTGTAGGTGGATTTCCTTTTGCAAGCTTCAAAGGTGCATGGTTCTGAATGGATTGTACTCACTTAGAGTCTACTATCCCATCACCAATGATGTTTTTGTTCTTATTATGAAAAAACTTTGGTTTTTCATTAGTTTTGGAATCATTATGATTATGGGAGAAAAGTTTTAAAGTTCCCCTAGCTAACAATGCTTTTTCAATTTGACTTCCTTTTTCGATTACCTCTTTAAACGTGTTGCCACAATACATTTGCAAGTGGAACGTAATATCTGGATGGAGGTTGGGAAAAAATATGTTTATCAATTATTTTTTGGGTATGGAGCAAGGAAAGTAGCTAGCTAATCCTCTCCATCGTTGTAAAAATGCAACAAAGTTTTTGTTGTTTCGTTGTTTGGCATTGCAGAGATCTAACATGGTAATGTCACTCTCTATATTAAAAGAAAAGTGATGTACAAAATGTTCAACCTATTCCTTTGTCCATGTGGATATAGATCCCTTGGGGATGCGTATAAAACATTCCAACGCCTTCCCTCCTAAACTCCGTGGGAAGAGGCGTATAAGATAATTTTCGTTAAACGCAACCTCTTGGAATGCCATATAAAAATATTTAATATGGTCACACGGGTCACCTTTTCCCTTATACTTGTCAAATTTTGGAAAATAAAAGTGTCATGGGAAAGGTACCTATAACATGGCCCTATCAAACGGATAAGGGTACAACTCATCAAACTAGTATTTATTATTGTTACCAATTTTACCTTATTGTAATGCTAGAAGGGCGTTCTTCATAGTGGACCACTCTTGATTGAAGAGGGGATCTTGTGTGGGTGGCATAGGCCTATACGAAGGGTTAAATCTAGGTGTATTCCCACCTCTATTCTCTACGATAAATTATTCGTAAGGGTATTTTCGTGTCTCCCATCGAGGAGTGTTTATTGGGAACTTGTGAAACAAAGTTTTTTGTTTTGCCTTTAGTATAGCTTGTTTCACAACTTTTGGTTGTTCCTTTTGTATATGTGAAGCCAAACTTTCCAATTGGCAAGTGAGGGCTTGGACCTGTTGTTCTAACATCACCTCTTGAATAGGTACTTTGTTACAATCTTTGTTAGGAGGAGGTTGTGCATGATGAACATGTTCCTCGTTGTCTTCACAATGTATTCTAATAATAGGTACTCGATAATCTCCATCATTTTCAAATGGTATCTCCTCATTATTCTATCATGCAGAAGTAGAGGCATGACTGGGTTTAATATTTCATTAATAGTACGATGGGGTCGGTCTACTTCTTCTTCTCCATGAACCATTGTGAAATGAGAGAAGGGTCCACTTGTGGAAGGTAACCTAGCTCCTAGTTCCATGACACACATAAGAACCTCATGTTTGTTTTGAAAAATGTAATCATCAAAATTGGTGGGAGGACGCTCTATATTCATACGAGGAGAATCTTCCTCTCCACCACTATGGTCAACCATGAGATTATCCTCTAAAAGAGGGTTTTCACCTCCAAATATATCAGCTCCTAATCTTAGGATCCCATTCTCGTAGTAGGCATACTCAAGATAGGAGATACAACATGAAATATTTCCACTAAGGTTTACTAAAAAGGACCTTAGTCAAATTTTTGCAGCATAACGATGCTAAATTGTCAAAACAAGGTGACTATAGAATAACCACAAAATCAATAGGTCAATGCGAATGTACAAACCAAAGAATAAAGAACAAGCTACCCTAACAAGGTAATATATGACACAAGTTCTTCTAGAATAATACAATGACGTACAACACTCAAAATTTAGTCACAACAAATAGTTTACTCCCTAAGATTTTCCTAGATAGGTTTGAAACCAAATAGTGACAACACAATATCACTAGTTAGGTCAAGTTTCCTATCGTGGATGAAGAAATCAAGTTAACATGCACAAATAAAATGAATATAAAACCAGTTCAAATGTAACATGCAAACTCAACAAATCAACTACCTCAGATAAAGCAAAGATGAAAGGAAGAGGAACAATACCTGCACTTACCATCTAACATACAATTCTCCTTCCTTGATGGTTGGATGTGCTTGAGGATGATTAATTACTTCATACTTTTGATATGGATGCACTTAGACAACACCTCCTGTTGATGATTGATAAAGATTTGTTTGATGATTGATGAAGGATAATAGATTGTAGATGAAAGATAAATTGATTGAGTGATAAAATGACAAAGATTTGCTAACTTGCTTACTAGCTAGCTCTCATGGAGGAGGAGAGCTCAATTTATAGTTGAGAAGTGGAAAATTGGATGGTGAGGATTAATCCATGTTGGATTGAATCCAATGGTTGAAATTTGATGAGAAGATTGGATTTGTGTAGAGATTTCTAGATGTGGAGGATTCTAGATTTTGTGTGGAGATTTTATTGAATTTTTAATTCAATAGAAGAGTGTAGAATATTTGAATATTTAAAAATGAGAGGGAAAGATGGAGAAGCTTCTAGATTTAGAGGTGAGGATGTGCACATGATTAGGATTAGATTAGGTTAAATGATGTGATTAGGATAATTAATGATGAGATTTGATGGAAAGGCTAGGTGTAGGGATGTGTAGGGTAGGTGGTAGGTGAGATGTAGGAATATTAAATTCCTATAAATGTTAATGAAGGATTTAAAATAGGATAATATGATATAATAATGGAATAAAAGGGATTAAGGATGAGATAAGATATAATAATGATTTACAAGGAAATGATAAATGGTTATGATAAAATGGATTAATAATGACTAATCTTACGATTAATTATTAGATGGATGATGTAGGGATATTATGAATAATATTAATAAATGGGTAAATGGATTAAAATAGATTAAAATGGCTGGTAAGTGGATAAATGATGATGATTAATGTTAATTAGTCATGAGACATTTTAGGTGTCTACAGCTACAAACAAGGCCTAAATGATAAGAGAATGTTTGATGTGATCTTCTAACAAGATATACTAAAAACCAGTTTCTAAACACTAACAAATCCTAAGCCTTGTAAAATGGATGATACAAATGCGAGCAACATAAAAATGATATTTGGACACGTAATCAAACTTTTAGAAAGCAATATTTTAGTATCAAAATGGAATTATAGTGATGCTTTAAAAGTAACCTCAACACTAAAAAAACTCAAGACAAAACTAGGGTGTAAAAACTATGTCTAAGTATAACAAGAAAATGCTATGTGTGATTAGTAGCGTACCACTACAATATAGAGATTTAGGTATAATTTCACAATGGAAACAAGACCTAAATATCTAAATTGTATGGCTATAATATGGGAAGTATACAACTCAAAAGAAGACAAAGATGAAATCACCTAACTATGATGATAATAAGTCTCAAATATGGGTCTTTGAGATAAGGGGGCCTACTAGGAAGATCGTGAGTAGGTACCATGTACACACTTTCAACACTTACGCTCGTTTTACAACCCGGTCGCGTAAGTAGAATACAAAAGTGGTGGACACGTGATATCTAGTGGTATCCATATATGTTGTTTCCTTTTGTCCAAAAAATGGGCAACAAGAAAACAAGGGTGTAGACCAAGTGGTGTTGAAATAAACTTGGTGTTATTTTGGCAAAGTTTAGCCTTGTCTTAGGAAAAGTGAAAAACTAGGAAAAAATGACACTAAGTAGATTTCATGATGAAATATCAATGGTTTCAACTTTAAGATATTATTTCCTTGAAAAAAGACAAGAGTTTGAATATAATAAATTTTTCACTTTGGGAGAGCTCTAAAGTATAACAACTAAGACAAAAACTATGGCTCCAAGCCGACAAGATTCCTAGGGGTTTCTCTCTATGTGTCACAAGATTCTCTGCGAGATCAATTTACCAAGGTTTCCTAAGGAGTATCTCATCTTTACTTTACCCCTTCTAATATAATGAGAAACTAGTGCGTTTATGTGTATTATCACTGCGGTCATAATGGAGATAACTTTGACTCTAATCTCACCAAGGCATACTAGTCAATTTGGTAGTGTTGAGCACTTGACTTTTTCATTCACAAGGTTCTCTCTTGCTTGAACTACTTTAGGGTTCCTAGGACCACCCACATTTTGTATCTTAAGGTTATTCCAAAGGGGTTATGTCTAGTTAAGTGGACAAGCCATTATTGAATGAAACTCCGTAAATATAATGTGATGATTGTGGTGTGTTTTTATATCTTTGAGACTTAATGTATTTTGGCGCACTCTTTTGAAACCTACAATCACACATGAATGTTAGAATTTGGTTTGAAGATATCCCTTATTTCTTTGACAAGTGTTTTAGGTCCTTCACAAAAATGGTTATTAGTTCAACAAGATTCAGATATCATAGAAATATAGAAATGAAAATGCTTGTAAATCAACTAATTACCATCAAAATTTTATAAAAACAAGGTTTATTCCCAATTAATCCAAGTGCATTGATGAAAGACTAAAATTTATTTTGATTCCCTAGATCACACTAGGTGTAAGGGAAGAGTATACACAAATTTTAGCCTTGATTATATATCAAGTGAAAAATCTTTTAAACTAAAAGATCAAGCACATGCCAAAAATGGTTTATTCTCTTAGGCACAAAATGAATGATGATTGTTCCTACTTACTCCCAAGAAGCAAAAAGTGGTTTAGAGGTGCTTTTTGTTCTCAAAAGAACATTAGGTGCAAGAGAAGAGTATACAAAACTCTATTCCAAACTCAATCAAAGCATGAAAACATGATCACTCATCAACCCCTAACCCAATTTAACCAAAAATCCCTTATTAAACCCTTAAGGCAATTTTGTTAGGAATATTTCTCTAAAATCAATAAATGGACTAAAATAGCAACTAAAAACCCTTAAAAATGATAGCCATCCCAAAAACACAGAATTTGAAAATTTAAAGTTTGAGGAAATCTTACCTTAGTGCATGGGTGCACTTAGTAGTGTCATGTGTGCTCATAGTAATGCACATGGGCTCCTCTGTCACTTTTTACATTGTCAATTATATGGGTGCATCCATTGAGGCATATGTGTATTTTTGCATGCACATGCACACTTTAGACTCGAGACAAAAAAAAAAGGGCGTACTTTTTAGATGCAAGCACACTTTCTCCTCTCAAGATGTACACCTTTTCTCCATGGTTGGAGACATGCACACTTTCTCCAAGATATGCACCTTTTTCCTATAGGTTCTCAAAATATGAGTTTTGAGAGGATTTCTTGAAAAAAATCCAATCTTTGGTATTTTGAGGGAATTTCGACAGGGCTTCACCTCCTTATATCCTGCAAAGAACATGAAAATACAACTCCTACCACTAATCTAGTTAAAAAACACTACCTATACAAAAAATTGATCTAAAACTTTGAAATTAATCTAAAAAGCTTGAAAGTACTCTAGAAATCTTGAAATTTAACTAGAAAACTTAAAACTAATCTAAAAACTTGAAATGAAAAACTTTGAAAATAAGTTAAAAGCTTTAAAATTTAGAATTCAATGGGGTATAATCCCACACCAGGAGTGCAAATGAAAGCACCCTAAACTTTACAAAGAAAATTACGTGACTAACTAAGGACTAACACCATTGCCACCTCTAGTAAGGCTCTAATAGGAATGTAACATTAAGATAGAAGCTTAAAGGAATGCTTAACTAACATGAATACAATTCAAAATCTCACTAAACATGTGTACTAATATCTCAATTACCTAACATGGGCCTAAATAGACCTAAGAGGGCGATCAAATAGGTATGGTTGCTAGTCCAAACAAGGTGAAATGGACTCTCCAAAGGACTTATCAAGTCACTTTAGATATCCATCTACTAACCTTGTTGAAGGCTTTAGGCAAGGATTGAACTTGGTTATATATCATATTTATTATATGAGATGCAAATCAAAGCATGGTGTAAAGTATAAAGGAATGAGGTAAGTTTTTTTATAGTTTTCACTTTGAGGAAAACTAATATTTTGGTGCATGTGGGATTAAAATCCCCAAATTAGATTAGAATTACTAATCATGATTAAGTTTTGTTAATCACAATTAGTGAATCAACAAGGTATTAAGATGTGGGAGCCTTAATCAACCGCTTAGGGTCAACTAGGAGGCTAGGATAAGCTTTTAAAGCTTGCTGAGAGATGTCGTGGAGGAAAGTGGGGTGATTTTGAGTGGTCATAAGAGGGGTTTGAGCCAATACTAGGGTATATTGATCAAAACAAGGAAAAATAGGCTTAATTAGCTAATAATAACTAATTGTTTGTTTTAAAGAGGATTATAACTTACGATTCGTCGTAAAGTGGCATCCTGTATGTGAAAGGGATTGGGAAATCAACAATGTGTTGTTAATTGGCCAAAGTGGTAAGACATGTTAGTTAATTAACGGAAATCACTAATTATAACGGAAATGGTAAGAAAGAGAGTAATTTGTGTGCATTTGGCAATAAGATTGCAAAAGTGGAATTTAGGTGTCTACACTTGGCACTTATTTATATATACAACTTATGTAAGTTCAGTAAATGCATATTTAAATTAGTTATCACTTCTATCTAAATATTTATAGGTAAATGGAATCTATATCATAAAGTCTCAATCATTAGATTCTTTGTATTGGGGTATTGGGAACTTTTATAGTGGTTTTATTTTTCTTCGAATGACTATATTTTTTAAACCGTTTACCATACATGCTACCATCGTGTGCACGTGAACTATTAGACAAAATTCCAAAAAGATATGTGGCCTCATGGACTGCAGAGATTGCAGAATATGCACAAAAAAGGGTGACATTTTTTATTGCTTATTCTCTAAGGTGAGGGAAATTTTGTGGTCATGACTTCAACCCATGTTTAACAATGTCGACCGTTTATATGTGTTTGTGTTTTTAACTATAAATAATTAATATTTTGTAACTTTCTTTGTAAGCTTCTTATTAGTCAGTGAAAAATGGTGTCAAGAAGATTTAGACATGGTCATCCTCAAGAGCCAATGGGACTATTTCACCAAATGCAACAAACAAATATTCAACCCACCAACTCACCTTTGTCAGCATACTCACAGGGCATGATAAAATAAGAGCTTTACAGTAGGGTATGGACATTCATCACGAAAAAATATGGACAACATGAAGGCATAATAGGAAGTTTTTTTATCGGATAACATACATTTCATGACAAAATAAAAATCCAACAAAATTTATATTGTCATTCTCTCCAGTGTAATTTGCAACTGATGTACAATTTCTAGTATTGCCAAAAGTAGTGGGTTCTCATGTGCCCATAATATTCAAAAGAAAACAAGACCAAAAAAGTCTAATATATGGTTTTCTCCCGCAAGTTTTTTTTTCAAATATAAAAATATTATCATCAAGTTTCAAAACGGGTGGTTGGTGTAAATGTTAGATTCCTTCATATTAAATATTGGTTTTGTAATTTAGATTTTTTTAAAGGTGGCAAAGAAAATTAATATGAAAAATCACTTAGGGTTTTGTTGGTATAAATAGTAATCGGATGGTATCCTCTAAATGGTGTAAATTTTAAGTCAAATTTTGATAGGGTTATGAGAGGCAACTTAGGTTAGGAAGGTGTTGGCATCATTTTTAAAATTTCATCAAATTATCTATTTTTGGCTATAGTGAAGCATTAATAATATTAATAATTTCGTGGAGGTAAAGGTGTTATGGAGAGGATTAATTGTCACCTTAAGTAAAAATTGGATGAACTTTGAAATTGAGGACAATTCTAGCTTGATTTTGGAAGCTTTGAATAAGGGTATTATTGTAAACTTGAATCTCTCAAATATTGTTGAAGACTTGCTCAAGTTTTCTTGCTAGCTTAGATTCGATTATTATTTTCACATCCCCATGAAGGTAATCGAGTTGCTAATCATATTGCCAATATAGGGGTGGATCTCAAATCATAGGGACATGCTTTAAAGATGATGTCTCCCCTAACCTTGGTGCAAGAAATGTAACTTTGATTCAAAAGGACTTAACCCCCATTTTACATAAAATTTTGTTTGATATTTGAGGGGTTTGATCCAACATATTTCATGTATTTTCTATTTGAGTTCTCATATGGTGGTAACCCTTTTGTGATAGATCTCTTCAAAAGAACAGTAAATTGATGTGATGTCAATTTTACAAGTTGGGGTATTCAACCCTTTCATTTGTAAGAGTTTTTAGATTGACAAATTATTACTTTCTATCATACATCCACCTTCAAGTATATTACTTCATTGTTTCTCGTCTAATCTCATCAAATTTTCAATTAGTATTTTAATAAATAAACTCTAATCCTTTTTACTTATTAAATTAAAATTATTTTTATATTATTAATTTTATCAAATCACTTTCATAAATAATTACTATTTAAATAAAACAATTATATATATTTTAATAATAATTATAAGAATTTACTTAAATAGATATTTTTCATAGTATGAAGAGGAGCAATGAATATAAACATAATATATTCAAACTTTTGAATCTGCTTTACTAAGTAAGAAGCTTTCACATCTCACAATCACTTAAGTAAGAGAGACACTTTTAAATGTAACGTGAGAGGAGATTGTTAATCTATAATATAATATAATTGCCATCTTATTTTGTTTTCTTAAGATTAGCCGTAGACCAAATCACTTTCATGGAATCATATATTGCTCCATTGAAAAGCGTCATTGTTATAGGATAAACGTGTGCTTAGAATTTTGTAAGTATTTATAGTTGTTTTTGGAGTAATTTTATATTTCTTTAAAAATCTATTTTTATGTGGAGCATGATCACAATATGACTCGTGATCCAATAAATCATAATTTAGAATATCATTTAGAGGATGCTTATTACAATTAGAAATAATGATGGGATGTGAATTAGGTACAATAGAGCCTTCATGAGCAATCTATTGGTGTAACAAGCTATAGTGTCTTGTAAGGATTTGATTAGGGTATATTTGTCGGAAAATATAAAGAGAAATGTGGAGGTTCTATTTTTAAGTGTCATATTCTATTTGACAATGTGATAAGGTCCTCTTTAAGTGTAAATACTTGGAGAGTAAATAATGTTTTTCAATTATATATTATGATAAGTTTGCATGATTGTGATGAGGTCATGACATGAAGCCATTACAATGACAAGGTGGCATAATGACATGTGAAGAACCTTGAAATGAATAAAAAACATCCAGAGAAGAACCAAAATACCCAAAAGAGATGTGGCACCTTGTTTTAGTGCAAGTACAAAATATTCCTCCATAATAGAGAAAAAAATATACTGAAGAAACCCCCACAATTGCTTATAATTGTGCAATGTGATGTATAATGCTTCATTTTCATGGAAAAAGAAGGAAAAATAGACAACACTAACATTCCGTAAGAATAAGACAAATATCATCAAAAATAAAAATGTATGAACAAAAAAAAATATTTTCACTCGCTTGAAAGACATGGTCAAGCAAGTTCACAACCGGGATTCCCAAAGGCACCCTTGGAAATTAGTCTAAATTTTGAATAAAGTGTGTGATTTTTTTCTAGAGGGGACCCATTGTAAAATGTTTGCCTCTAAAATATGGTTCCAAAAATGGGATCTTCTCGGACATCCGAAAATCAAGATATGGCCTCAAGAGTATGAGTTGTTAAAATGGGGCCAAATGGGATGGTTGAGGTGTCCTCCAGTAAGTTTAGAGGTCCATTGCAAAGGGGTAAGGTAGCCTCAAAGAATTTTGGAAGTTTGTGGAGGACCCGTTAGGAGTGGGTTGGAAGAAAAGTTATAGGTAGATTGAGTGCAAGATGAGCAACAATGGAGGGAAAGTCACAGACTTGGAGGGGATAATCGGGGCCTTGAAGGTCATATAAATTTTCAAAGACTTGCTATGAAAATCTATAGATATTCACTTCCCAAAAAATGTGTTGAGGAGTAGACATAGAGTAGGATATGAGAAAATTGATGAGAGTCCTCTAAAAGGAAAACTATTACTAAAACTTGGAAACACACTATAAGACACTTGATCTCTCATGATTCCTTGACGGTCTTGATCTTCAAACACTCACTGAAAAATTGACCTAACAAAAAAATTGTATTTTTTTCAAAAATCTCAATTTTTTTATACTTTTGTAAAAAAATAAAGTGACTATCCAAAAATCACAAATTTTCATGAAATTAAAATACAACTAAAAAAGCCCCAAAATGTCGTTTCTCGCAAAACAAAATAAATCATAAGATTTTTCAAGAAACTGGTATGTAGAAAGGCTAAAAGTAGGCAATCGAGGAAGTGAAACATGTGATAATGTTGAAACACGATCAGCAATTCACTATAATGGCCGCATAAGATGTTGGCTCGGTACCATATAGAAAATAGGGTATAATTTATAAAGATCTCTTGAAGTCATATCATCTTCCTTAGTATGAAGGCTTTGTTACCTAAATGAATGCAAAGAAAAACACATGACACATGTATAAAAAACAACTATGAAAAAGTATTTATATTAAATTAGAAAATGATCTAATGTACAACTTAAGGAAGAGGGTATATATAGCTTGAACAAGTGCAAGCTTCCTTCCTTATTAGACACAATATAGGTAAACTTAGTTAACCTATAAAGAGGTGACATCCTATTAGATAACATTAAAGGTTAATCCTCATCTTATTCTAAGCCTAGGAAATTTTTCACCAACTAGACTTAGTATAGAAGCTAACCTAAGTTAAGTTAATATGAGGTACATATAAATATTGTAACAACACTATCTTCATATTGAAAGCTAACCACACTAGACTATCTATCCTTTTTCTTTTCTCTTGAGCTAAAAGATGATTTTGAAGCTTTCATTTACTACTTTAATAATACACACACAATAAACATTATGGAAGAAAGATTGTGTATGGGGACAAGATAATTCTTCAACATGACCCTATGTTCAAACAAGGGCATTTACATTTAGCTTCACCTAGACATGTGGCATAGTGTGTCTTTTTGCGAGACATGGTGAAAATACGAGGTGGTATTTGTCCTTTTTAGAAGTGATCCATTCTACATGTCGCACATATTTATGGAAGCTCCTTTCCATGTAATATGTGTCGATATTATGTATGAGCATAGTTGTGAAATGTGTAGGTATTCCATATTTCCAATTATCTATCAAAGAATTACTCATAGAATATCGTGGGACCTTACATACACATAGCTCCTAAACAATAATGTTCGTGTAACTTTATCATAAATTCGAGAAGCATGAGTCGTTGGGATTTTATATCGATATGAATATAGATGGAGTTATGCATCACTTAATGTATCCCTTTAGTCTAAATGGGTGGCATGTGAATCTATAGAAAATGCAAAATCACATAGTTTTATATATTTTTTCCAATAGAATTTTTTTCTCAATGAGATGCATGATAATGCATATGTTGTAGTCAACAAAGGTTGTTAAAACTTATTATTTATACTCCTTTTTTGGTTGATGTGGTATTTTTGTGAACCTTAGTACTCTTATATAAACATCCAAAAAAGCAACTAGGAATACTAAAAATCATAAAGTGAAAAATAAAGATAGAGTGTTCATGTTCAAGTATAAACATGTAGTGTGCAACACCAAACAATAATCATAATCATCATTAGAATATATTTAAGTTGAATTATTAGGAGTGACAACAACAAGAATAGGATTTTGAGGAACTTGTGATTCTATAGACACCCAAATTTGGCATTAATAATTTGATAATGTTTTTTTGGCTTATATCCATTGTAAATGAATTTTGCACACGAATAGAACTCAAACATACTATTTTAAGTTATCCTAAGGCTAGAAATCCCTCATTTTACTACTCAAGCACTACATGAACAAATTTTTAAGTAAAAAATCTCTTATCTCATGTGAAAACTTCCCCAAATGTTCGAATGATATTTCTTCCCAACTAGATAGAACCAACCAAAGTAGGGATAGGATCGGTTGGTTGATCCTCTCCTTTCGTCAATCTTTCTTAGAGCCCTTAAGGGTCAAATTTTCAAATGGGAATCTTCTTATGAGTCAATCATTTCCGCATGTCTTCCTTAGTGTAAAATATTATCTTTGAGTCCTATAAATACAAATCAAACACTCTCATTTACTCACTTGGTCACTACTTGGAAATCATCTAACAACACTTGGTCGATCTCTCCAAAAGCAAGTAAAGATTCTCTATTCTTTTATATTGTAGGAGCTTACACTAGGAGAAGCCCCTAAGAAATTCCTAACATGCTAAATCAAGACAAGACCATTCAAATCCAAGTCGAAACATTCAAACTCAATTGAAACCAAACATTATCAAGTGTTCAAGGGATAAATTCTAGTTGTATACATGTAGTTGTACTATCACAATTGCACTTTTAATGGGTGGAGAACTACATGAGTTTGAAGCCTCTTTTGAGTAGTGTTACATAGGAAGCACAAGGGTTCCTTAACCCAAATTGTTGACCACTTTATATAAGACTTTCAAGGAAGCTAGGGTTTCAAGATAAGAAGACTGTTTTTCAGTAACTTGAACACATTTTTGGATCCACATCACACACAAAGAAGCACATTAAAAATTTTCAAGTTGTTGTATGTACGAGTCATAAATCCATTATTTTGAATGAGACAAGTATGTGCAACTCTAGACTAGTTGTTTAAGTTGATTTTGTTTAGAGGGTAAATTCGGCCCCAATTTTAGAGACAATACATATACAAAGGATTTCCAATCAAACCATAAACACTTAGAAAAGCTAAGTGCATTATAGTCTTCCAATTTTCTATATTTAGCATATGCCTTAATAAATCTAATTTATTAATCATTTATTCTACTTTCATATCTAAATGTTAAATATTAATTTTAAATTTTAAATGTGCATTATTTATAGATTTCGATCATGTTATTAGATTGTTAGGGTTTTATCCCTTTTACCTAATTTTTAGGGTTAAATCATTTGGTGAACTTGTTTTAAAAGAATGTGCAATATAAGGATTTAAGCCTCTCCTCTAGGGGTTCATATTTCATCGTATAGGGCTTGGTATTTTAATTTTAATTTAGATTTCTATATATTTTCGTGACTTGAATATGATTTCCATACTTTCTCTTTGGGTTTCATGTTGGATACTCCTATTAAAGCCTCTTTTAGGACATTTGTGGGTTAAAATACCTTTTTGATCATATCTGTGCATAATGACTCTATTTTCAAACCCTTTAAAATTTTGTTTTGTTAATACAAACAAAACCTCTTTTATTTGCATCATCCCTCACATAATTTTTGGAATTATGGTTTCTTTATTTTTCATATAAGGGACCTAACACGTGAAATATATATTTATTTAAAAACCCTTGGAGTTTTTTGTTCATCACATGAGGTTCTAAAAAGCCTCTTTTGGTTTCACAAAAACATCGCTAATTTGTATAAATAGTCATGATATTAATTTGACCTTTCCAAATCAATTTTACAAATTTATCTTACACACCCTTCTATTATCTATGTTGGTTGGCCTATTGGAAGTAGGCATTGCATTTTTATTTATGTATTTTTCATGTTTAGCTAAATTCACAATGGATAATCGGTCAAAATCTCGTCATAGGCCTCATCTTATGGACCCTTCATCAACCCATGCTCATAACAATTCCACTCTTTCTTGTCATTGTGACGGCTACCATCTCTCTCACCAAGTCCATGTTATCACTCAACCCAAATGAAGGGTAGTTCCTATCAATGATTTATGTTTACATTTTTAATATAAAAAATCTATGGGCGGTGACATGTCTTATACAAATATCCTAAAATCTACTAAGCATTATAAACTAGCTTTCAAAAACAAATTCAAGATGATTCTAGAGATCAAGTAACTTAAGGATGAGATTGCACATCTAAGGAATCCAAAACCATACATATATCAACCTAATATGTACATTAAATTTAAGGCCTCAAAAGGGTTCATCACAAAAATGGATTAAGAAGCAAGTCCAATTTGTGTCTAATGGGTTAATCAACCCTTTAAAATAATTATTTAAGCACATGTGGCCTCATTAAACAACACCTTACTAAACTTATTAATGACTTGTGGGACACTATACCAAAAGGTGTCAAAATTTGCAAAATAAAATGCAAGGACTTACTAATTGTGATTATTTTCAATTGAATGCATTTACTATGGCATTGTTACATTTTAGGTCACCTTCTACAGTTGAGACAAAATTTATATTTGAGGATTCATCCTCTAAGATGCAAGAGGAAATATAAATATTGGATAAAGAAAAATTAAAAGGGGAAAATATGGAACAAGAAAGAGTTTAACATTGTTACACAAAAAGTACAACACACACAAGGAAATAATTTTGATTTCAATTATGGTTATCAAAAATATTGGGACAATATGGACAATATTGTTCATAAATCGTCAACAAATTCTCATTCCAATCTATGATGGATATTATATAGGAACCCCACAATACCATCCATCTAATAGGATAGTCACTCAAAAGCTAAAAAAATCAAAACATTAAAAATGCAAAAAAAAAAAAAAACAAAACATTCAAAATGCAAAAATCAAAATAGTCCAAAAATTAGAAATTAGTTCTAAGCATGCCTTGAGTTATTGTTTTCTAATTTATATATTTTATTTATCAGATGATTTGGTAGGTGGAATGTTCTATTTTTCTATAGACATGTGTTTCACGTGGTATGTGAGCATGATACAATATATACAAGATCGTAAATGGATTTCAAATGCTACCCTTTTCTTTTTCCTAGTGATCTTGCCTTATTGAGGGCATTCTTCTATATAGAGCACATTATATCATCTTATATATTTTTGTATCATTTTCTAACAGGGCTTGCTCATGTTTATAGTTTACATTGTGATATACCTTTGCCATGATTTGATACTAACATATGGATTCTATAGACTAGTTTATCTTGTTCTATGCACCTACTATTTACTTACATGCATAATGGATTTTGTATTGCTTGTATCTTGTGTGTGGACTTGGGCTCGAGGTGAACCTCCAGAGAAGGCCGATTCCTCTTCCTAAACTAAACACAACACTACTTCTAATGCAATAAAATTGGCTAACTAGACCTATGCTAACATTTCAAGGGATTAGGGAGAGAGATTTGCAAGGAAATAAAACCTATACTAGAAGTGGTGATGCACCAAGAAAGGGTTTTTCTAGACTCGGGAAGGGTTAATTTGAAGAGGGTGTGTGCACCACAAGTCAACTTCACCTACTGTAACTTAGAGAGGGTACAAAATACCACAAACTAGGAAGCACAGTGTTCCCTTTGTTAAACTTGATCAGAAAAACAAGTTATCAGTCTTAGTGAAGAAGGATGAACTTGAGAAGGGTGAAAAAGCACCACAACTAATGCATGCAATACTCCACCACTTGATAAGCACAATGAACTCCAAAACTTGTAAAAGAAACCCTGGTTGCACAATTCACCTATAAACATGAGAGAGGAAAATAGAAAAAAAATCATGAAAGGACATATAATTGATCACAAAACATAATTTCCATTACTTCAAGCACTTGCATAGTGCATCATTACATCGGGAAAAGGCATATAGGTTGCCATTACAATTTGAGAAGAAAGGCTTGAGAGCCTACAAATTCACAACATCTCACTTGTGAAGAGAGGGGAAGCTTGAAAGTGTCTAACCCTTTGGAATAAGCACCCCTTTACATTTATAGAACTTTTTGAGTGGTTGAGAGAAAGAAGGAAGAAACCCTAGAATCTAGGCTAGAATGTAGGAAACAATTAATCACTATTGTTGGCCATGTTTTCTCATTTATTGCACCTCCACCTTTTGAGGCACCACTCAAGGAATGAAGAAAACCTGAAATTTGGAATGAAAAACTTCCAAAAATTCATATTTGGTGATTCCATCACGTAGCTCTCTTTCTCCGATTCCAATGACTATAATTTTGTAAAAAAATGACAATCGGGAAGAAAGTTATGGTCTTTTTGAGTAAAGTTGCTTTTTAGGGTAACAAAACATCATGTACACTTCAATTAGCTCTTTAATGCCTTGATGATTTCATAAATTCAAAAAAATTTATTTATCTCCATTTATTTCTTTTCCCAATCGGTTTTGAAAATAGCTATGCTTATGGGTCTCTATTTATTTTCTAGTTCATTTGCATGATGGAGTTCATCCATTATGACTTGGCACTTCATTTCATGTTAGCCCATCTTAGGTCAGAAATCTCACCATTTTTTATTAATTATTTAATCGACTTTATTTCATAACTTCCTTCAACGACTTGATTCCTCATCCCATGACAACTTTTGAATAATATCCATCAATTATATCTCCAATCATAATTGAGTTCTTCGATGTACTACGGACTTACTAATTCATTGGATGGTTAAACTCTTTAATACTTCCAGATTACATGGAATATGCATCGAGTTTCATACCCATTTTCATCTCCTTCATTGGCTCATTGAGTCCAATCATTTTAGCATTTTCACATTACCACTTTCCACATTTCAACTCACAAATTGAGCTCTCATTTTGAGCTTCATGACTATCTCACATTTCATTGAATCACCATCCATTAATGATTTGGCTAATCTATCACTTATATGATCATTACTCTTCAAACTTTTGAAAACATTCCACCATAAATTGCCACAAAACCCTAACTCCGAGATTTTAGAAGCATCAACTCCTTTGATCATCGGATGACTCATTGAATTGCCTTGAACTCATGAATCCCAAAACTGAAAACTTCAAATCTAAAATTGCTCACCTTCTCTGGGCTTTTGGAAAATTCAAATCTTCCCACTCATCGGATCATCAAAATCTAAAATTTTGAGACACCCATGAAAATTCAACTAAATCCTTCCAAGTGAGCTAACTGAAGTTCAAAATCCGAACTTTGAAATTTGAATTTTAGACTTTTTCTCCTTGCATTTTTCCATTTGATCAACTCACTAAGCAATTTCAATCATTGAATTAAAACCTTTGAAATCCTTTGACTTGCCAGTGAGAAACTCCAAAACAAGACTCAAAACTCTCATGAGAAGCTTCCTTGAAAATTCAACATAGTTCTTCCTCGATATCCTTATTAATTCATTTTCACATGAGTAGTTTATCTCTTTCCAAACTTCAACATGATTTATCCTTGAGTTTTAACATTCCATTTAACTCTAATCACCATTTTCTTTCTTTGACATCCTCCATGAGATATGCCTCATTGCTCAATCTGATCCCAACAGAATTTTCTAATCACATTTTCATGATGAACCCTAACATTTCTACGGGCTCATTGCTCATCCTCAACTAACTCGATTTTGATCATTTACAATTCCTTGCTCCATTTTTCATTTTCATGCTCACCATTATCAATCCAAGTTCCTGATTCTTGATTTCCATCTCACGATTTAATTTCTTTCACAATGAACATTTCAGCTTGTAACATGATTCACTCATCCTTTGATTCTTTCCTTGATGATCCACCATGATTTCTCAAATAACTTTATCGATCATTCATCCTGAGATCAAATCTAACTTTCATTTATACATATATATGATCAATCTTCACATTTGAGCTCAACATCTTTCCATTTTATGACTCATCAAGATTCTTGATTCTCATTATCATTGAGTTAAATTTTTCATTCATTCTTGATGAGTTTTCATGGCTATGCATTTGAAACTCCTCCTGCATGTCCTCACATGTATCAGACTATGGTGCCAAGCATTTCATCATATCGATTCTCAATTGATAGGAATGACCTTCACCAGTCTCGTACCAAACCATGATTTTTCCATCATGAGCCATAGTCAACCCTCGATTTCCTGATTGGATCATTTCTTCTTCCTTAACTTCAATGACACTTCTTTCCTCCAATTCATGGCCATGTAATCATTTAATTCTTTACTTGACTTTCATTCATATCCAAATATGATCTTCAAAGCCTCATCATGGCATGATTGATCATGATCATTTCGATTGATGATTCCTTTATTTTGCATTAAATCTCCACAAATACGATTCTTACATTTCTAGCCTACTAACTTCTAAGCATTCTTTATGTCATCACCACATTTATGTGACTTAATCAATCTTCATGATATGCCTATGTTCAGCACTTTAGCTAGATTTTCCCTCTCCTCCTGATAACTCATTGAATTGATGATGGCTGATACATTGCTTGAGCATGAACGATAGTCCATAACTCATTTTTAGCTCAAATCACCATGAAGAATTTTAGCTTTCATGCTTGATCTTTCCTCACACTAAGATACCCCAACTTCTGGGACATCAACACACTCATGTGAAACTTCTTTCATATATCCTTTCAATTCGAGCTTTCATCAGACTCTATAAAAATTCCCAAAACAATAAATGGCTTGCTTCAAACTCTTGAACTGACTCGATGTTCTTTCAACCATCTACTGATTACTTTGAGCTAATCTTTCACACTCAGCTCTCATTTCCTTCAAGCTAACACCAATGAGTTCATTGTTTTGACGCTTCCTTTTGATCATGAGATACATCCCATGTTCACCCTCCACCAGCCTGAATGGTTTTGACTCATGAGTAATTTTCCCTTTTCACTTCTTCATGTATACGACGACATCCTTATCATTTAAGATTATGACCTCTTCATCCATGAGCATTTGAGTTTCACATTTCAAGTTGAGTTGATTCGAGGCCATCTCCATTTTCTTCACGACAGTTCACCAATCTTCATAGCTCATGAGATATGAAAATCATCCCCATTCATGGATGTCCCCAAAATTTACTCATGCATCTGGGCTCGATCCTAAATATTCCAAACATGTGAATTTACCTACCTGTTGAATCTTTCTTTCGAGCTCATTGATACATTTCACTACATATGCCATACCTTAGCATACTCCCTAAGAAGGCTTAAGCTCAATCCCACTTCCTTAACTTCTTGAACTTGATGTCGAGCTTCCTATGATAATATAATCTTGGCTCCCACTAGTTGAATCCATCATGATTGAGTTTGTATTAAAATGTTCAATTTGCTAGCTCTTAATTGATCATTAACAACATGATACTTCAATCTTCCATCCTCGGATCCATCCTTTGACATGGCCTCCCACCATGTTTATCCTCCTCACCACCTTAGCATCCGTTAAATCTCACATGACCCATCTAGATCTTGTAATTCATTTCAAGATCATTGAGCTACCATTGTAAAATTTTCAAAACTAGATGCCACAAGATTTTAGTGGTGTAATCAATTGATGATGACTCAGTTGAAACATTCTATAACACCCATTTGACTTATAACTCATTGAGTCATCTTTTGCTTTTGGAATCAACCTTGAACAATAACCTTTGGAAAAAATATTCAAAACTTCAGTTAGTGAAAATTAAAAAACCCTTTTAAATATAATTTATCATTTTGATCATTTTAACAAAAAAATGGGCCCATTCTAGGGTAGATTTTCCTATTTAAGACCAATTTAAACATCCAAGAAATGAAAAAGAAAAAATGTCCCAAAACCTTCAAAAAACATATAAATCCTAAGGTGAAAATGGGGTATCCCTGTTGTCCATTTTTTCCCAAGGGAAAAAAATGGATAACATTTTGGTGACCTCTCAGGGATGCTTTCCTACTAAGCATTATTCTAGTAGCCTTGTCTATCCATTGGGCATGGAGTCATAACTGTAAGATATCCCAAAACTGATCTTGAATCATGAGTTTCATGTTCCCAAGTTAACTAAACATTACTGCATCCTACATCCCAAACTTGGAATGACTGCTACAGAATGAAGGATAATAAATGAAACCTAATCCCCTGAAACATAATCTTGGACCTCCCTTGGAATATAAGCATGAAGTATATGAATCGGGTAATGGCTTGGCTAAAAACATATTTTAAGAAGTTTGAATGAAAAATCTACTAAATTGGAACATTATGGAACTCTAAAGTACTTGATCCTTTTCTCTCTCTTGAAAAATTCCAATTTGACATATTGTGCAAAGCAAAATGATGACAAAAAAAACACACAAAACTAAAACCATACATGCTTCAAATGAAACATGCAGAGTGTGCAATGCACTTATTCTACTAAAAGAAAACCTATTACTACCCTACACTAACCGGAAGCACATGTGAGCTAAACAAACCCTACAACTGGTTGTGCAAAATAACTTCCTGTCCTTACAATGGGCAGCCATGAAGATGATGTGATAATGGACATGGCTGAAACTAAAAGTGAAAAATTGAAGCAAGCCCAATTCTTCACCTGGTCCACCAAGGCATCAACTGGAAAGAGAAAATATGCCTCTTTTAGTTGCTCTGTATTTGTCTTGTAGAGGCATAACAATTGATTCTTGGGGATGTGAAATTCATCCTCACATTCTGAAATGAATGTGATCGGCTGTGACTTCTCTTTTGTCTCCAAAGAAGCCAAATACCTTATGGGACATGGTCTAACCCTTTGAATTTCCTTCTACTCTTGAACTTCAATTTTGACAAGAAAGTCTACTAAAGACTTCCTTGAAAAGAATGATTGTCTATGATATGATTTTCCTCTGTTCCCCATTTATAAACAACTCTTCTCCCATATGAATGAATGGTACTTGAATTGATGTCCTCTCATTTCCTTTTCCTTCCTTGATAACAATGAGGATTTCTTCCATAACATGAAACTCTTTTGGACCACTTACAACCTCCAATGGAATCACTTGAAAATCTCTGCAAGTGTTTGAGAGCATATTGATCATATAGGAATTCCACTTTCATTTGAAAACAAAGTTGTTCTACATCTCTAACCTCCTCATCCCACATGAAACCTGCAAGATCAAATTCTTTCACTGTTATTTTTTTAGGACAATTAAGGGAAGCAAGACCTCCTTGGTTTTCTTCCACCATCACTTGTTCATCAAACAAATCTGACTCCACAATTGAGAGCAAGAAACTCTCAATGATGTCATCTTCACCCAAAGATTCTAATTTGACTTAGTTTCTCCCGCATGCTCCTCTCTTTCTTCATTCAATGAATGTTGTAGAAGATCTAATTCCTCCAATTCATATTCAAAGATAATTGAAACTAGTTGTGGTCCTTGATTATTTCTTGCATATAGCACTAGGAAACTTACATTGAAGGCTAGATAATGGAATAAGAAATGGGTATTTCCATAGGCTCTTTTTCATCCAAATACTCCTCCAAGATAAACAACTTCTTCTTTGTTCTCTCCGATGTGTAAAAGGTTCAACCTCCCTATGATGTTCTTTGAATTAATACATCTTGATTCTCGACCTTCTCATCTTCAAACATAAAATTTGCAAGATCAAAATCATCTAAGAAATCATAGTTTTGAAAAAATGAAGAAGGGGAAGAATTTGAAACTTCTGCATGGTATAATCTACACTTGAAACTTATGAGTCCACCATGGAAAGAATCCATATGGTCAGTTATTGCATTTGATGAGGATATTGGAAAGTTACTACAATGTTCCATAAATGCAGCAAGTTCTTGACATGCCTGGAAATTTGGATCATTGCACTCATAAAATCACCTTGTACACTTGAGATTCTTCTTCTTCAGCTTGCACATTCTCTTCTTCAACAACTCGAATTTGCAATTGGTGGGGAATCAACAGTCTCCAAAACATAGTTCCAACATGTATGTTTACACTTGAACACATAGACTGATGCTCATCATCCTCTTGTACTTTTTCTTGTGCAAATTTAGTCTCCACCATCTTGCTCTTGAATCTCAACCTTGGATGGAGGCTGAGTTATAGAGGGGAACTTTGCTTTACATTCAATCTTGCAGCCCACTCCTTCAGATTTTTTGAAATTTCATCCTTATTAAGCTCCTTAACATTCCCCTCTTCATCTTAGTATAATCATGTTCTTCCCAAAATGGATTTGGAACTATAAGAGGAGGGGTGGGTTGGGATTCAATGACTTCCCTCACTATTTGAGATAGTGGAAGAGGTAAACTTCTTGTCTTGGTGGCCTTTTAAAAAAAGGAAGGAACTTTGGAAGGTGAGGAACAAAAGATTCATGATGGGATGGAAATATAGGAAATGAAGGAATGGAATTCTCAACATGGAATGGTGAAAACTTGGAATTTGAGGTTTAGACTGAAATGACATTGACTAGGAATTGGAAAGAGGACTTTGAGGTGGTGGTGTAGGACTTACCCATTGACAAGGATTCCTTGCATCAAACTCATAAGCCTCTATCTCTTCGATCCAACCTTCAAGTTGAGGTAGTAATTCAGTCATGAAACCAATCTTTTCCTAAGTTGTAAAAACTTGGCATAGGGCCAACCCATGGACAAGGCTACCTTGAAGCCAATTGAATGCCTTTATTTGAGTTGTGGCTCTAGATTGTACCATGCATGCCTCCATTATTTGAATCTTAAGTTGTAACTTTACATCTTCATATGTAGGATAGCCTCCATCATCTGCATGTTCCTGCTCTTGAAAAGATGCATAGTTAGAAAAACCAAACTGCCATGACTTTCTCATAGGGATATGCATGTTGTTGATTCTCATCATAAAATGGAGCTGGAGGTGGGTTAAAATAGCCTGAAGATGGAAAGTATGTTACTGCTGGTGCAAGTGGGAACTCAACTGTGGAAATGAAACCATGATTGCACAACTTCATGAATGGAAGAAAAATGGAAAGATGTTGAAGGAAACTAGATGGAAATGGGTAAAATTGAAGGTCTGTAACATAGAGAGTGGGTCACTTTGACCAATGGAGTCACTAGTTGTGCTTGGGTATACCTCTAAGGCTGAAATTTCACTAAGAGCACAACAACTTAATGAAATGAATGAAATGAAGTGAAAGATATGAATATTACAAACATACTGTGAAATGTATATTGACACCTTTGGTCCCACCAGGCATGCAAAAATGTTATCACCAAATCACTGCACCCCCGAATGGCCTAAAAGTGAACATGACATTTGGTGTGATTGGGTAACATGGGATCACCTCTCAAGTTGTGGGACTTGGGCTCGAGGTGAACCTCCGGAGAAGGTTGCTTCCTCTTCCTAAACTAAGCACTACACTACTCCTAATGCAAGAAAATTGGCTAACTAGACCTATGCTAACATTTCAAGGGATTAGGGAGAGAGATTTGCAAGGAAATAAAACCTATACTAGAAGTGGTGATGCACCAAGAAAGGGTTTTTCTAGACTCAGGAAGGGTTAATTTGAAGAGGGTGTGTGCACCACAAGTCAACTTCACCTACATGCAACTTAGAGAGGGTACAAAATACCATGACTAGGAAGCACACGTTCCCTTTGTTAAAATTGATCAGAAAAACAAGTTATCATTCTTCCAGTGAAGAAGGATGAACTTGAGAAGGGTGAACAAAACCACAACTTAGTTGCATGTAATACTCCACCACTTGATAAGCACAATGAACTCCAAAACTTGCAAAAGAAACCCTGGTTGCATAGTTCACCTACAAACATGAGAGAGGAAAATAGAAGCAAAAAAATCATGAAAGGACATATAACTGATCACAAAACATAATTTCCATTACTTCAAGCACTTGCATAAGTGCATCATTACATTAGGGAAAAGGCATAGGCTGCCATTACAATTTGAGAAGAAAGGCTTGAGAGCCTACAAATTCACAACATCTTAGCTTGTGAAGAGAGGGGAAGCTTGGAAAGTGTCTAACCTCTTTAGAATAAGCACCCCTTTACATTTATAACACTTTCTGAGTGGTGAGAGAAGAAGGAGAAATCCTAGAATCTAGGCTAGAATGTAGGAAACAATTCATCATTTTGTTGGCCATGTTTGCTCATTTATTGCACCTCCACCTTTCGAGGCACCACTCAAGGAATGAAGAAAACCTTAAAATTTGGAATAAAAAAAATTCCAAAAATTCATCTTTTGATGATTCCATGGTGTAGCTCTCATTCTCTTGATTCCAATGACTGTAATTTTGTAAAAATCCGGTAATCGGGAAGAAAGTTGTGCTAATTTTAGTATAGGTTGCATTTTAAACAAAACTCCCGCACACCAACTTAGCACATTCAATGCCTTGATAGCTCAGTGAAATCCAAAATTTATTCAGTGAGTTATTTCTTTTCCCAACTCGGTGGTTCCGAAAATAGCTCACTGGGTCTCTATTTATTTCCTAGCTCGCATGATGGAACTCATCCATGTATGACTCGGCGAGTCATGTCTTGCATGACTTGGTCAATCTCACCATTTTATTAAGTAACTCGGCCAACGACTTGACCTCATCCCATGACACGCAAATAACTCTCCACCAATTATACTGATGTTTCCATGAGTTCTTAGTAATCGACATGTACTAACTCATTGGATGACTCAATGGGCTCTTTAATACTTCTTGAGCTATGTGGAATATGCACCAAGTTACCCATTTTGGGATCCTCCCTTCATTGGCTCACAATGGTCAATTAGCTCTTTCACGCAAGCCACATTGAATCACCTTCACAAATTGAGCAACGACATGACTAAATACTACATGTAACTTGAATAGGCTAATGAATCCTTCACCCTATCACTTCGCCGAGTTAAACGGAAAACATTCCACCATGTTGCCACTTCTAACTCCGACCGCTCCAAGCATCACTTTTCGATCATCAGACGACTCACCATGCCTTGCATTCCATTGACTCGCCTTGGACCCGACCAAGCTCATCTTCTCGGGCTTGAAAAGATGAACTTCCTACTCATGAGTTCCAATATTGAGATACCTTTGAACCGATTCAACCCCGAAACCCGAAGTGAGCTAACTTTCAAAACTTCTCGAAACTTGAGTTTGGACTTTAGAACTCGATGAATGCTTTTTTGTAATCAACTCGCAGGGAAAATTTTGAATCACATACCTCTGAAAATTGAAGTGAGGAAACCTCAAACTCGATGCGAAAGACAATTTAACTCAACTTCCCGATATCCTTGTTAATCCATCTCTTCACAAATTTTGATCTCTTTGAGCTTCAACACGATTTACCTGGAGTTCATACATTCCAGATTTCTTGGTTGTTGCCATTTAGTCTTGCTTTGACATCCTCCATAAGATGGCTCGGTGAGCCAGTTGTCTAATCACCATGCTTTTGAGCCTACTGACCATTTATGCGGGCTCATTTCAGCGAGCTCATTGTGTTCTCCATATTTTTGAGCTCGCCCTCACACCATTCTCAATCCCAAGCTTCGGTCCGTGATGACTCCACGACTGAGCTACTTCACCAATGACAAACCGAGCTTGTAACATGATTCACAAGATCCTTTATTCCACCGTGATTCATCTCAACTAACTTTTCGATGCATTCATCCTAAGAGTGAGCTCCTTTCACTAACACATATATGTTGATCTTCACATTTGAGCTTGACTCAACATGGCTTTGTGTATGCTCATAACCAAGATTCTTCCTTTTATGTAGAGTTAGATGTTTTTTGACTATATGAGTTCTCCATTAGGTACGTTTTGAAAATCCACTGCATGTCTAACTTGGGCACCAAGCTTTCATCCTATCGATTCGGATGGGAATGACCTTCCCTGTCATACCAAACCATGCTTCCGATGTATGAGCCATCGAGTCAACCCTTCCGATTGGCTCATTCCTCTACTTAACTCCAATGTAACGATCCTCCAATTCTTGGCCATGTAATCGACTCATTCGAGCCGCATCACTTTATTTTGTATCCTTGGCTTGACGCAATTCCTTGGCTTGATCGATCAAGGCTCGAATGAGTCCTTTATTTTGCATTATGAGCCCCACAAATATGAGCTTGAGCCCTAGTACTACCTAAGCATTATTTTGTCATTGTCACATATGAGTGACTTAATCAATCTTCCTAATATCTCCATTCAAGCTAGCTAGCTTTTCCCTATAACCTCCTCCTGGCTCATTGAGATGTGACAACCTGACAACCAACACAATAGTCCACAACTCATTTTTAGCTCGTTGAGGAGAGAATGTATCCCTAGCTTCATCTTAGGTCCCTCACACTAAGCCACCCTAACCGGGACATCAACACGCTATGTGACACTTCCAATAGACGTTGAGCTCCTTCATCATTAAAAATTCCCAAAGCAATAAATGGCTTGGTTCAAACTCGGCTCTCTGTGTTGGTTCAAAACTTGCTCTACCGAGTTGTACACCTACATTTCCACCAAGCTAACATCTGAGTTGTTTATGAGACCTCCTTTGCGCACCGGTGATACATCCCATGTTCATGGCCATTGAGCGATACCCTTTTCCTTTGCGACGACATCCCTCATCAAATCGATCGACCACGACCCCTATGACCCCCTAGATAGCTTGACTTTCACATTTTGTGATTGCAAGTCAAGGCCATCTCCATGCCGAGCGGAGCCATCTTCGAGCTCACGAGATATGAAAATCATCCCCTCACATGCATGTCCCCAAAATTGGATTGGCGTCCCATTGGGCTCGATCCCTTGAATATTCTGAACGTGAATTTACCTAACTCGTTGACATCTTCACGGCTTATGACTACATATGCCACACCTAAGTGTACTCCCTAAGAAGGCTTAACAAGCCCACTTTCCTTTTTTTGACCTTGATGTCGAGCTTCCTATATTAGTATTGGCTCCTACCAGTTGAAGTCCTAACGAGTTGAGTTGTGTATTTGTGTTGCAAATGGCCGAGCCCCTGTAGGTGGTTTCTCTTAATCTGAGCTCCTTTTGATATGGCCCCCACCATGTTCATCCTCACTCGATCAAGCATACGTTAAATCTCAATGCATCTAGACTGTAATACCTTTCCAACCACCCTACAATAGACAATGTCAAAACAAGTAGCTCGCTTAGTGGTGTAATCAACTGACCAACTCATCGAGTAGCTCACCAAGCTGCTCGGTGAGCTATTCCCAGCTTATAACTCCTTGAGCCATCTTTTGCATTTTTCAACCTTCTACACTAACCTTTGGAATTTTCTCGAAACTAGAGGGTAGTGAAAATGAAATAAGACCCTTTTAAATATAATTTATCATTTTTGATCATTTTAATAGGAGGTGGGCCCACTAGGGCAGATTTTCCCATTTTAAGCAAAATGTGAACCTCCGATCCAAGGTGAAATTTACCCTCCTTCATCCATTTTTTTCCAAAGGGACAAAAATGGATAACATGTTCCATTTTGAGAAGTATCAATTATTATGACTAAGGTGGAGGCATGAGTATACTTGATTCCATTTAGACCATACAAACTTGGAGCGTAGACCCATACGTAGTGATGTGGATTAGTTGGATCCGATGATGTATGTTGGGTGTAGTGACACCCATCGACCATATCATCAATCCTTGTGGACCCTTCTTTGTTTCTATTTTTAGTGGTACATTATTTATTTCTCAAAATCATGTGTTGGGTCTATTATGCCCTTAATCTCATTAGATACCATTGGTTCCTATGAATTGGGGATTGATCACCCTCGATTCTCCATTTAGTTCGTCAAGAGTCTCCTTCTCCATGTGCCTCAATTGAGGAGTAAAATCTTCTCCAAATGCTTTTCCAAGAAGCCTTAATCTTCATAAATCAAAGTGGGCCTCTACACGTATAGGTGTTCTATGTTTCTCTCTATTTTCAAATTTCAATTTCAATTTCAAGATTTTAAAGGTAAGTTCAAAACTCGCATATATAGACATTGACTACGCTCTTATTTTGCATGTTTCACCTTAAACACATCTCAAGAACTCAATTATTCAAGAACAAAAAGTGTGTTTACACACTCATATACGTATTTCCTTTAACTTATCAAATTTCATTTACTAGTTTGAAGGGGATCAAATGTACACACTTAAATTTTTCATTAGGAATTTGATAATGTTTTTTTACTTTTATCCCTTACATGTGACTTGAATGCAAATACAAAGTTCAAATGCACTATCCTAAGGATTTAATCCCTCATCTACTACTCATACACTTACATGAACACATTTTTCATTCAAAACCACATCGTATCTCTTGTGTAAACTTCTCCAAATCATCAAATGGGTTTTTTTCCTCATTGCATAAAATTGTCAAGTAGGGATCGAGATAAATTGGTCAATCTTTTCTTTCCAGTTGGTCTTGTCCAAGGCCTCTAATAGTTAAAATTTCAAATGGGTATCTTCTTATGAGTAATTCATTTCCCCATAGGTAGGCCTTAATGAGAACTTTTACCTTTGGATTCTTATAAATAAAAATCAAACCCACTCATTTACTTACTTGGTCACTACTTAGAAATCACTTTGTAAAATTTAGTCTATCTCTCCAAAAGTAAGCAAATATGTCATATTCTTCCCTATCACATGATATTAAAGTAGGAGAAGCCCCAAGCAGGTTTTGAAGCACTTTAAATCAAGCCAAGACCATTTCAAGCCAAGTCAAATCATTCAAAGTCGAGTCATGAAAGCATTATCAAATGTTCGAGGATAAATTCTAGTTGCATAAATGTAGTTGCATTATCACAATTGCACTTTCAATAGGTGGGTAACTACATGCATTGTAAGCCTCTTCAAAGTAGTGTTATGTAGGCAACATAGGAGTGCATCATCCCTAATTGTTGACCCCTTTTTACAATACTTTAAAGGAAGCTATGGTTTCAAGAGAAGAATATTGATTTCAAAACTTGTGTGCATATTCAAATTCCATATCACACAAAGAAGCACGTCGGTAGTCACAAATGTCTCGCATAGTCACAATTCCATTTTTAGAGAGACGAGTGCATCAACTCTAAACAAGTTGTGCGGAGTTGATTTTGTTCTCTTGGTCAACTTTGTCCATAGGGTAGATTAAGCCTTTATTTCATATACGAAATATATCCAAAGGATTTACAGCCTATTCTACTCCAATTTATAGGTAGACCAACTCGAAACACACAAAAAAACAAGTGCATTATCCTCTTGTCAATATTTTAAATTTAGCATGTGCCCTAATTAATTTAATGTCTAAATCATTTTCTATACTTTTATATATGAATGTTAAATGTCAATTTATTAATATGAGTGTGCATCATTTCTCGACTCAATTCTTATTATTAGGCTATTAGGGTTTTATCCCCTTTACCTAATTTTTAGAGTTAAATCATAATCAAGGAATGATACAACATTTACATTGTCATATTTCGTTATTTTATTCCACCACAATATCTATCAATTGATGATTCTCATTAATATTATTTTGAATAATTAGATATTATTAGAGCTCTTCTCATTGATAATAATTCTAGGTTATGATATTTCATAAAATATTAATACTTTTTCTACTACCCCTCCTCTAGATTGATCTCCCTTGGTGAATTTTATGTTTCAAGACTTTATTTTGGATTTTATTATGGTTTAAACTATTATTTGTTACAAGTGTGAAGAATTTTATCTCCCTAAATGGCACAACAACCTACTACTATGTTTTCTAGTCTTCTAAGTTCTAATATTTTGTTGTAATGGCTAGCCCATATTTCTAGCTTTCATGTGCTATCAATGTGTTTTCATGTTTCCAATTTACTCATTGGTGAGGGATCCTATACAACCTTCTTTATTAATCTATCAATAAAATGAGAGGTGGAGCACATCAAATAATTATGTGATGTTTTTTTGGGGATTCATTGCTTAGTTTCTAGTCAATTTACAATGGATCCATCTTTCATGAGGATCAATTCACAAGAACCCATCTCACATGAGCATGAATGATCTACTTGGAACTCATTGCATTTAAGAGATGTTCACATGGATAAAGCACCAAGACTTCCAAGGAGGCGTGCATCCAATACTATTCTAGTCCAAACACGCTTAACTATGGAGTTTTGCCCATAGGATAACCCACTTAACTTACTACCCCATTTACAAAACCCACAACAATATTTTTGCCTTATTAACCATTCAATATTGAGCTTCCTAGCTCATTCTTATACTAGAGTTGTTTAGACATTGGATCAAATTAAGATGTGATTTTACATGATTCAACACATAGTTTTTATTCGGTCTACATAGTTGTATTTAAATGGTTTGGTATAGTATGTAAGTGACGCCCATCAATCCCTAATTGGCATTTGACTCTCCCATTTAGTTATAAGGAGCTCAATTGTTCACAACTACATACAATAGATTGAAGCAATTACTCCATTAGTTCAATTTTATACACAATTTGGGGCAAATTGGACTCCAATTGACATTAGTTTATTTATTTTAGTTTATTTGGACTTAATTGTCCCCATTTGTATCTTGAATTGAGATTAAAAAATTTCTATTTATTACACAATTGGGGCCAAGCAAACCCAAAACGATATTACAATCTTCAAAGATTTGAAAATATTGAAATTTCAAAAGAGTGAAAATTCAAAAAGTTTAATTTTTGAAACAATTAGTTAAATTAAAAAAAAGAGATCAATTGGTGGTAGTATCATATTGGAGTTTGAACCAATCATTTGAATGGCTCAATATAAAAGTAATTTGTGTCCAATTGATCCCCAATAGACTTTAGATTATCATTCTTAGTGTATTTGGAATTATTGGCCTCATTTGAATGTCATATTAAATCAATTGTTCTACAAAGTTTGAACTGGTAAAAAGTTTGTGTCAATTCAATATGGTCAAAAGTTGGTGTCAATTCACATTGACCCTTCTTTCAAAAGCATGAATGGCCCATTTTACACTATTATAAGGGTGAACAACTTAATAAGAGAGGTCACCCATTCAATACTAGCCTAGCACAAGCACATTGAAGAAAAGTGATTGTGTAACAAAGAAGTTGAAAACTTACTATTTCGCAAGTATCCATGAAAGTATATAAGATATGGACTTTGACGAGGTTCGATGTTTGCTTGTACATAAAGTCCTTCCTTCCCTTAATTTCTAATTGATGTCTCTCAAATCTAAACACTCTCCTTATACCCACAAGGGATTAGTTTTGTTTTAATTTTTATCTCTAAATAATGAATAACTTATTAGATGTGAATTAGACTAACACATGTGTTTTACCATGGGAATGAACATGCAAGGAAAAAATGACATGTTCGGATAAGACCATAGAAATTGCCTAGAGAATTTACCAAGTTTTGATTGAAAACTTAAAAATACTTTGTCTCAAGATACATATCAATTGAAATGCTTCACATTGACTAAATGCCCCATAAATTTCTTTGTGAATTGTCCATTGACCGATGATAGAGGACTTTTAGTCTAACTCCACCTGTGTATCAAGGGAAAAACAAAAACAAGAAGCTTAAAACACCATGTGTATATAAAGGTTTGTTTCAATTGCCTTTTCCAAATAAGAAATGTCAAAAGTAGTTGTCTACATGTGCTGTTTCATTTTCTAATTCACATCTTAACCATTAGTAAATAACAAGGTTTTAAACAATTATAGTTTTGCAAGAAAATTTAATTTTTAATATTACTCATTTTTTCACCCACCTTTCTTCCCTTTCCACCAAATTGATCTTGTTTCCACCCTCCCTAACATCTATTTTGCTTGTTCCAACAAATTTCGTGCTTAATCATTGTCATCGACATTAAAGCCCTTCTTCCTATTAGAATACAGATACATGTAACTAACACATACAGGTATATATTCACAATTACTCCTGTTGATTTTGATGACATGCTCAAACAACCACAACCGCTTTGTTATTGGCCATGAAAAACATATTCAAACCATTAAAATGGATAATTAAGCCCTCAAAAATAATTCTCTTTAAATGGTAAGCAGTAGAGAGGATCAAAATGAGCACTCCTACATTATTCTTCTCAAATAGCAGACATGTACCTACACATCACTGAACATAATGCAAATAGCTTTACAATAAACATTAGCGATGTTGAATCTATTACTGCTTTAACATTACTAAACATAGAAGTAACTAAATAGAACATAAAACTGTGCCAATATGGCAAATTTTCTTACAAGTAGGGAAGAATAAGCTCCTAGCTTCTAGGTGGAGTTGTAAGATTGCAATGTTAATCAAAGCATCATGATGTAGGTTTTAAATCACACAACCATTCAATAGAGTCACAAAACATTAAATAATTCTGCAATCATAAATACCACATCTGCAAACCAAAAGACAACTCCCGTACAATCCTTAGAACTGCACTTTTAAGAGGGTTTCATAAAAGGATAAAAGGATACCAGATACATCCTAGAACAGCACATATGTATATCTAGAACCAGGTACAAAAGTAAATATCTTAGAATACAAATACATATTTGACAATTAAAACAACAGTTTCAGCAGTGAGTTGTGTACAGTGCAGCAAAGCTGGATGTGCTACCAAAGGTAAAATCTAATTGAATTGAAGCCCTCAATCTTAATGAATTGATTCCATCTTGTACAAGTAAAACTTGCAGCTCATTTGTCATTACATGGATGTAAGAAAAGCTCATTTCTAACCATTGATATCCTTTCAAAATTTATGCATTGAATAACACAAACCAATCACATTACAAATTAATACAATGCTGAGTATAATCTTTTAACATACAACCCCAATCTCAAATAAAATCAAACAATTAATAAAAGTAAATGCAAGGATTCATAACAACAAATTCTATAATCAAACTATATCTTTACGAAACAATTCTCATTATTTTCATATCAGATCTCAAACAAAGCTTGGAAGAAAATGTTAAGCGGTACCGCATAAAATTCTCATCAACATTTTTCCACCATTTCAAATGTCACATCTTGTGCTGCTAGCAATGTATTACCGTTTTTATCAAATGTCAAAAAAGGCATAAAATAAATCAATGAAGAAAATTTGCCATATGATTAGTAGTATCTACTCCATTTACTACTGCAAACCCATCCCCCATATAGAGCAGTTGATAAATATGCATGGTGTTTAGTTTCATCTCACCATATCAAGAGATAAGAAAATTAGTAAAAAGGTCATCTTAATTAATGAGATCACCAATAGCAATCATAAAACACACAGAAATATAAAAGCCAGTATGCTAAGTACTCATGTGTTTCAAAGAGAACAATGTAACAAACGATGACATTAAATAACTGAAGAATTGTTAAAATAACAAAATAGAACCTTGACAAATATTTTTGGGATAATACAAGGAGAAGACATTTACAACTTTCACCATTTATCCTCAAGTTCATCTGAATATCATATCAAACAACACTAAGTCTTGAATTCCTATCCATGATTGTGAAATCTTCAAAAGAAATCAGCAATCACCAAGCCGCAGAATACCTGCATCAATGTCATTCAGCATACTCAAGTAAGAAAAACAGGAAGAATTTACCTGAACAAAGCAAAACCAAGAATTCCAAAAACATGTTCTGGTGATGATATCTCTCTAACAAGCCTTTCAATATCATTATGACTAAACCACGATAACATAAAACCCTCAATGCAGAGGATACATCATGTTAAATAATACATAACTTCAAAAGACACAAGACTTGCCGCCTCTTTCTTTTGGTCCTCTGGTTAAAATTGCAAAGATTGAAAATTAAAAGGTATTGCTCACAATCCTCAAAATGATATATGCTCCTTTTTCGTTGTAGCTAAAACAAGATCCAAGATCACCATGTTTTTGTTACAACTATAATTTAACAGAAAGAAAATAGGTGCTGCAATAAAGCCTCTGCCCCGTTAAAGCTTTTACCAAACTTAAATTCTCCCTATCCCCGTTCAAATTAACAGACGACACCATCTCAATTTTATCACCATCTAGAGCCCATAATCATCCAGAGCCCATGCAGTTTTGTATTTCGTAAGTGAGGTTGAGACACTTATTTGATTGTTGAAGAGTAGGAGATGGCAGAGTTTGCAGGAAAAAATACACAAGGCTTTAAACATGTCTTTGATAATTTCCAAAAGAAGCAAAAACACTGAAATGAAATTCAAAACAAATGTAGTAACATTTATATTAAGTATGCCACTAATGCCATTATTTTGTGCTACTGACAATGACAGTTTTTATTACAGCCTGCACAGAAATGCACACATTGTACTTGGAAGGCAAGACATATGTAACAAATACACGTTAATATGGAAGAGGAAGGAAAGAGTAAAATATTAGCAGAATACTTACTACAAATTGGCCCAAGAAAAGTAGTGGTAAAAAAATTGACACAAAAATAGGATCTTAATATGATAGAGCAACATAATTCAAACAGACACAATGGGTAGGTACATGTAGGTACAGTTAACAACAAATTTGTAATTGGGCTCAACTAAGTCAAGAGAAATCTTTTTGTTTTGGGCTCAAAGGAGTGCTAAAAAGCTGAGAATTCACAATTGGGTCAACACATATTTTCTTTGGTAACTGCTGTGGAAGGATTTTGATGCCATTTATGGAAGTGATTAAGGGAGGCTTGGAGGTTGTTACTACAGCACATTCAAGGGTAATGACACAGAGTCACAAGACCGACTGATTTCAGAAAAAAAGCCAGAGAATTGTACACGCTCACAGGTAGAGACACGACAGCTGCCAACTCCAACACCTTCAGATCTGCAGATTGAATCCATCATAAGAGAAACTTAGTTTTGCAGCATGGTGGGCCTGCCTTTACAGAAAAGTTTAACTGGTCATGAGAAGCACCTGGGAGAGAGAAGAAGGAGAAATTGAGGTACCGAAGGCAACATATTGGTTATTTGGTTCATTTTGCACAAGTAATAGTTTAGAGTGACATGAGTATAAAATAAGCCTGAGTATAAAAATACAGATAATTAATTATTATGAGTTTATTTTAAAAGTAGCATCAATTAACACGAGTATATAATAAACCTGCTGGACAAAATTACATAATTAATTATTGTGTTTATTTTGAAAAGGGATTACAGCCTTTGGTGATACCCTACTTTGATTGTATTTTCATGATATCATCTTGAGTAATAAATAGTCCACCTTTTTGCTTTCATTTCTATATGCTTCAAAGTTGTCATTATTTACTGTTATATGCTGAAATATCTCATAAGATATGCTGAAACATTTCATAAGATGTTAACAACACAATTTAGAATATTGTCACAATTTCCCATCAAGATGGTCATATGCTATTAAAATTTGTGAGTTATAGTATTTATTATTGACTATCTTGGTGGGCATACACCATTAAAATTTATTAGATGCGAAGTAGCTACACCATCAAACCTTTAAGCATTAGAGTGTTAAAACAAGATTTTTATCAGAAGGACCAAAGGTCTCTAAAGTGCAACAAGGATTGACCTAACAAATTCAAGGAACATTCTTTTTAACATTTTTCGGTACTTATTTTTGCCCATACTTAATAAGAAATTAATTGCAAAATGTGTCCTACGGTTTTCATCTGCAGCTGGCAAGTTGTGGTGTGTAGACAGTTCACAATGTATCTATGCTTATTTCAATAAATATTGAAGTATGTTTAATGGAGTGGAGAAGCTTACAATATAAATCTGTATTTCTGGTGTGGTTATTGGAGATTCAACATCTCGCCTATTTCCCTGCAAGACATGGCATTATTTTGAAACAGGATGCACCCAGTTCTCTAAATTGTTATTTCTGGAGCAGTAGTAATACATTACTGTCTGGTTTTAGTAACTTAGTTTCATTTCTCTAGAATCAATCCTGCTACAGCAGCTTTATACTTCTACTGAAACTCTGGTTTTAGGAATATGTGAGCTAAGAATGGGACATCAGAAAATGTGTTTAAACAGCACTGTGAACTTGAAATATTTGATAGAATATTGTTCTTAGAAGGGTGTGACCATGCTTTTGTTGATTTTGTTTTCAGTATTAATAGAAAACTGGTTTGCATTTCACTGGGTAGAGCATTTGCACAACAATCATAAAAGCCTAATTAACTCTCAAATAATTTTCCAACACTAGATCTTAACATTTTGCAAGAGATGAATGGTATTATACTACTCAATCAGCTTTGACATTCCAGTGTTAAAATGTACACCTGAACAGGTATATTTGTGTATGTTTAAGGCAGATGGGTGTGACCAGACTTAACAGAAGATCTGTTTTCATAAACAAAACTGCTGGAAGAAATACTGAGAGAATGATATTTGAGTTGAAATCAATAACTTGTACAATGATGGGGTGCGGTAAATTGGTAATCCAAATGTCAAATGCACCTTTACAACATCTACAAGAAGCAGCTTACTTAATAATACGGAAGCCCTACATACAAAGTACAATCATCGAAAGAAAAGAATCTCCTAACACACAGTGTCATAGATCTGCCGGAATAAGTGGCAAAATGACACGCTAGACATTAACTCTGAACAAGTTGTGGAGAGGGGGTAACAGATGCTGAATGCTGTCTACATGATATAACATGTGAGAGTTTGAAAGTAGCCCTGCTGATGGAGCAGTATCTACAAGTTTATTAGTGTCTACACGACAATTTGTAGTAATCATAAGGGTACAGTCATAAGGTGGCTAACAACCCTTTTAACAAAGATGCTTTAAAAAACCTGAAATCAATTTTGTTGGTTTAGAAGAAATTCATAATGGCTGTTATTGAAATGTCTCTATTCAAAAAACAAAGCTACGCATCACTAATAGGAGTGACAAAAGAATACAGAAAACAAATTAATGGTTATATGAATTTCAAATGACTTTAATAGATCTTATAATGCATTACTGTTTTCATACATGGGATGCCTATAAATTATAATTGAAATGCTTCTTGTCACGAGAATCGTGCTCTGCAAATCCTACAATATTGAGGGATAAAGTGATATGTCTCAACATGAAGTTGATCTGAACATACTCTGAGCTGACAAGATGGAATCAAAGACCACAAGTCCAGTGTTGCTGCAGTTAATTTGACCAAACAACAAGGCAATAAAAAATCAGTAAGAAGTTTTCTGTATATGAAAGACACCCTGCTCTCGTCTGATATAGCACTATTTAAGACTGTGACATGAGAGCAATTAGAGTGGTACATGCACTGGGGACAGTAAACTGGTTGTAGCACATCGAGCTACCTTGGTGGCTATTGGGAGAGTACTGTAAATACTTTTGACGAAGGGTCTTTGTTTGCACAAAATATTTAAGGTCTTCAACTTGCTATCTGAGCCTACTTTATGCTATCTATTTCTGTGGACTGTCTCCAGATTTAGAAAAATCAAGTATTCTTATAAACCCTTCTTATCAATTCCTGATACTTTAGGGATGTTCAGGATATTCTTTTCTACCACTGGATATAATTTTATTATTTTAATTCATCTAAGCTTCACTGCAATGTTTCAAGAGACATTCCCACCTCTTTTGAATTAGTTCATAGCAGCACAAAAGACAAGAATGCAAACTTTTGAAAGCAAACATATGCAGTCAAAAACCATAATGACTTTTTTAAATAAAAGCACATTAATGTAGGATTTGTAAACATTGTACGATGTGAGTTTTCAAAAAAAAAAAAAACTGTACGCATGGAGCCTCTTTATATTTTTGATAGATTCAATGCCTTATAGAGCCTATGCATTGCCTTATAGTTCCATCAATGTCTCAACTGTTCGTTGGGTTGCAAAAGATAAGGAAAAGAAAAAAAAAATCTATCCTCGTTCCAAAACTTGACCTAATATAGTTACACATTCATAAAAGGTTTTGTGCTCAAATTGAGGGAGTCAATACCTCATTTACAACAAAACCAGTTCTCCTCCCTGCCCATTGAGGACTTATCAAATTCAGATATTTTGATAGGTATGATGGTCCTTTTAACTTTTATGGAACCATATGCACTGCTGATGGGATGGTGTTCCAACTTAAGTGAAAAGCTTCAATGAGGCTTGTAAATCCATCCTCTCATACTTGCTTCGATACTGAAAACCCGTCATCGATATTGTGTTTATAGTTCATCTGATTGTAGTGAAATCTCACTGGAATGGAATTGTAGATGGTCTTACATCAGCCTTAAACCTCAAAACTACGTAATCCAAGTTGACTCCTCTGCATCAACTTCCAGCAGAACCCCCTTTCCCTCAACATAGCCATCACAGATTTGGGCCATTTTCCAACTTGCCAAACCCCAACCTTGTTGCAGCCTTTGCACCACCACTTATGAGAATGTTTGTCAATGAGTTAAACCACAAGGGCTTAAGCAGTGAGCACCGTTGGAGCCAAAATAGCAACAGCATGAGCTTACATTCAGTGGTGCATGCCAGATGCATTTGATCTCTTGACCAGCATTTACACAAAAAGAAGTTGGAATGTAGTGTATTTATATATTTCTTTAATAGTTTAGTGAAAAATATCTTTAATAGTACCAAGCATATTTTATTTAGGTATGTTGATTAAATCATGATTTTTGTGAACTCACACCAATACAACCTCCTTGCTGCCATTGTAGGACAGCTATCAGCTTAAAATTATCATCATAATGGGTATTTTCCATTCATTAAAAAAGAGTACATCTGATCAATGTTTTGATGTGTGGTAGTGGGGAAATTTGATGCTACTTTTACTCATATTTGTAGGATGTCTAAAACTGTTGCAACATATTTTAAATAGAAGGAATCAACAACATAATTAAAACATCTAACAAACTCGCCATGCAGAGCTGATTATTACCACTGGAGGTGGATGTTCAACTAAAACCTGCACTATTTTGCCAAATCAAGGGAAATCTTGCTGAAAAACCACTACAAGTAAAAGATGGGCCAAGCTGGGACGGTAATCAGTAAATTTTAAGTGATGCAAACAGAAGGAAGCGATGCAGCAATATCTCTGGCAATTCAATCTTATCAACTGACACAAACTCATAGCACCGTCCCAAACAGCAGAACAAAATCAATTAGTACTACCGCAGTCTGATGAAGTGCTAGCTAAAGCAATTACAACGTAGCTTCCAAAAATTGTGAACAAGGAGCAATCCTGATTTTGTCTTAATATAAATAAGATTCTCAATTTTCAACAATAAATAGGAAACCAGCTTTGTCGTGTAAAGTGAAAATAAATAATTACAGACCTTAACCAGTAAATGTCTTACTAGACATTACTTCTTATTTTAGTTTAATGCTTCCAGCTGATATTTACAGTCTAACATTACCAAAATAGCTCAGTTTTATAAAGGCAAAAAGACTACAAAACCAATAAATCTTTGAGACATTGTCCCCAATCAAAACGTTAAAAACAAACAAATATCCAATACACTAAAACTCAATAAAACATACCCTAAACAAAATCGCTTCCTTCCGATCTGGAATCTCGACCTCTCCTTCGTCGATCCTTGCCATCGACAGTGCACCCAACAGAAACACACGTACCCAAAATCTCCTTCACAGTTCCCACAAGATGTTTCGTCATGGATTGGGACTTCATGACCTTCGCAATTTCAATAACATCATCCATCATGAACTTGAACGTGACAGGAAAAAGACGAATTACCAGTTCACTGTTTTTCAACTTTTTCCCATCATGCCCAGGTTCAACGAGATGTTCCCGGCATGTTTAATGTTTCAACGACACGTTCAGGTTCCTTCACAGTAACCGTCAAACCCTTCCAATCTTTTGCAGACTCCTTTGCAATGTCTTCCCCGATTTTCTTCTGTGAAAGACCCAAAGGACTAATTTTAGGGGACAATGAAGAGGCCGCTCCAACTTCTCCTCCTGTCACACAGACGAACACCTCCACAACCTGAGATGGGTCCTAAACCCTTCGAACCTCCAAATCCTCAAATCCTCTAAGAAAAACCCTAGCTTGTAAAACCCTAAGTTGGACGGCAGGGATTCGGTTGTCGTATTTCTGCCATTGGATTTAGCGTGGTTCTGTTTTTTTTTTTTTTTTAAAGTAATATTAAGTTATGTTTTTATTATACTGCCAAAGGCAAGTATATTGCCTTCACCTTGACTATTAAATTTTTTTGTAGAAACCAATAAAACTATGCCATGTGTCAGATTTTTTTTCTTGTCTAAAGTTTTACGATAAAATATTTGTAGGAATATTCTGTTTCCCTTTATTGAAGAATATGCCATTACATTTTGCTTTCTATAGTTTTGATCCAGAAATTTAGCTGAAAAAGACAATAATACAACGTGGATTTGATAGATGGGCGGCCCATTGTAGGAAAAAGTGGAGGCATCATAAATGCTTCTAATTACATTTATGATCTGCTCCCATTCCTTTCCATGTCAGTGGTTGATCCTCTGCAATCTATCAGCTGCAAGCACCCTTGGCATGGGGATGGCAATAGAAAAGCATTTTAAAGAGAGAGTGGGAGAAGGAGAACATTGTCAACAGAAGAGGATCAACATCAATGGCGAATCCACAAGAAAGCTGCGCAGAGGGGCATGGCCACCAATTTCTTCCACCCACCAACACTCCTCAATAGGACAACGTGCTAGGTTCAGGTTTCAATTCTTATGTTAAGTTTGTTAACTGTGTCAAAATATGCAATAAACAGTCTACTTACCGTATTTTTCTCAATTTACAGCGAAGCTTTTGCACCATGAGCATTCCGCTGAAACCTACCTTCGATTATGTGTACCTCAGTTGGAATGCTCTAAACTCACCGTAAATTTTGGGCGAATTTAAGAACTATTGTCAGGCTTTCCTCTTGTAAACATGTCCGTCGAGATAATTATTATGAATTGGTCATAGTTTACTATTTTCTAGTCATTGTTTTGGTCGGACAATGCCAATTAAACTATTAAACTTTCGGTTCTTCAAAATTTCGATTAAATCATTCATTTGCCTTTTTCCCCTATGTTTTCTTCTGTGATGTTTTTCACTTGTGCAGCTACGCATTTCTACTAGGGAAACCAAAGTCGCTGTGTCTTACTTATGGAAATTTGCTTGAAAACGCAATATTGTACCCTTTAGTTTGCATTTCACTTGTGTTTCCCAAATATAACAGAATTTCTAAGTCATCTTAGAGCTGCGCCTTCTGTGGTATTTTATTATACTTGTTCAAATTTTGTTATCACGGAAGACAAAATTAGGGAAATTTCAAATCCAAATCTCATCATCAGTATGATATGTCAAATCAAATGTATCATTTTTCAAAATGTTGATTTCCTTTTTCGGTTTTAAATACTGTTGTGCAAATTTCCCCCCATTTAACTCAGGAAACGAGCACCGCAGAGACGAATTCAAGCAAATAAAAGCATTAATGAAAGTGGGGTAAAATGCAGGGCATGGAACAATCAATTAAATCTCTTCCCCTGGTGTTGTCGTTACAATCCATGTCATCGGGTACAAAAATATCTAATAAATAAAAGGCATTTGTTTGGCATTTGATTATGGTGAATGGTGATTATTTTCTCATGGAATGCAGGGTACAACACAAGGTCCAAGTTAATAATCTCCCTTCCAGTTCCACTGATGAGAAAGAAAAGCATTCAAAGGCATTTGGTATCCTTGTGTTTATGGAGGAGGGGACTAATTTTATTTTTGAACTTATCGTTTGCATTGACTTCATGTTAGAAATACGAAAGATTGATAGGAGCAATAAGGGCGATGGAAGATGATCTTGAAGCAGAGCGTTGCAAGCTTAAACGCCTTAACACCGACGGTGTATACGCAGATATCACTAGATTGTGTTTGTTCGGCCTTGGGTTCTGTGCACTCGTCACATTATTTTCTTGAATCCCTTTTGTTTTTATCTCAATCTTTTAATGCTTCCAAACATCTCAACTCATAACCGTAGTGATATAAATTTGCAAAATTCCACAATTTAAATTCTTTACAATCTCAATTGAATGCCTTTTCTTTCAGTTAGATTTTTTCCTCGTAATAGTCATCTATTTATTAATATAAATATATGGGAAAAAATGATGTTGTATTTTTTGGATTGAATCTTTAGTTTGCACATATTAACTGTAGTGTATTTGGTATGGTTCTTAACATCTAATTGTAGTTCTTATTGTAAGATTTTTTGCTATTATCATTGTTTCTACATTTCAATACAAACATGTATGGCAGAAAACAATAGTCGTTCCCATTGAACACTCACATATACAAAAAAATTGTAGGACCATGTTCAAAGAAATGTTAGTTTCTCTATTTTTTAAAGACAATACAAATAAGTAAAATCTATGTTTGTTGGAAGAAGAGGCTAAATAAATTGTAGAAAAGATTAGTTGGAAGATTTTTCGGAGAGAATTTCTACATGTAAATGTACTTAAATATTGTGTGGCTGGTTTAATGTAATCTTTCCTTATTGGCATAAAGGTTTAGACTCATCAAACACATGTTGCCCTTCTAATCTTATTTTTTTCTTACTTTGCTATATTTTACAATGCTACAGTTCATGTTAGCACAAGCGGTTGTCGAATTTTTTAGAGAATAGAAAGGATGCATTAATGATTTGAGACATTAGTTGGACACGTCTATCACATTAGTCTTGTTATTTACATTATAGTTTTCTTGGAAATTAATGTTAACAAGTACAAAATAAATATGAACAGCCTTTATCCATGTTTGTTAGAAGTCTTGGATGGAAGAGCATATAGACGAACATTTTTATTTATTGGTTAGAGAATTTCATTTATCACTGCAAATACTTGAGCATGGAAGGAACTGATTTGAACAATGGTGCCAATTTTTTTAGTACAATATATATTTAGCTTTTATTGTATGGGAGTTTTTACAGTTGAACAAATAAAATAAGATCTGGTTTTCTGCAGGATGCTTGCAGCTAGTCAATGGTTGAAGTCTCGAGTAAACCCTCAATTTTCTGGAATGCTTGCTTTCCTCTTCGTAGCCAACATTAATTTTCTCCTACACCCACTTCCATTATAGTAATATTTTTTTATTAACTGATTATTTAATTCCTTCACAAAATTCATTCATGGCGAGGATAAATCCTTCGAAGTATGCCAGATCATTCAATCATTTTGACTTAGATTATCAAGCTGATAAAAAACCCTCTTCATGCAGAGCTGCCCCAAAAAAGTAGTATAAAAATCTCTTCAATGACAAAGACAACGTTTTTGTTCTTGAAACTCCAGACGTTTCCACTTTGAATCCCAGAGGGTTCTATGACTCATCGAAACCCCTTCAGTGATGGCAAAGAGGAAAAACAACGGAAGAACGGTAATCTCGTTGCCAAGATTGAAAACAACACTCTCTTCATAAATAATAACACCGATTAGAGAGCCCTGATTTGTACTAAACTTTAAGCAATATTTTTCAGCCATTTTAGCCAATAATTTGCAAGCAGTCATAAAGCTTTGTCAAACATACCACGTCTTATTCAGAATAGATGTTATAGGTTTTGTAGTTGTCTAAATATTTGCATGGTTTTCTTCATCATATATGTTGTGATAGTTATAGTTTTATTTTTGCTCATATTATGATCTTCCTCAGTAGATATGTAGTTTAGCAATTGTTTTGCAAAGGTTTCAAGATTATTATTTTTAGATTTGTAAATAATATTGATAGCTTGTTTTGCAAAAACATTATTTTATATCTTTTTATAAAATATGGCAAGAATATATTTTCCTTCTTCAAACAATGTTTTTTTGGTTTCTTTTCATAAACTATGGTAAGGTATCTTGTCTTTCAAAGAGTTCTTAGACAAACAATGCTCACATAGACAAGTTACTATACATTTTACATATAATTTTATTCAATCACACACAATGACGTAAGTGACACCTCTTGTCTTGTCTTGTCCATTTTTATGATGATAGGTGTTTTTTTTTCCTTAACTAGTAATTGCACATGAGTTACAACTTAGGTCAAAGGTGATAACAATGTGAAAAAGGAAAAACCCTACTTGGACTTACGGTTGTTCTCTTTTGTTTTCTTTTTTAAAGTAATATATGTTGTTATTTCCAAGTTTCATACTTCCATGTTGATATATAAAAATTTAGATTTTATTTTTTCCTATTTTTAACGGTGAAAGGTTCTTTTTGCTTTACACATGTAAAGCTTGTTTGCTCTAATGCTGACATGAATGAGTTTGTACGCGACATTAAAAGATTTCAGTCCTTTATTCTTGGTTTTGCATTTCTGATGTTGGTTAATAGATGTTTGAATTCTAGTTGTGGTGGGTTGTGGTGCAAGTTTTTATCAAAGGTAATGACTCTATAGAATTTGAGCCAGAAGGAGTGTCCAAATGACATTCTTGCATAGAGTGGTATGTTGTTAACAGGGGAGCTAGCCCAAGTTGCCCATCAGTATCGTCGAGCACCCTCTGAAATCAATGTTGTTTTGCTAAGGGAATGCCTCGCGCAACCTGTAGTTTATATTGCTAAGCATTTTTGGCCCAACGAAGCACATTTTGTCTATGAGAACGTATATTATGCCCCGCATATGATCTTGGAATACTGCTGGTGCCTATCCTTTGAGAGACTTCATTTCATAAATGGGTATTTGAAGGCTAGAATGTATAGTAGAGACATTTATGTTGAATGCAACAATACCCGTCGCAACTAGTAGGAGAATGAAGGAATTGTTGTTTCCCTTTAGTGTTTGTAATCCATTTTTATGTAGTCTATCGAGTAGGACTTTCTGTCTTGGTTGTACCTCAAACAATTGTCTTAAACATTGGAATTTTTCCATGCCTTCTTGCATGTGCAATGACAATTGAAACACAAGTCATTGTTTTGATGATAGAAGCGGTGGAACTATTTGGTTAGAGGAAGCAACAAGTGGTAGTTTGTTCTCGAGTCAATCCTGGTGTATGAATTCAAGTGCAGTGTGTTGTAAATCAATGGGGACCCTATTCTTTGACCAATCATGCCTACTATCAAAATCTCATAGTCCTAACATGTCTAGTTCATCAATTGTTGCATTTTCATATGGATGCATGTGGGATATTTGTTCCCATTATAGAAGTTCCATTTCCACTGGGCATTCTTCTTGTGAGTTGTTGTCATTGTTTGTTGTTCCACTAATGCTTCCACCTTTGATATTGGCCCTCTCTATATGTAAAGGGTGGTAGGAGTTTATTATTTCTTCCCAAGGGGAAACTTTTTGGGGTGTGGTAACACTAATGTCTGCTTATATTTGTCAGAATGGTTTGTAAAGTAAAATCTCTAACCAATAAAAGTCTTTATAAGAAGGAACATCAATTGCAAGCACATCATAGTGATGTGTGAATACTCTAATGATTGCATGGGTTTTCCTCGTGTCAATTGAGATCATTTCCTTTAAGCTGTTAAAAGACCATAATCGGCCAACCTTAAAGAGGGGGATTGGATCTATGTGTAGAGGGTGCCTCATGTATGCATCTATGAATGAATTTATTGTGGATGTTGTTGTTGCGCGTGCAAGGACATGTTTGAATACATATTTACCAACAAATAGGAAATGAATTTACATCTACAGATCGAGAGGGGGAAGTTTTTACAACATGTGGCATGTCTCTTGTGCACCAATGTCGCGGTCAACAATAGTTTTAGATAAGAATTGATTATAGGTGTAACGTCCCTCCTAATATTAACCATGAAAACACGTCTATTTTTTTTATATAACGATTAAGATAAATCTACAACTCTCTTAAGTTAGGAAGAACATGTTACTTATGTTTACCTATTTCTACTTAACACACACTCACATTGAGAGGCTTACATGTATTCTAAGTTCGTTTCAACTTAATCATAAAAACATTTCACTTATTGTTATAGTGTGTCTCTACATGATACAAGTGTTCTAAATGTTTGATCCCCAAATGTAAAATTTCAATTTGGAATACATCTATTGTTTACACATCTTTTTACATAAAACACTTCATATAATTCAAGATAATTGAGTTGATAATTCCAATAAATACTACCATGCATATGATTAACATTGTTGAATTAACTAGTTGGTAAATTAAGATCACTTATTTGTTCATTTACATTTTCTTTACCAATGTAACAATTTATACAAATTCATTACACTAATTCGTCCACATGGAAACATTTCGTAATTGAAGCTCTAATAAAATGAGTTTATCCTTCATAACATGTACACATTTTGGTCAAATTCAGCTTAGCCGCTAATTATTAAGATCCTAAACAATTTCAATAAGGTAATTATCTACAATTTAAAAGGTATTATTTCACTTTTGTTCCTTTTACATAAATCACATTAAAAATACATTGGTACAATTTTTACCTCAGAATATCAAGACACAAGAAGTAGAGAACCATTTTGTTGTCCAACTGCAACGAGAGAAAGAGCATCATTGGAGTGCTTTACCTCCAACCACAAGCCATACGGATCCCCACACACCTCTCAAATCTTGAGAGTGGCCCTACCCTTCACGAGAAGGAAGATGTGGTGATCAATGAGGAAAGAGAGTCAAAATTGTAAGTTATTTCCCAATCAACTGGTAATCTATACGGGGTAGGAATAATATACATCCTAAAATCACAACACTATGATCTTACTTTTGGCCAAAAGTCTATGGAAATCAATAGGTACCCACCTATTCTTTGAAATCCACCAGAATGCTAGAGCATGAATATTTCAAAGTGTCAATTCAAGAGGGTAGCTTGTGTATCAATCCACTTCCCACCATGTGTCCCTCTTAACATTCGTTACATGTGATTCTATGTACTTGGTCATCTATCACCTAAGTACTATCACACCCCCTGACTATACACAACTCTCAAACTCACTCTTTTCTCACTTGGCAATTCTACAATTTGGCACCTCTACCTCCATGCTGAAATTTTAGGAAACTAAGTCCAATACTGAAATATCCCAAAGCTCCGAATGTCCCATACCACTCTGTTGGGAATTAGTATCATGAAATGGAAACAATTCCCAAAATCTGCAACAACATAAATGTAAACTAGTAAAATCCAAATCAAAATAAAGTACACACACATAACATAACATGTACCGTGGTTCACCCAATGTGGGATACGTATACCAAAGATAAAGATCTCAATATATATAATAAACAAGAGTACAGATCAACTCTTCCCACAAGAGTACAATGCATCTCTTCAAGAGTATCTCCTCTACCAGATCTCTAAACAGATCTCCATGAGTGCACTACAACCATGCCTCCAAACCACCAACAGATCTCACATAACTAGGAACTATTGCATCTCTGAAATGTAAATAAGCTCTCCTGTGAATCTACAAACAAGACCTCTCAAATGGATCTACCAATGTGCAACCATGATTGTGCACCAAGAAGTAAGTCTCTCCTCCATCACTGCATCAACTTGTGCAAACAAGAAGATAACCTCCTCTACAATACTAGATCTATATGGATCAACAATACAACATGATCTCATAGATATACAATACAATATCTCACAACTTGTGGATCTACAAGAAGAATCTACAATACAAGATCTCACAAGAACATGTGGGTCTACAAGAAGAAACTCGTGTGTTTTTGCATACTATACAAGCCATTACATTGAGGCTAAACAATATAAAGGAAATATAGTAGAAGACATTACCCTCTTCTCACTAATCGATGTGCCCGTTATTTCCTTTTGTCCATCTTCTCTCCATGGAAGCTTTGTCTTCATGTAACCTTTTTCTTCTTTTTCTTCTTCTTCTTCATCCTCTTAATCAAGGATTACTCAATTACATCTTCTCACCTTCTAACCCTAGATTCCTAGCTTATATAAGCTTATACAAGATTAGGGCATCTTAGTTATACATTTACAACCTTTAGATCACCTTTTAATCAAAGGTTGGATCTGATCCTGTGAGTTAAATAAAAGCATTCATGCACATGCGATCGTGTTGGTTCCTTGATTGATGTCGAGCTTCTTCCTAGGTGATCGACGACGTTGGCTGATACCGACATGACATTCATCGTGTAAACCTACAAGTTGTAAAACATGCTACTTGTGAAGTAATTTAGCTCCACAACTCAACAATCTCCCACTTGGAGATAAATTGTTGAACATGTACCTGTACAATACCATTCTGTACATACCGTGAAGACCAATTATTCTTTACTTCAACAATTCTCTCAAAATAAGGAAGATTAAACCATCTTCTAAAACCAAGAAGATAACAAACCATGACTTACCATATACTTTCACGAAGCTACAATTGATCCGTGATACATGAGCTATCCTTTCATCAAGCTCCCACTAAATCATAACACCAAGCCTCTCATGCAACCAAACCACCATGACTAACACACCTGTAAGAGCTCCCATTCAAACTAAAATACTGAGCTTTAATCACAACCATAACCATACCTATAAAACCAACCATGTTCTCTAACCATCTATCCATGTCTCCATGCAACCACCAATGCAATTGACCAAAGACAAGTCAAACTAGAATATGCAAAAGAAAAACAAGATCCCGGGTCAAGACAACCCAAATGAGTTGTACATGCAACCATGGATGCATCTACAACACCGCATAACTCAAAGAATCCAAAACTACATTCTACAATCCAACCCCGCATAAACAACTTGCATGTCCAAGACAACCATGAAGAAAATATATCTATCATGGAGTAACATAGTAACAAGAGGAAATACAAACATCCCCTACTCATGCTCAAGGAATCTAAATCATGCTCATAGGCTTCCATGTGCAAAACAAATATCTGCATCATCATAGACTCATAAAATAGAATCTATCCACGTGTATAAACTCACCATATACATCCATCCATATCACTAGGCTCTCTAGAAGCTCCAAGTCTCTCACCGACTAACTCCAAGGCCACATATGAATCATATGCTCATCAATGTCAACAAAAGCAATTGTGTTAACCATTTTACTAATAAGTATCTGTAAATACCAACAAAAATGTCATCAATATACTTTGCACAACCGTCCAAGATGTAAGAAAACAAGGGCAATGTCAATAAGATGTAAATATACTTTTGTTGTCACACCGTAACATGTAACAAACAAATTTTCCTTCTTACACCCTTCAAACTCTAAAAGATTTCTCTCTCTTCTTGCCCCAAACTGAATAACCATCAACCTGCAATCCCATAAGGATATCCAGGCACCACAAAGTAAAACTAAAAGTGATGTCATCATGCACTAATCACAAAATACCTACAAAACTGTGACTGTCCTCCAAAACAATGTATGCCTCATGTCACTGTGAATAGTAGCATACTCCTCTCACTCTGCATGTGAATATGTATCTAACCTGCAATGCCAATAACCATGGCTTGCTCCCACTTAACATGAACTCCCCTGCACTGCCTCTAATCACCAAGCTCAAAAGATCCAATATATATATATATATATATATATATATATATATATATATAAGAGTGAGAAATAAAATAGATGAAAGAAAATATAAAATTGATTCAATTCTTATCAAAGAATACTTCTTCATCATAGAAGTTTGGACTTCTTGTGAATTAGGCTAAATGACCTTCTTTCCATCCATGTGTACTCAACATCTCTCGTTACCTGCAACTGTGTCTAAACATGACTTTTCATTGAGGATCTCATCGTTAGACTAGATACCCTTGTCCTCAATATTCAACACATCCCGAAATAGAAGTCAAGCTCACCAAATATCCATGGTGCAAATTTTACTTGTGCACACAATCCAAACATAATACCGAGTTGCTTGAAAAAATAAAAATAAAACATGAACCATATAAAGATACTTGCATTTGACCCAAGTCTCGTTGGACTCACTGAGTCAGTTCCATCCTCTTTTTGATTTAAAATTTGAAGTGATCTACTGCTGTTTCTTCTCGTACACTCTGCGCAAGAAACCGGATCCTCCATAACTAGACACTAAACCTTTTATGCCCTCATCTCTTGTAAGAAACCCTATGTAAACTCATTTTCACAAAGACCACCACGGTTTGCTAACCAAGATCTTGGTTTCCCTCTGTGATCGATGTTAGTTCCCCGAACAATGTCGGTGCTATTGGAACTACCACAACACCATAAATTTGCATAGTACACCAAACCAGGTGCCTACTTCAAAAAAAGATGACAATTGTGTAGAGCCAGTCATTTCAAGAAGCACCCAAACTTGGCACAAACAAATTTACAACAATAATACATGCAATAAAATTACACCAAGATGAAACACATCACCTTACCAGACCAAGACACTTACTTGAATCTTTAACCGAAGTACTTGCCTCTCTGATGGAAGTCTCGTCTTCATTATGTGTTATTATATTCTGCCTCTCTAACAAAGCCCATGCATCTAACTACACCAAAGGATGCATAACCGCTCCTCTATCTCTAACTCAGATCTGTAATCCCAAACATGCATGTGCAACCAAAATATATGAGCACTGCAATACCAAGCTAAAAAAAACCATACCTCTATAACTGGATCGTAATGTCGACCAACATGCCTATGCCTCCAAGAACTAGGGACACCTCAAAAATTAAGATACATTCACTGTATCTTCTCTAATTTCTTCAAATATGTGATTTTCTATTTAACCAGGTTGTCGATGTCGGTTCCCTCTAACTGACCATGGTCACGATGCCGACATCGGTTAGCATACCAATGCCGGTCACTATCATTTTAAGAAACCTTTCATTTCTAGCTCCCACTTGAGATTAAAATCTCTTCCTATGATTTTCACATCAGGCAAAAAAACTTGCTCTCATACATCTGTCAGTAATACCACTAACAAAACCCTGAAGGAAATCCTTTCTATAACAACTAAATCCACCGCTCTTGATACCACTTATTGGTATCAGATAAGATAATAAACTAGGCTTTGATACGATTACATTAGGAATTAGCATTGTCGAAATGGAAACAATTCCCCAAAATCTGCAACAACATAAATGTAAACTAGTAAAATCCAAATCAAAATAAAGTACACACACATAACACAACATGTACCATGGTTCCCCCAATGTGGGATACGTCAACCAAAGATAAAGATCTCAATATATATAATAAACAAGAGTACAGATCAACTCTTCCCACAAGAGTACAATGCATCTCTCCAAGAGTATCTCCTCTACTAGATCTCTAAACGGATCTCCATGAGTGCACTACAACCATGCCTCCAAACCACCAACAGATCTCACATAACTAGGAACTATTGCATCTCCGAATCGTAACTAAGCTCTCCCGTGAATCTACAAACAAGACCTCTTAAATGGATCTACCAATGTGCAACCATGGTGTGTGCACCAAGAAGTAAGTCTCTCCTCCATCACTGTATCAACTTGTGCAAACAAGAAGATAACCTCCTCTACAATACTAGATCTCTATGGATCAACAATACAACATGATCTCATGGATCTACAATACAAGATCTCACAACATGTGGATCTACAAGAAGAATCTACAATACAAGATCTCACAAGAACATGTGGATCTACAAGAAGAAACTCTATGTGTTTTGCATACTATGCAAGCCATTACATTGAGACTAAACAATACACAGGAAATACAGTAGAAGACATTACCCTCTTCTCACTAATCAGATGTACCTGTTATTTCCTTTTGTCCAACTTCTCTCCATGGAAGCTTTGTCTTCATGTAACCTTTTTCTTCTTTTTCTTCTTCTTCTTCATCCTCTTAACCAAGGATTACTCAATTAAATCTTCTCACCTTCTAACCCTAGCTTCATAGCTTATACAAGATTAGGGCATCTTAGCTATGCATTTACAACCTTTAAATCAAAGGTTTGATATGATCGTGTGACTTAAATAAAAACATTCATGTACAAGTGACCGATGTTAGTTCCTTGTTTGTTGATCGGTAATAGTTCCTCGACCGATGTCGGTTCCTCCTAAGCGACCAACATCGGTTACCCAACCGATGTCGGTTCTTGTGTAAAACCGTAAGTTATAAAACATGCTACCTCTTGGCGAAACAATTTAGCTCCACAACTCAACACACTCGATTGTATTGGTTCTATAAGAATTCCCGAACCTAGATCTTATATAGGGCATAAGAAATCATTTTATCTATTTAAATAATTTATGGTGATAAGAGAAGCATACTTTCGTATTTTCTCTATATCTTAATAGGCTTATTCCTCATCATACTCGGTTTATATTTATAATATATAATCATTTAATTATGCATAGCTAAAGTAAATGACATCATACGATTCATTTGATAATTTATATTACTTTCCAATTATCAATTTATATTAATTTCTACATCTTATCATAGTGACTCATGTTTATACATAGGTGTTGTTGCAATTTGTTATTGATTTTATTTTTTATATATAGAAAACAATATAACCTTACATTTTATCCAAATAGAATGTTTGAAATTAAAGACATTGTTTGATAATTATTCCCCACATGTCTCCATTGGGTTTTAATATTGATCAATTTACCTATGTTTCTTTTTCACCATTGGGTAATAGTTCTTTCGTATTCTAATTGAATCTATATATAATTAGTTTATCCTCAAGCTTTTCCTAGCAATATTATTCTACCAGCTTATTCTAGCTTGCCGCATTATTCTAGTTTTCTCAATAATTTATATAAAAATTTAATCGATTTGCATTCGGGTCCTATGCAAGTACCGAATTGGGGAAACATTTTTAACTAAGGCCCTTTTCTTTCGGGGGTTAAAAGGTGCAGCCATAAAAAAATGATTTGCTATTCTAAATGTGTTTATTCCCCAATAATTTATACGGTTCGTAACATTATTGTATATCGTGGTATAAACTTGAAGTTTATGTTTCCAAAATTATGAGCAATCATTCTATTGTAAGACTAACCATCTAAAATTTATTCTATTTTTAAGTATATATATACACATGGGAAAAGAAGAACATGGATCTGCCAATTTGTTCTTTTTCTAAGTGCTCTCCCTCTCAATCTCTTCTCTTTGTATTTTCTTCTCCCGAATCGCTAGCACTCTTATGCTATTTTCACTTCTTCTCCTTGATAATCCTAGGCCTATTGTTGGACCTCTGAATTATTTGGCTAAGCACAAGAAGGCACGTGGGTGCACAAGGCCTAATTAAAGAAGGGAGCGCAAGGTGAAGGCACACATGACAAGGTTTTAAAAGGGTTTAGGAGAAACCTTGGCACACACACAAAGCAAAGGAAGGGTTCATGGACCTAGCCATATTCGATATTCCTGGCAGCACATGAGAAAAACATGACCTGACTATGCATGCAAAATGGATAAGGTGTCAACTGACAACTTGGTGGCCATGAAAGGAATATTCCATGCGATAGAAGGATCCAGAAAGACATCATTGCAAAGAGTGGAGATCTTAGATATGAGAAGGCATGCTCCCATGGAGGACCACTTTGACACTTGGAAACCGATCTATAACTTTAGAAAGGCATGGCAGTGGTTGTTAAGGTTATAAATACAAGCGCCCGATAGAAGAAAAGAAAAGGAGAAGAGAGGCGAAGATCTAAAGAAATATAATGGAGGGTTCTAGGGGTTAGGGATTAGGAGAACTCTGGGAGTGATGGCATGTTTAGGGGGATGGGTTTGTGATTATCCTTGGGGTATAAGGGACATAGTCTAGTTTTAATGCATGACTTGGCTTTGCATTGTGATATGAAGGTCTGTAATGGTTTCATGGAATGTAATGTGGTACTTAAACATGTTGATATGAATATAAGGCTCTATTGTAAACCATATACGTGTTCATGAGTATATTCCTTATGCATTTCCTTTATGTATGAACCATTTTCATATGTTATTTGTTATTACTCTTATCTTGATGTAATGAGATGACAACTCGTTCTAGATTCTCGAATGTTGTATAGTTCTTTTATGTCCTTCTGCATTTGATTATCTGTCATAAGATGATGCATTTTCACAAGACTCACATAAAGGAGAGACTTGGAGGCCGTGCGTGCCTTGGGTGAGCACCCAACGCCCACTGGGTGATAGGCCGATGCGTATGGGATTAGGCTATTGGTCTAAGGGTATAAAAATGACTACATGTTGGTTTCATTTTTGGGACCTCTTTTCGAAGTTGTTGTGAGAAATGACATGCATCTTTGTCCCCTGTGATGCGTGATGACAGAGCGTCTGACCTTAGAAAGTGTTGAAACATGGTTCAAGAGCATGGAGGATGAGTTTTCTCAAAGATTCAACACTGGACTTGAGTTTGATGCATGTAGATGGGTAGAAGAGAACACATACCATGAGCTATATGAGATATTCTTCTATTGTTTTCTAGTAGAACTATATGAATGGCTTTCAACATATGCATCTAGATCGAGCTGGTACTACAGATCATGTGTGTGGACCCAAGATGACTATCAAAGGCTGCAGGATGCAGATATGACTTGGACGCATGTTGTTGATCACTGGTGGAAGAGAGTGCTGACCAGTTATACTCTTGAATACGCCATTTCTACGTATTCTTTCCCAGAAGTTTCTGAGTTTGAGTTTTTGAGAGAGCCAGAGGATCATTTTTGCATGCTATTCCTTTGGCTATGAATATCTTGGTCATTACCTTGAGTTTAAAAGCATTTCTCATGGCAGGCTAAGCTTCTCGAGTCTTTGGGAGAAGAAGCTAAGGTGGAGGACATTGTGGCTGAGAAGGAAAGGGAGGAGAGACAACTCAAGTATAGAAAAGATCATGAAAGGGAGATGACTAGACAACATGAGGTTACAAGTGTTATGGATCTATGAAGGTAGATGTTGTGGGAAGGAGTTGAGGTTCACGCAGAGGACGTGGAACCTGAGCACTATGTGCTACCCCATCTTGGCAAGCACAGGAGAGAATCCCCTTGATTCTCGATGAGAGTCCATCACATGGAGAAAGGATATTCTTTGACGCGCATCTAAACTCCACCGCAACCAACCCCTAGCGCTTGGTTTTCTAGATCAAGGGAGAAGTATTGTTAACCCAATTGGTATCGGTGGGAGTAATTGATCTGCACCTAGGAGATATAATTTATTGTTTGGAACATCCATGGATGCGCAAGCCATTCCTATATTTGGAGGAATCTTTAGACAAGGTACAAGTACACAAGGTTTGGGTATCACGTCTAGGAGTGACGTGGGAAATAGAACCTGGAAGTGGGATGATATCACTGAGACCATACCGGAGTGTAGTTTAGTGGGACGTTGGGAACCCATGGCGCGACCACTTCAAGCCCTTTGCCAACTACAGGGAGGTGGCTCTGGTGGGTCAAGATCTGGTGGATCTCATGGAGGAGGAAACACCAGAGGGAACCAAGGCTCTGGATCAGGAGGACAAGGGCCTCAACCACCTACACAAGTATTCTTTGAGATGTCTTTGCACTTACCAGACTATAAGGGTATGAAGATGCCACAAAGCACATGCACAAGTGTGAATTACTATGGCATGCGAAAGGGATCACTACCCCGAAGTGGAAGGCAAGTCAGTTTGCAACAATGTTGCAAGGGTGTGCACATAGTTGGTATAGGAAGTATGAACCCCATTAGACGGTGGTAGACTACACCGCATTGAAAAATGCCTTCCTAATGAGTTCCATATCCCCAAGTTTGAGTAGAAGAACATCAACACTTTGAAGGAGATCTAACAGGAATGGCAGAGAGTTTCTAGGATTATGACGCACATTTCAAGATTCTCTTGTCTAAACTATCTTATAAAATTCATCCTTCTCAACATGCTCAATGGTTTATTAGAGGATTGATAACACTATTTAGAAGGGCTCTATTACACAAGAATTTCACATGACCCGTGCGAGGCATTCGAAGCTGCCCCCTACATGTTGAAGCTATAGGGAGCATTGATACTGGTGTTAGTCCTTTCTAGAGGCTCAAATTGCTGTGATGGCCAAGTAATTAGAGAAGCTATCTATAAACTCAGCCGCATGAGGTTCGTAGTGGGCTTTGATGTACAGATCGCGAAGTGGAACGACATGCAAAGGATAGTTTCCCTCGGAAGTCGATATGCACTATGACGGTAGACTATGAGATTTGTCATGGGGATCATGATGCAAGTAGGTGCCCTCTACTACAGTGCGTAATTCACAAGAATGTTTCTTTCTATTGTAAGATCTATACCTCTACAACCCATGATACTAAGGATTGTAGATTGATTGATCAGATCCATGATGTTATTGATCTTGGTGTGTGCTAGACTAGCCTTGCAAGCAGTTCCAAGGATGATGATCTTCGTTATGAAGGGCACGCAGATGGAGGAGCGCGTGGAAGAGGTTTTTGCAGAGGATTTCATGGTCGCAGAACCACGGCAGGGGACGAAGTGAATTCTGCGATGAACCTCGTTATAATCATGGATCTATAGAGCATTACAAACATGAGTGTCTCCGATGCTACAATGCTCATGGTGCGGAAAGAAACGTAAGTACGAAGAGTATCCAGAGATTTATGAGCATATAAACTAGTAGACCGGAAAGACAAGGGCGCTATGATGGTGAGGATCAAAAGGTCGATTCACAATGGATGCCAAGAGTGGCACATGAGTCAGGGCTAGAACTCAGACGCCAGTAACGACACAAGTAGAGGCCACATGTGCCATTGAGATGCCAAAACAGAGGACACTAGTTTTAAGAGAGGAAGTGATACATGGAAAATACCCACACCCTACTCATCAGAAGGAGGTGTATCAAGAAACTATGGGCGTGATTCAGAGTTTGCAAGGGGAGATCTAATGTCTAAAGGAGCAATCAAGGTGGTTGGAGCAAGGGAAGAATGCCAAGGCTCCAAAGGATGACTTGGACGAGGTAAAGGAATTATGTAGAATGCTAAGGTAAGAGAATATTATTCCTTTATTAGGAGAATGGATGAGAGAGAAGGTACTACATGCCAGAGTAGAGCGCAAAAGGCAAGTTTTACATGCAAACCTTCCTCCTCACAACCTTGACTATGATAAGGAGATTACTTTGAATTCAGTTATTAAGGGATGGCTTCTAAGTAATATCCTTATCGACATGGGAGCAGAGGTCAATGTTATTACCTTAGATTCCTGACATCAAGTGGGAAGACCCACATTACAACCATCTTCAAATGTGCTGTATATGACAAACAAGACTAAGGCAATGCCCATTGGAGTCGTGAAGGATGTAGTTATCACTATTCAAGGGGTCAAGTTCACTGGAGACTTCGAAGTCTTGGTGCTCACCGAGATGACAACTTTCTAACATTACTTGGGAGCCTATGGTGTTACAAGAACAATGTCGACCTGTGGTTTAACAAGGGGTATATCAGCTTTGAGTGTTTCATCATTTTCTTTACGTTTTTGAATGTGACGAAACATATAAGGGTCCTGGGTCAAGGAGGAATACTTGTTGCGATGTTTGGTTTGAAGGTGTGTGCATGTATTGACTTCTCGATCCAATGCAGACCGTGATAGCTTCCTTTTGGCTAGGAGGAACTACCCGAAATACACAACAAGACCACAAAAATAGGATAAAATAATATATGTCGGTGGGATGCCTAACATATGCTAGATCCAGAAGTGTGATACTTCCTCGGTGGTAAGTAAACCCACTTTGTTTAATACGATTTAATGCAAGAAATAACATAAGTAAATAGAACCCTACTGTAATTGATATGATTTAGGTATCTCATCCAAATACAATAAGAAAATCTAACATAACAGCTAGGCTATGATCGGATCCGGAGGTGGGGTAGTTGGTCGGGGCTATGGTCTTGGTTAGGGTCGGGTTTTGGGTCACTTAGGTTGCTGCAGGTGAAGCTTCTTAGGTTTCATTATTGATAGGATGGCCAAAACACATAGACCAAAGATTGGTTAGATGTAACCGATGACGGTTTAGAGAGAACCAACGATGGTTATGGGTAAGCGGCATCGGTATGGTTGGGATAACAGAACTCAATAAGACCGGATTGTAGAAATTGGTCCGAGGTTAGACAAAGATAAAAGGGGAATGGTGAGGTTTGTAGGGATCTTAGGAACACTCGAGAGATGTATAAAGGTCATGTATAGATGATCAAATGGTATGGTGATGAAAAGTTGGGTTTGCAGGAAAGTGAATCTTTGTGGGAATGGAGATGCTAATATAAAATGATAATAGAGATAACAAAACCTTTAAAATATAACAAGGATGGAATGATGCGGGTGATAAACACACTTATCGATGTTGCAAATCCAATGGTTGGGTGGTGGTGATGATTGATCGGTGGTGCTCCCGAAATGTTACCGTGAGAGCGATACCTCTGGATCCGTCTTGATGTCCGGCTATGGCTGCTTGGATGTGTGAAAGAGATCTGGTTCTTGCTTGCATGCAGATATCCTTTTGCTCCAAAATTTGAGAATGTGGCAACTTCTCAAACAAGGTTACAAAGTGAATAAATGGTAACCGACTTTCGTGTTGATGACGTTGGTTTCGGGATGACCGTGTCGGTTAAGGCGGGATTCCCTAGGTTTACTAAAAATAAAAATATTCCTAATTATTTGGGCCAGTCTATCCATCTTTCGTGGATCAAAATGGATGTTATCTTTTAATGAGTGGGAATGTGGTTAGAGGAATAATAAGCATTGATTTTTATGGTTGAACTAAGTCTTAGTTAGTTATGGTGAGTAGATAGATACTAAAAACAGTTTATAATGAGGTTTCTAGGTGAGGTGAAAATTGGTTTAATTAAGATGATTAAATAATTAATAAAGTGAGGACGAGTATTAATTTAATTAAAGTGATTAAATTAATATTAATGTGTGATGTAAGGGTCATAGTTAGGTAAAAGTGTTTAAGTTAGCTGTTCGAAAGGGGGCCAAGGGGAGTGTGACCCAATTTTGGTGTCTACATTTTGCCCCTTTTTGTTACGTAGCTTGTATTGGTAAGTGATGCTGAAAAAAATAGGAAGTGATTGCCCCATGTGTGGGTGAAGGTGATCCCCCTCAACCGGGCAGTAATGAGGTGTAAGACGGAATCAGTGAGTGGTTTGATAAAGTTGTAGGTGGGGAAGATAGGCGGAGGAAGGTTTGAGTATTGATACTAAGGGGTAGTAGGTCATGGTCAAAATCGGGTCATGGGTAATGACAATCAAACACACACATACACACGTATAGATTGTAACATGGTACCAGGTTGAAGAGCGTGCAAACTCTACATCGTCCAAGGTCGATAGGTTTATCCAAACAAGGGTGAAGTGATTCACGTATCCAAGGTATATGATATGGTTTGGAAACACAATATAGGTCAGGTGCAGGAATGTTTAGGTATGTTCTAGTACACCAAAGGTTTGGTCAGGATAAATGACATGACAATAGGCAATGTATGGTTGTTAGGCTAAAACAACATAGGTAAAAGCATCGCAAGGTATAGCGAGTACATAAGGTCAATGGTCACACCAAGTAGGTCAAGTTCAGGAAAATAGGTCATGCACAGGTAAGGCCAAGGTATAGGTAAAATAACAATTCCTAAGATGCAACAAAGGAAATGTAGGGGTAGGTTGGGTTTGTAGGTATGTTTCAATGGGTGGCCGAAATGATAAAAGGTGTGTTGGCACTAATGGTTGTAAGTAAAAGGAAGCTTAGAAAGGCCAAATAGTTATAAGGGTTGATCGATGATGGTTATAGAGTGACCGACGCGTCGATCAGATTGGGTTATTTATAAAACACAAATTCCATATTTTATGGAATCATTGTTGTGTTGTGACTTTGGAGAAAACGACAGAGCCATTTAACTTTTGGTACTTTTTCTAAGAGAAAAGGATAGGGCATTGTACCTAGCTGAGGTGGAGAGTTGAGTTGGCGAGCCTCAGAGTGGGTAATCGGCATTCGATAGGCGGGTCCACGAGATAGGTGTGATTGATTTGATTGGGTGGAGGTGAGGAGGGCATTTGGTGATGGTAGAGGTAGGAGAGGGTCGGTGGGCCACCGGTGTAGTGGCTTGAGCGTGCCCCCAGGAGATGAAAATGCAATGAGGTAAGATTCGATCCCATTCTACGTTGGTTAGGTAGATTGATTTGTAGAAATTGGGTTAGGGTAAAATGGGTTTTTGGGGAAATGGAATTTAAATTTGGAAGAAAATGGGTGAAATAGGAAGGGTAGGAAGGTTGATGTAGGTTAAGGGGGGTGGGGATGGGTGGAGGGGAGATTTGGGTGGGAATGGGTGGGTAGGCAGGGAGGAATAGTGAATTTTAGAGAAAATGGGTAGGGTTTCACAGATTTTGTCACCACGACAATGACCGACGTCGGTCAAGGGTTAGTCGATGTTGGTGGAGGAGTGGCATTAGTCACAAATGAGGTGACCAATGCCGGTTTTGGGAGACATGTGCCGCTTAATAAGAACTAATGGCGGTTGACCATGAGGGAAAAATAGGCTAGGAGATGAGATAGGGTGGGTAGGGAGATAAGCATGGGTAAGAGGTATAAATAGGAAAGAGTCGAGGGGTGGGAAATTGAGATGGGAGGAAAGGTAGTTGTCAGGGTTGGGGTGGGGAGATAGGTCACGAGTAGGGGGATCTAGGGAATAGGTTGGGGTTTAAGGGTGAAGTAGAGTATGGTCGAGGTTTAATGATGTTATGGTTTGTTGGATGCAGGTGAGGGACCCGATTCACAGATGCGCGATAGGTCACGCCCATGTTATTAGTGGTATGGGGGAGTGTGACAGCTGAGGAGTGGCATCATGTGGTAGAGGTAGGCCTAATTAGAGTTAGATGTTATCGATGCGTAGTCCGGGAGCCGAGTTTGATGGTCACCCTCATCGATAGATGGGATTTGATGACCAACACATTTGTTTACCGACAGGTGAGATGACTGTCACCTTGGAGGATATTTATAGGATCATGCGGTTACTGCGATAGTAGGGACACAAGTGTATTCCATTTCCTTAGAGGCATCTAAGGAGTTTATGTTGACAATGTTTGGTGACGGGCTGACGTAGTTGAGGTTCCATAGCGCTAGCATGAGTTATGGCGATATGTATTGGGCCCATCTAGAGGAGATGAGGTTAGTGGTGTTGATGATGGAGGTAGTCTGTTGTTTTGCAGACGCCAGATGTAGAGGGTGGGAGATTCCCATGGGCATTGATGGGGGTTCTTCATGACATGATGGAGGACATGAGTCGGTTTACATGGGCACCAACATTCTTGGTGCAGTTATATAGAGAGTTATGGGCCTATTGGTGGTTACGACGGTTTAACTTGTGTTGCACGTTCTTACTACAATGCTAGGCATATGAGCACATTGTGTGTGCACGTCCTGGGCATGCCTTGAGTGATGCATTCGAGGCGAGGCATGGTTTGGGTGGGCTACAAGCGATGGGTACCTGCTGTTGGAGAGTGTCGAGCTATCAAGGCTACACATGATGTAACATATTATAGGCGTGCATTAGAGGGGTTGTCTGGTGTGGACATCATTTAGAGGCCATATGTGGGCTTCCCATCATATAGGCAGATGGCCGAGGAGCCATGGGGAGCTACAATTGCTCCGATGGATAGAGGGCGTCGTGGCAGAGAGCACAAGAGGATACCATTGCTGAGGTTAGACAACAGTTTGGTTTGCCGAAAGATGTACCTCCACCATTTCCACAAGTACACGAGGGATGACGTGGAGAGGCCTATGCCTCTATCACATTTTGTGTGCAGTACCTACAGGTAGGTAGGAGCAGGTGGTAGACCAAAAAAATTGATGATGTGGGGTTACTGATTAGTACAGATAGTGGTGGGAAACACACACTGCAAGGCGTACCACCGAGGCTAGGGTAGCCTAACTTAGCCACTATTATAGTTCAGAGGGATGCCCTACAGGGGCATGTGACTACCCTAGTGACACAGTTGGGGATAGTGCAAGGGCAGCTGACAGGGTTAGAGGCACAGGTGGCCACACTACAGAACATGTAGTAGCCGTGACAGCCCTGTGCAAAGATAAGGACAGTGCTGCCACATTGCAGGTGGGGATGGAGATGGGGTACATGTGGCTACCCTACAGGCATAGGTAGCAGGTTTGTAGGGCCAGTTGGCCATTACACAAGTGTAAATTGTGGCCCTTCAGCCCGGGTGCACATGCACAGTGCCTACACATGTTCGGGGACAGGTCCCATTTTACAAGAAGGGGTGGGATAGGGTCCCACAAAGACAGTGCACAGTGGTCGAGGCCGATTGCACCACTGCAGACAATACCCATGTCTAGGTTCAGGGATGCCCTAGGTGAGGTGAGATATTATCAGGATCACCGATGGCCGTAGGGATAGATGTCCCTAGCTATGCATAGTATAGAGCACAACAAGCGTCAAGTGAGAGGACCATGTCTCACACTCATAGTGTGGAGAGTACAGTGGGGTTGGCGAGCCCGAGATAGGGTCAGGGTGAGGCCACTAGTGCACAGAGGCCGAGGCCTGGGTGAGGTACCGGTGAGAGGTCATGCCAAGGCCCATGGAGGGTGGTGAGATGCTAGCAAGACACCACATGAGAGCAAAGGAGGAGGAGGAGACATGCGAGACAGGCATGGAGGATATCCAATGGGAGGATGCCTGATAGTTACGTAGACTTCCATTTTTTGTGCATTTTTGGTATATACCACCCTACATGCCAAAGAGAGTGAGGTTGTATACAAGAGTTTTGAGATTTTTGATCATATACTAGCTTGTGCCAAGATGGTGAGGATGTATTTGAGCGATTTGAGATATTTGTATTTATTTGTATCTATGTACATATGTATGTATACACAGATTTTTCATTGATATAGATGATGATATTTATAGTATGGATGGTGTACTTGTTTTAATTTCCATTATTATGTGTGTACGTGATGGAAACTAGGTGAATTAGGCATGATTGAGTCGAGGTCGTGTAGGCATGGCTGAGTTAGGTCAATTAGGCATGATGGAGTTAGGTCATAGGCATGATGGAGTCAGGTTATAGGCATGGTGGAGATAAATGATGATGTATATGCATGTTATGGTTTAAGTTTCCCAATATTTGCTATAGTGGAAATGTGAAAATGATAAATGAATGATGTGATGATGTGGTAAAAATGTTCATCAATTGTTGCTTGTTTGGTTTAATTTCCAATTGTTGATATAAAATGGAAATGAACTAAGGTAGGATGTGAATAGGGAAATAAAGGGGAAAATAAGTTGGGTGAAGAGTGGCCGAGCTATAGTGGAAATGTGCAAATGATAAATGAATGATGTGATGATGCGGTAAAAATGTTCATCAATTGTTGATTATTTGGTTTAATTTCCAATTGTTGATAAAAATGGAAATGAAATAAGGTAGGATGTGAATAGGGAAATAAAGGGGAAACTAATTTCAGGTGAAGAGTGGCCGAGCTAACCTTCAAGGGCCCCATGCCCTCGAAGTGCTTCCTACATAGCCCCAAAGTGAAAAGGGGCCTCAGGCCGATGTAGTTCTCCCATAAGCTAGGGAAGAATATGATGAATTAGGGGGATGGGTGGTGAATTTTTAGGCATGGTTGAGTTTAGGTCATAGGCATGATGGAGTCAGGTTATAGGCATGGTTGAATGTAGGTCATAGGCATGAGTGAGTTAGGTCATAGGCATGGTTGAGTTGTTTTAAATATAGGTGTCGATGATCTGGTCATGTATAGGATAATCAATAAGTAATGAGGAAGGTGAATGGTAAGAGGTGGCAAAAGAGCCACTTAATTGATAAGAAACCTAATGAGTCTACCATACTCAAGATGGGCTTATGAACATAAAACCCTAAAGGCCTTACATAATGGACTATTCTAAGGGTGAAGAAAGTCACATGATCACAAAATGTCGCGGTTGCATGGAAAGTCCCTGAGTAGAGAGGAAATTAGGATGAAAAGGAAATGAGGTGAGAGTGGGTGGTTTAGCATAACTTAGTGTACGACAACATGTTTTTCTTAGCAAGAAACCCAAGATCAAAAATAGGCAAGTCCATGACGAAAATTTCATCATTTTCATCTTTTCATTTTTTTGTTTTTAATAGACTGATCAATGTGGGAAGTCTATATGGGATGAGTATATTATCTCCTTGAGGTCTTCACGAAGCTGATCGATGTGGGAAGATTCTAGATATTTTTATTGTATTTTTGCAATGACTTTATATAGCTATCCTTCAAGGGAGCAGTCTATTTATAGTGGTGAAATAGAGTGAAGAGATGTCCCTTTTTGAGGGAGTCATCTTTTCTTTGGAAGTTTGACTCAAGGAGTTGAATCCCTTTTTGTTTTTTTGGACGTTTAAGTCATGGAAAATACTATATAGGAAGATTAGGTTTTCGTTTAGAAGACAAGACCATGACACATTGTTGGTCGTCAAATAGGAATTTTAAGAGAGCAACAGACGAGGGGACAAGAAGTCCCTCCTCTTTAATGGGAGAGGTTCCCTTATTGTAAAACGAACTTATTTACAAATATACAAAACATGATTTTATAGTTGAACTTGGATATTACGAAAGTGTTTTCCACAAGGATCATCGCCATAAAAGGACTCGAGGAAAGGGAATACGAGGATGAGCAGAAGAGCAACATGCAGGATTATAGATAGCAGTAATAATCCTTTATGTATATGAAGTTCAAAGTGAATTTAAAACAAGATCGTTTGCATTGGATGAACAAGATGAGATTACTGACACAAAGTTTCAGTAAATAACCTTCTTCGATTCATTAATCAAGACACAAAGTTTCTTGGTTATACAAGATCACTATACTCGCAATATTTGAAAATATGCAATCAAAGTGAGACTAACGAACTAGAAACAAATGATCTTCACGAAATTAAAAGAAAACACAGAGATAACAGAGATTGGATAGACAATGAATGGAAAGCCCTTTTGTATTGATTTTCTCCGATCTATTTACACTTCCAGTAAAATATGCCAAGTTCTTCCTCCTCCTTTTTACCCGTGGGTAGAAATGCCGTTATATAGATTACAAATCGTTACCCTTCAGAATCGCTTTCTTTAATCAAGAACCGTTAAGGACTGCCAACCGCAATACCTCAACCTATTACAAAGAAAACGGAAAAGAAAGGGAAGAGGAGAAAAGAACAAGGAGAAGAAGACAGGTGGCCAGTCGCTGAGAGGGACCCACTGACTTCAGAAACCGCTGTCAGAATCTCTCTAACGCCTCAGCTATGTCCCTGCCACGAGGTCTGACGTGCTGGCCGAAGGCTGCGTCCAAAATCCAAGACGTTCCTCTATCTCTTTATCAAACTCGACGTGAGTATGATAATCATTATTGGCTTCTTCAATGGCAGACTCGAGCGGTGAAATTTGTTCCTGTTCCTGAAACTTGATCTTCATACCAGTTTTGAAAAAACAGCATATTCGGGTAGAGCGGGAAAAACCAAGTATGAATGGCTTTTGGTTCGCTAGGGACATGTGAGACGCGAATGCGCGAAACACGCGGCTCGGCCGGTTCGGGTGAAACAGGGAGAAGACGCACAAATGCATGTTGGGACACTCGGGACGAAAAATGTGCGAAAGACGCGGTTCGGGTGAATCGGCCGAAAATGGAACAACTCGCACTTTTGGCTTCGGGACACTTGGAACAAAAATGTGCGAAGTGCGCGACTCGGGTGTTTCGGCCGAAAATGGAACAGAGCGCACTTTTTGACTTCGGGACAGTTGGAACAAAAATGTGCGAAGGCGCGACTTCAAAGGTTCGGCGAAAATGGAACAGAGCACACCTTTTAACTTCTTGGGGATGATGGGACAGAAAGCGTGAAGCACGCGGTTTGGGCGGACCGGCCGAAAATGGAACAAAAGGCCCGTTTGAACTTGGGACATTTGGGACAAAAAGTTCCGGAGTACGCGGTTGGGCGGTTCGGCCGAAAATGGAACGACTTGCACTTTTTACTTGGGCTATTTGGGACATGCAAGAGCGAAGCACGCGGTTTGGGAGTTTGCCTAAAAGGTTCCAACTTGCACTTTTGACTTTGGGACAGTTGGGACGAAAACTTCCGACGGCCTGAAAATGGAACAGAGCACACCTTTTAACTTGGGACAGATGGGACAGGAAAGCGCGAAGTACGCGGTTCGGGCGGACCGGCCGAAAATGGAACAAAAGGCCCGTTTGAACTTGGGACATTTGGGACAAAAAGTTCCGGAGTACGCGGTTCGGCCGGTTTGGCCGAAAATGGAACGACTTGCACTTTTTTACTTGGGCTATTTGGGACATGCAAGAGCGAAGTACGCGGTTCGGGAGTTTCGGCCGAAAAGGTTCCAACTTGCACTTTTTGACTTTGGGACAGTTGGGACGAAAACTTCCTGACGGGCCCGAAAATGGAACAACTTCGGGGATTTCGGCCGATCGGGGAACAGAACGCACTTCGGAACTTGGGACACGCGGGACAAAAATGTCCGACAGGCCCGAAAAAGGAACAAAATGACCCAAAACACAGATTTTCTCAATTTCATGACTTATGCACTTAAGAGAAAAACACTTAAACTCAAAATTTTGAAATTTTTTTACTTATTATCGAGCGTGGAATTTTGAGTGGACAACAAACTGCTCCTTCGGGGATGACTTGGCATAATTCAAGGAATGAGGCAAGGCAAGAACTTAGACAAACTCGGTGGAAGTAGACCAGTGCCTTATCCATTGGGCAATGGAGTCAAAAAGAACACCAATACAGAGGGCAACACACCAAAACAAAAGGAGGAAGGGAAACACGCCAAAACAGAAGCAAAAGCACTATACAGAATATACAAGGGGCTCCCTAATCACCTAGGACTTGAACAACTTGAGATACTGCCCACTATAAGGAAGTGGGAGGGAAGAACCATCCATGTAATCAAGATAAAAGGAGTTCTCACCAAGAAAGTGCCCGATCTTGAAAGGTCCGAGCCACAGGAATCGAACTTTCCATGGCCGCCACGAGGTTCATGCCTTTTATCCCATAAAGAATACAAAGTTGTCTCCAACTTGGAAATCTCTCGAACCTAGCTTTCTTGTCAAACAGACCTTTACCTCTCGCTGGTGAAACAGATATCCTATCAAGCAACCTCCAATCTGTCCTCATTCAGTTTATGCAGGTACATAATCCTCTTATCCAGAGCATCACTGAAACTAGTATCCTCAATGGCCTTCATTAGGTGCAAGGCTGGTAGTTCCACTGTCACTGGCAATTGAGCTTCTGCTCCATATATCACTTGAAAAGGAGACATTCCAATGGCTCTCTTTGGTGTAATTCTGTCTGCCCAAAGAGCATCATAGAGCTTCTTGTGCCAGTTTCGTTGAGACTCATTGACCAACTTCCTTATGATAGTCACCAGATTTTTGTTTGTGGATTCTGCTTGCCCATTGCCCTGAGGGTAGTAATCTGAAGAGTGAGCCAAAGAAATACCATACCCATAGCAGAAGTCCATTATCTCAGCTGAAGAGAAATTCGAGGCATTATCTGTTACAATCTTGTTAGGTACACCATACCTTACCAAGATGTTCTCTTTGATGAAGCTGCATACCACTTCAGAAGTAGTGCTCTTGACCGGAATAGCTTCCACCCATTTGGTGAAGTAGTCAGTGGCAGTAAGTACATGAGTGTGACCAGCACTAGAAGCAGGATTGAGTGTACCAATGAAGTCCAAACCCCACTGTTGAAATGGTTCCTCAATCACAACTGGCTTGAGAGGCAAAGAAGCCAATTTAGGTCTTCCCACAAAAGTCTGGCAAGCCTCACATTTATCCACCCACTTGGATGCATCTCTGAACAAGGAGGGCTAGTAGTATCCTCCACGGAGTATCTTGTGAGCAGTAACCGTTGATGAAAAGTGCCCTCCACATGCATGATCATGAAAAGCTGAGAGCAACTTTCTCTGCTGTTCCTTGTCTACACACTTCAAAAATCTCCCATCTAAGCCACGCTTGAACAAAGCATTTTCCCATAATACATATTGCGCTGACCTCAATTTAACAGTCCTCTTTTCCTTGGCAGTTAAATGAGAGGGGCATTCCCCATAGGTGAGAAAATGGGTGATGTCAGCATACCATTCATCAACTGAACTCAGGAACAGAACAGTAGGAAGGTCAACTTTCTCCTCAAGCAACTCATGTTTGGCTCCTTCAGCAATGAGCTCACAAAGACCTTTTCCACGAACCAGCTTGGTCGGTTTGATATCAATGTCATACTCTTGGACCTTAGCCACCGGTCCCCTCTCTTGGATCCAAATTCTTGTTGTGTAAGAATCGACTTAACAGTTGTATCTGGAACCAGCACCATGGAGTGAGAGTTGAGGATATAGAAACGAAATTGTTTAACAGCTTTGACCACTGCAAAAGCATGTTTCTCCATCATGGTGTATTTCAACTCGTGATCTTTCATAATATAGCTCATGAACGCAATCGGTAGCTCATGTTCATCAGAGTCTTCTTGAGTCAAGACAGCAGCCAAGGTATTATCTGTAGCATAGCAATAGATGATGAAATCTTTGCTTAAAATCAGGACAAGCTAAAACTGGAGTTTTAGCGATAGCTCTTTTGATACCTTCAAAGGATTCCTTTCCTTCAGAAGACCAACCAAATGTTTGTTTCCCTTTCATCATTTGAGAAATATTCAAAGTTAACTCTGCAAAATCAGGGATGAACCTTCTTAAAAAATTGATCTTACCGAAGAAGGAGTGCACCCCCTTTTATGGTTGGGAGAGGAATTTGTCTTTGGATAGCTTGAACTCGCTCAGATCAATCTTAATACCATCCTTGGAAACGATGTGTCCTAATAACCTTCCCTCAGTGACACAAAAGACAGATTTTTTAGGGTTCAGAGAGATCCCATGCTCTCTGCATCTCAGCAGAACTGTCTCTAGGTGATCAAAATGATCCGCTCTTGTCTTGGAAAACACTGTCAGGTCATCAAGATAGATGACAATACACTTCCCTTTTAAGCTTCCAAAAGCCAGATCCATAGCTCTCTGGAAAGTGGCACCAGCATTAATAAGCCCAAAAGGCATTCTCTTGTAAGCAAAGGTGCCCCAAGGAGTAGTGAAAGCTGTTTTATGTTGATCTACAGTATCAACCTCTACCTGATTGTATCCAGAAAATCCATCAAGCATAGATAACATTTCAGAGCCTATTACCGCTTGCAATACTTGATCCATCATGGGCAAAGGATAATTATCTTTCAGAGAAGCCTGATTCAGGTTCCTGAAATCAACACAAATGCGGATCTCACCATTTTTTTTCCGACAGCACAATATTTGCAATCCATGTTGAATGGTGAATAGAAAGATAATTTTAGCTTTCAACAACTTTTGTATCTCCTGAAAGATGGTGTCAGCTACTTTGGGGTTGTATTGTCTCTGTTTCTGCTTGAAAGGCTTAATTCCAGGCTTCAGAGGAATAGAGTGCTGCATATCTTTTGGTTTGAAAGCTTTCAAATCTTCATAAGAGTAAGCGAGAACATCCTTATACCTCTTCAAAAGATCAATTGCTTTTCTCCTCTCATCTGCTGTGCAACATTTTCCAATGTTCACGAGCTTGGGGTCAGAAGAACTCCCAATGTCAATCTTATCGTACTCAGCTGATTGCTGAGGCCCAGAAGAAGCTCTAGATTTCACATACCTGTCATGCTTATCAAATAGTTCCTCCAAACTTACCAACCCTTTAGGAATCTTGTTTCCTTTGAGATTGATGCATCCGTCTTGACCTGTTTCTTCCCCTTGGGCGACTGCTTTGTCAAAGGGCACACTCTCACGAGGTAGGTTGTCACTTCCCTCAAAATACAGCTTGTTCAAAATTACCTTGAGTTCCAGGAAGGAAAGCAAATGTTGATCATTATTGAAAACCTGCCAGTTATTGGTATTTTCAGGTACACTAGGCCGATGGACCATTTCAATAGTGAACTTATCCTGAGAGAAATCAGGATGAGGAATTAGTAGAGATCCCGAGATGCCAGTGAATCAGCCCCGCTGTTCTTTTCTCCTCAGCACCGCTTCAATGGAGAAAGCATCCAGGAATTCAATAAAATCCCAGACTTGATTCCGGTAATGCTTCAGCCTTCCATTTTTTACTTGATAAAGGCTCCTGACTTGCTTTACAATCAATTCTGCATCACCACGAGCCAGAAGATTCTTCACACCTTGTTCTTTGGCCACCTGCAATCCGAGAATGAGAGCCTCATATTCTGCTGTGTTATTAGTATTCTCGAACTGCAACTTAAATGAAAAAGGATGAAGGACACCTTCTGGTGACACCAGTAGAACACCAGCTCCAGAACCAGCTGAGGAACAACTTCCATCAAATTCTAAAATCCAAACCCCGTTAGGATCTCTAGGAGACACTTTGGGGGGTGGGATTTCGTCAGGGGACATAATCATGTAGTTGCCATGACCCATATCCTCATAGAGTATTTGTGCTCTAGGATCATCCGTTTTCTGCACAATATACTCAGACTGCTTTTCAGGCAACAACTTCTTCATTTGTCCATTGACAGGCACGAGTGCATGCGACCATCCATCCGGATTTCCCCACCCACATCTTTCGCAGAAGTTCCTACTTAGCAACATCCCGTATGAAGGAGGGATCGCTACTAGGATGGTAGCCAACACTTTCTTTTCAGGCAAGGCATCAAAAGCCACTTGTGCATCTTTAATCCTTCCAACCAGAGGCACTTCTTTACTCTCCATAGAGTAGCAAGATCCATAAGTACGAGTGAGGGTTAAGCCTAAAGCATGAGCTACTTTAGCTGGCATGACATTGTCCGAGGCTCCTGAATCTATGACACAATTACTGAGTCTATGGCCAGCTATGAGAAGTGTTACATAAAATGGTTTAATTTTGTCACCAGGCGAGGTGACAGCAGCTACCAGACTGGGCTGTGGCGCAGAAGGAGGAGTAGGTAGAAGGCCTTTAGAAGTGGTCTTAGAGTTGGAATTAACAAAGTGGATCATTTTGGCAAAGGCTTTGGGATGGGTTTGATAGTACTCAGCTTCTGAGATTTGTACCTTGGTCTTTTTCAGGTGATCAACAATATCAAAGGATCCAGAAGTGGACGGGCCATCATCATTTGGAATTCTAGGCTTATCAACTTTAGGAGAAAAAGAAGAAGCAACTTTGGTAACTGGATTGATAGGACTCACCTTTTGTGTAGACGAAGTAGGGATAGGAGATCCTCTTCTTGCAATTACAGGGATAGTTGCCGACTGCTCCTTGGATTTCTTAGGTGGCTGGGTCACCTTCTCCCTCTGCTTTGTCTGTTCTCGAGTCATGACAGCAAAAGATTCGTTGTTCATGTCTACTACCACTTCATCATAATCATCAATGCCCTCAGTGGTAAAGAAATTCACTCGAGATCCCTCAAGTTCCTCTGCCTCATCATCAAATTCTCTCGCAAACTCTTCGCAAGCTTCGTTATCTTCATCATCATCTGGTTCTTCCACTCGCAGTCGCATTGCGGGGACTCTAACAGAGGTCCTTCAAGTGCTAATCTTGTTTGAGAAGGTGCAAACGATTCCTGGGCTGGAAATTTCTCCTCGGAACGTCTGCATAAGGAGCGTGCTGAGCCAGTTGTTTCTTTATAGCAAGAAGATCATTCGCAAGCTTCTGAACTAATGGGTCAGTGTTAGGTCCAGGGGTGGAAGAGGAAGAAGCAGCAGACTTAGATTTGGAAGTGTCTCTTCTCAACTTCCCTGACATGATCAAGTCATCCTCGACACTAACAGCCAGTTCTTGATCCAGAGCTAACGTTCCGAGATTAGCCCTTCTTAGTGCATAACTAACTTTAGGTGATTGGGCATTCAGAAAGAAACATTTTTGAATCCGATCAACAGGTCGAGTGTTTGTTGGAATTTTATTTATCAACCTGTTGAATCGAGCCACAAACTCTCTCATGGGTTCTTGCGAATCTTTCTTTATCTGAGAAATTTGGGCAAGCAAAGCATGCACATCTTCTGCCGGCTTGAAACGATTCTCGAACTGGGTTCTCATGGTGTCCCAGTCGGTTATAGCACCGGCAGGAAGGTGATAGAACCAATCAGCAGCATTGTCTTGTAATGTCTCAACGAACAGCCTCACGGAGACGTCTTCATGTTCGACTCCCAAAACTCCACAGGCAACAATGAAAGCTGCGATGTGTTCATCAGGATGCACTTTGCCGTCGCCTTTGAACTTGGGGAAGTTCTTCCGGTTACCTCTAGGTAACTCATGCAAAGGCTGAGTAAGGGCCAGGGGCCCGACACGATGACCCCATGGTAATGGCGCCGCCATTCTTGGAAAAATGGCTTGGAGAGGAACTTTAACACCAGCGAGGATCAAAGCTCGTAGATTGGGACTAGCAGGCTTTGAAGGAATACCACCCGCAGGACTTCTTTCTTGAACAGGTGGTGTGCTTGTCGAACGAGTCCTTCTATTTCTTGTTGAAGGGAAAGGAAAACCCTGCTGCTCCAAAAGTTGAAACTGAGAGTCTTCAATACCAAGGGTCCTTCTCCCTCGAGTAAAACGCGGAGTCGCCAGATCAAAAGATGATCAAAAATTACTGAACTGGAATGTGATTTTCCCCAGCGGAGTCGCCAAAAACTGTTGGTCGTCAAATAGGACTTTTAAGAGAGCAACAGACAGGGGACAAGAAGTCCCTCCTCTTTAATGGGAGAGGTTCCCTTATTCAGAAACAAACTTATTTACAAATATACAAAACATGATTTTATGGTTGAACTTGGATATTACGAAAGTGTTTTCCACAAGGATCATCAGTTACAAAAGGACTGAGGAAAGGGAATACGAGGATGAGCAGAAGAGCAACATGCAAGATTATAGATAGCAGAATAATCCTTTATGTATGCGAAGTTGCAGTGAATTTAAAACAAGATCGTTTGCATTGGATGAACAAGACGAGATTACCAGACACAAAGTTCTGTAAATAACCTTCTTCAGATTCATTAATCAAGGACACAAAGTTCCTTCTTGGTTATACAAGATCACTATACTCACAATATTTGAAAATATGCAATCAAGTGAGACTAACGAACTAGAAACAAATGATCTTCACGAAATTAAAAGAAAACACAGAGATAACAGAGATTGGATAGACAATGAATGGAAAGCCCTTTTGTATTGATTTCTCTCTGATCTATTTACACTTCCAGAAAATATGCCAAGTTCTTCCTCCTTTTTTACCCGTGGCGTAGAAATGCCGTTATATAGATTACAAATCAGTTACCCTTCGTAACCGTTTCTTTAATCAAGAACCGTTAAGGACTGCCAACCGCAATACCTCAACCTATTACAAAGAAAACGGAAAAGAAAGGGAAGAGGAGAAAAGAACAAGGAGAAGAAGACAGGTGGCCAGTCGCTGAGAGGGACCCACTGACTTCAGAAACCGCTGTCAGAATCTCTCTAACGCCTCAGCTATGTCCCTGCCACGAGGTCTGACGTGCTGGCCGAAGGCTGCGTCCAAAATCCAAGACGTTCCTCTATCTCTTTATCAAACTCGACGTGAGTATGATAATCATTATTGGCTTCTTCAATGGTAGACTCGAGCGGCGAAATTTGTTCCTGTTCCTGAAACTTGATCTTCATACCAGTTTGAAAAAACAACATATTCGGGTAGAGCGGAAAAAACCAAGTATGAATGGCTTTTGGTTCGCTAGGGACATGTGAGACGCGAATGCACGAAACACGCGGCTCGGCCGGTTCGGGCGAAACAGGGAGAAGACGCACAAATGCATGTTGGGACACTCGGGACGAAAAATGTGCGAAAGACGCGGTTCGGGTGAATCGGCCGAAAATGGAACAACTCGCACTTTTGGCTTCGGGACACTTGGAACAAAAATGTGTGAAGTGCGCGACTCGGGCGTTTCGGCCGAAAATGGAACAGAGCGCACTTTTTGACTTCGGGACAGTTGGAACAAAAATGTGCGAAGTGCGCGACTCGGGCGGTTCGGCCGAAAATGGAACAGAGCACACCTTTTAACTTGGGGGGATGGGATGGGACAGAAAGCGCTAAGCATACGGTTCAAGCGGACCGGCCGAAAATGGAACAAAAGGCCCGTTTGAACTTGGGACATTTGGGACAAAAAGTTCGGAGCACGCGGTTGGGCCGGTTCGGCAAAAAAATGGAACGACTTGCACTTTTTACTTGGGCTATTTGGGACATGCAAGAGCGAAGCACGCGGTTCGGGAGTTTGGTGAAAAGGTTCCAACTTGCACTTTTTGACTTTGGGACAGTTGGGACGAAAACTTCCGAGCGGGCCCGAAAATGGAACAGAGCACACCTTTTAACTTGGGACAGATGGGACAGGAAAGCGCGAAGTACGCGGTTCGGGCGGACCGGCCGAAAATGGAACAAAAGGCCCGTTTGAACTTGGGACATTTGGGACAAAAAGTTCCGGAGTATGCGGCGTTGTTCACGTTGTTCGGCCGAAAATGGAACGACTTGCACTTTTTACTTGGGCTATTTGGGACATGCAAGAGCGAAGCACGTGGTTCGGGTGTTTCGGCCGAAAAGGTTCCAACTTGCACTTTTGACTTTGGGGACAAGTTGGGACGAAAACTTCCGACGGGCCCGAAAATGGAACAACTTCGGGATTTGGCCGATCGGGAACGTAACGCACTTCGAACTTGGGACACGCAGGACAAAAATGTCCGACAGCCCGAAAAAGGAACAAATGACCCAAAACACAGATTTTCTCAATTTCACGACTTATGCACTTAAGAGAAAAACACTTAAACTCAAAATTTTGAATTTTTTTACTTTTATCGAAAGCAGTGGAATTTTGAGTGGACAACACACATAGAGGTTAATTATGAAAGAGGTGGTTTCGAGTGATTAACGACCATGATATTCCATCTTTAAGAAGACGAAAAGTATCCATGAGAATCATGCTATGAGTAGAGGCGTGGTACTCATATTGAAGAGGAGGTTGAAAGGTGATGGGTAATCACATGATTCTTGTTTAGTTGTGGATCCTCAAAAATGGGTAATATGGAAGGTGAACAACGCTCAAGGGATGAGTGATCAACTAACAAAAAGTGGTATAGGACTTATGTCAATAATAAAATGGTCAAAGATGCAAGGCATTAAGAGGCTCAGGTTTGGGTTTACCTTCAAGTGAAGAAAAATGATAAGCACCTGATCTGTAGGCATGGGTAACGATATAGGGTCCAAACCAATTAGGAGTAAATTTACCCCGTTCATTTTTCTCTTCTTTGGTTACATGTTGATTTTCCTTCAAGATGAGGTCATTGACCTGAAAGGTTCATTCATGGACACACTTCTCATAAGCACATTTAATACATTTTTAGTAGATTTGGAGATGGTAAAGAGCATTAAGATGAAGTTCATCTAATAACTCAAGTTGCACCAAATGATCCTAGCGAAAGTCATCGTCATTGAGCATGTCTTGTAGTGAGATGCGGAGAGATGGAATCTAAAATTCAAGAGGCAATACAACCTTGGTACTGTAGACCATAGAAAAAGGTGTGGTAGCAATCGAAGTGCGAGTACTAGTGCGATAAGCCCACAATGCGAAAGGAATGTGTGAATGCCAATCCTCAAGTAGTATCGTCAACTATTTTCATAAGAATTTTGTTTAAGGTTTTATTGGTTTATTCTACTTAGCCATTGGTTTGTGGGTAATAAGGTGATGAGAAACTAAGTTGGATGCCAAAAGTGTCGCATAACTTACGTAGGGTTTTGTTTTTGAATTGCTTTTCATTATCAGTGATGAGGTGGTGAGGAACACCAAAGTGAAAAATGATGTGATGGTTGATGAATTCACATATTTTCTTGGCTTTTGTAGAAATGAGGGGAATGGATTCTACCCATTTAGTATAATATTCAGTAGCAGTTATAATCCATTGGTGGTGTTGTGAAGAATGGGGATTGATCTCACCGAAAAGATCCAAGCCCCATTAAGAGAAAGGCCAAAGGTCTCGCACAACTTACAGGCATGACTCATCGTGTGATGAAGATTAACATATTCTTTGGAAGTTCACACAACATTTGACAAAGTAAAAAAAATGAAGTTTAAGGTTGGCCAATAATAGCCGAGGCGAAGAATGCGTTTTGTGAAATCTAAACCACTAAAGTGACCTCCACAAATTCCATCATGAAATTCCTTGATGGTGTAAGGAATTTCAGAACTTGTAAGGCATCGTAAGAGAATACTGTTGGAGTCGCGCTTATAAAGGAGACCACCCATGATGACATAATGGGAGACACTTTTAAGAAAGGCACGTTGTCCATTACGAGTGAGATCGGCAGGCAAAATGAAAAGGGAAAGATAGTTTGAAAATTGCTTATACCAAAGGTCACGTGGGTTAGGTGCAATAGTTCTGATGGAGTAGACCTCATGAGGTAAATAAGAGTGTGATTATAGCCTTTGTATTGTGAAAAATATTTTAGAATTGACAGCAAAGTGAGTATTTGAGAAGCCAAGAAGGCCATGGTATCCACAAACTTATTGGTAGAATGTGGGGTGGTTTGAAGTTCAGTAACGGTCAAAGGTGGTCAAAATTATACATACGTGATGTTTATACTTTTGAAGTATCTCATTACACTTGGTATAAACCATTGACTTGGTTTACGACTAGTTGGGAATTGCCAAAGATATTGATTGACTTGACATCTAAGGCATAAGCAGCCTGGAGACCCAATACGAGTGCTTCGTATTCAGTAATATTGTTTGTACAATCAAAATCCTATTTGAAAGATAAAGGCATAGTTTCACCATCAAGAGTAATGAGGATAACACCAGCCCCACCTCCATGCTGACACTTGGAGCCATAGAAGAAGAGTGTCATTTGGTAAGCACGTTCATCTAAGGAGAGGGTAGCTATGTATTCATCTGGGAAATTGAAGTTAGAAGGTTGATTCCCGGAAAGAGGTGCGTCTTCTAGTTGGTTAGTGATAGTTTGGCCCTTGATGGACTTTTGATGAATGAATTTGAGGCCGAGGTCAGCCGAAGCATAAGCCAATGTGCGACACGTTGATGTTGATAGGGTTTGGCGTACATATAGTGTAAGGGTCAGTATTGGTAACAATGAAGTTTTGTGGTTGAGTAGGTAATGGCGGAGTTTGGTGGTGATGAAAACTAAGGCTAATTAGAGTTTTTCGACATGGGTGTATCTAGTTTTGTAGTCTAGAAGGGTATGACTTATGTAATAAACCACTTGCTCTCTGTGTTGCTCGTCGCGATGAGCGAGCATGACACCTAAAGAATGGTTAGTGGTAGAAATATATAGGTAAAAGGTTGGTCATCATTAGGAGGAATGAGCATTGGTGGTTGAAGAATGTATTTTTTAAGGCTTCAAAGGCTTTATGACATTCACCATCCCATTTGAATGAAATGTGCTTCTTGAGAAGATGACAAAATGGTTGATATCGATCGGAAAGTTGTGAGATAAAATGATAAATTAATTGCAACTTACCTTTTAGGCTTTGAAGTTGACGAAGATTAGTAGGTGGAGGCATTTCTAGAATAGCATTTACTTTAGCAAGATCGACTTCTATGCCATGCAAAGAGATGATGATACCAAGGAGTTTTCTTGAAAGTACCACAAAGACACTTCTTTGGTTGAAGATGAACATAATACTTGATGAGGCAGTCAAATATGACCTTAAGGACGGTCAGGCGTTTGGCTCGATGTTTGGATTTGGAAAGGATATCATATATGTAATCTTCCAATATGCGATGCATGATTTCATGGAAGATGTAAGTCATGGCTCATTGGTATGTAGAATCGGTGTTTTAAGGCCAAATGGCATGAATCGATAGTAGAAGGTCCCCAAGGGGTGATGAAAGAAGTCTTGTGTTGATCTTCTATAGTAAGTAATATTTGATTGTAACCTGAGAAACCATCCATGAGTGATAGTATTTCATGACCAACAGTGAGATCAACTAGTTGGTCAATGCCTAGTAGGGGAAAATCATCTTTGGGACAAGTTAGGTTGAGGTCACGAATTATATGCAAATGTGGAGTCCCCTTGTCACCTTTGTGACAGGAACGATGTTAGAAATCCATTGGGGATAGTCAATGGGTAGTATGAAGGAAGCGAGAGGAAGGTGTTGAAGTTCTTCTTTGACAAGAAGAGTAATGTGAGGATGCATTTTCCGCAACTTTTGTTTTATGGGTTTGGCATTAGAAATGGTTACGATATTGTGGACCATGATTTTTGGGTCAATATCGGGCATATCGGCATAGGACCAAGCAAAAGCATTGCTATGGTCTCGAGAGGAAAGAGGTAAAATATTCTTGCTTCAAGATAGCATCTAAAGATTGGCCTATCTTTAGAATGTGCGAGTTGTCCTAAGTGTTAATGTTGATTTCAATGGTCGATTCATTTAACATGATTTACGTCTAGAAGGTAACAACCGTGAATATAAGAAACTTCCGCACCAAGGTAGGTGAGGATGGACTCATCATCCTGACATTGAACGACATTAATAGAAGGTGTATTGTCATCGATCATGTCAGGATATAGGAATGGGAGAGAAGAGGGAGTCTCGCCATCACGTTGATAGGTTAGAGGTCCTAGGAAATTGTGTTTATGAAAAAAAAAGTTAGGAGGAATAGATTCGGGATCTATGGAATCCATGAGTGAAGATGGTGACATGGGTGAATGAGGTGGAGAAGTTTTGTCTTCCTCAATGAGGTCGACATGAGACTTCTTAGGAGGTGGTGCGTCAAAGCCAATGCCACTACAATCATTATGTTTATGAGTGGTACAGAGATGATGAGATGGCGGCCCCTGTTTCGTAAAAACTGAAGCCAAAGCCTTTCCATGCACAATGGTGGAGGAAAGTATGAGCAAAGTGGCGGTTAGTAAGGGATTATAAGTCAGATGAAAATGGTTGTGTTTGGGATGGAGGTTCGGGTGAATAAGTGGAAATATCAAGTCCCCCATATGTTAGATTAGTGCAAAGGTGGGGAGGACCATAAGGAAAACCTCACCTACGTGGTAGTCATAACTAGGGTGCTGACACAGGTTCCCATACTCTTGTAGAGTGAGGAATGTGTCGATATTGTATAGGTGGTACTCCCCAGAGTGAGGCGTTGAAAAACACCTTCTAAGGGATCAATAGTCGATATGTGGGTAGTGGGGATAGATGACTCGCTAGATGATTGGGAAGCAGATGAGTCGCTGTAGAGGCTGCAATGACATTAGGAATAATAGGGTTAGATGTGGGAGAGGCGGTGGCAGCCTTGGTGGATGGGCTTGTGGGTGAAGGTGAAGTGGGGGTAGTGATAGATGCCTTGACTAGTACAAGTACATCGTTGGGTTGGTACAACATGTTACATGTCTTGAATGATGATGGGTCGATGGGGATGGTGCAATAATGTCCTTCTTGCTCAAATTTTACACAGTGGCATAAAGTTGAAGGGACACAACCCATGACGTGAATCCATGGTCTGTCGAGTAATAGGTTATATTGGAATTCCCCCTCTAAGACGTAGAATAGTTCTGGGACAATGCGAGGGCCTACGCAAACATGAAGGATAATAGTGCCAAGGGTGGAGGTAATGGCGTCGTTAAAGGATCATAACATAACAGGGTTATCATGCATATAGTTAGAAGGAATACGCATTTGATTGTATGTGTGGGAGGAGATGATGTTAATGCTAGCACCACCATCAATCATGATGCGTCATATACATATGTTATTGATATAGACAAAAATGAATAGGGCAGGATCAAGGTCATCTGACTAGAGAGGTATAATCTCCTCTTCGCAGAAGCCGAGGGTGGCGACATGAGGAGGGTTCGTGGGGGTGGAAGGAGGAGCTGATTTTGTTAGCGAGGCCACATGGTGAGGGGTGATAATCGAGGCCACTGGTGTGGGATCATTTGGTAGAACTTCAATAGATTGTAAAACCTCAATAAGGGCTTATCTGTGGGATGCGAAGTTTGGGACGAGATCATACAAAGACATATTTAAAGGAGACTGATGTAATTGTTGTATCATTGTGTGATGGGTGACCTCGTTAGAGATAGGGTATGTAGGTCATGGATGGTGATTTTGGGAGCAGGTTCAGATGATATATTGGATATAGGGTTGGTTGATGGGCTAGTTGCTTTTTCTTTGCCTTTGTCTTTCTGAGTGTGGGTAACAACGTGAACCATGTTAATCTGAGGGGAGGTGGATAGAGAGGGTGTGTCATGAAAGGTATAATGACATGAGGGGAAAAATCCTAGCGGTGGATAAGAGCCTTGTGAAATGAGTAGGGCACATTGACATTTGGGTGGTGGTTTGGCCAACTCTCTAATACGGACCATGTTGATCTCGAATTTTGGAGGTGGGAAAAATGGTTGTGGGGGTGGAGATACTGATCACTGAATGGGTAAAGGACGATGATGTATGGTGATAGGTGATGGTGGAGCATGGTCCTCATCAAGAAGGTCATCATCATCAAAATTTTGTTCAAGAGGAAAAAGTTGAAGAAGAACGATCTTCAGAGCCTTACAATTTTCAACATCATGTCTGACACACATGATGATAGGCACAAATCTTGGTTTCATCAAACCCTTTTGGTTTGGGTTTGAGAGGATCGTAAGGTAAGAAGTGGTAATGTGATGATGAAGTCTCTAAGAGATTGGTTAAAATGTTGGCGTAGGACCCCACTAACGGATCACAATGGGAGGTGAGTGTGGGTTTGGGTACAAGTGTGGCTGATTGTGAAGGAAGAGGCTTTATAGGAGGGGGAATGGGTTGGTCTACTAGTTTGGTATGTGGAGTGGTTTTAGGTTTTATTGGCATATGTTTGGGTAAAGGTGGGGTAGAAGAGCTGGCAATGGAAGGTTTGGTTAGTTTGACTACCTTAGTGGAGGGTAACATGATTTCTTATCTTTGGGTCGACCTTGGGTAAAGATGACATGGGAGTACGGGATGTAGAAGGAAAAGCAGATGGTAGCGAGAGAGGGGAGAGTTACCCACGAGGGAAACAAATTTACGGTGGAGGTGGTTGGTAGAGGTTGGGTAGGCAACATTGGTTGAAGTCATATAGGCGAGGTTGAGGTTATAATAACAGGTGGAGGTATAGGTGGCAAGAAGTGCACAAGTAAAGGTGAGGGATTTTGGTTCTTGGGTGAATGAGGTGTAACAAAGGCTCATGATGTTGTAGTAGGTTGTTTAGCATTTGACTGGACTTGGGCATGAGATTATTTGGTCAAGGTTGATGGATGAGGTCCTAGGATGGAGGGAAGGGAGGAGGGTGACAATGGTGTAGTAGGCGAGACCGGTCTATGCAGCCTAGAGGGTTGGGTTTTCCTTTTAGGTGGGAGGATAATGCTACTATGGACTTTAGAAGATGCGGCTAAGTCCAATCTGACAGGTGGGTGGGTAAGGGTTGATGTCGGCATAACACCCAAATTAGTGATGGGTCTAGATACGGGTGGGGAGATAAGTGTTGGTAGGTTTTTAGGTTTGGGAATAGTTGTAGTGATGGATAAAATTTTGGATGGAAGTAGGGATGATGAAGAGGAAGCCATTTCAATTGGCATGGCCAATGTAGTTTTGGTTGCCAAAAATACCTTTAGGTAGATGTGGAAGTATCTTCAGGCAACATTTACATTTGGGTCGAAATGGGGAGTTGAAGACGTCCCCAGAGCATGGAATGATCAACATAATCCAAATGATTGACCAACCGTGAGAATGAGATTACTGAAGAAGATGATGAATCGGATTGGGTAGCAATCCTTGTAAAATATGTCTATGAGACAGGGAATTGGTTGGCCTCAGATTTTGTAGGTAAAAGAGTTGAGATCACGTCAATAGGGCTCTAGGATGCTAGGGGAGAACTATCCCCGATAGGTAGTGACATATCTGAAGCATCTCCCATGGGTAGGAGAGATAATAGGTCAGGTGAGGTAGACTTCTCTCTTGGTGGAGGAGAAGGCGATGATGATTCTCTTATGGATGGGAGAATAACAAGTTGTGACGGCTTAGAAGGTTGGGAAGCGAGATGATGACATGACATCGGTGAAAAGTGGGGTTCCTCCTCCTGAAGAGAAAGGGGAGAAGAGGGGAATCCTCGTGAGTGGAGGAGTAGAAGAGGTATGTTCCTCTGTGGGTGGAGGAGCTCGTGCCAAGATTTCCTCAATAAATGAAGTAGGTCAGTTTTGAGGAACAAATGACATGATATCAAAAACTTTGTGAACCTCATGGATGGTGTTGTTGTTGGATGAATGTTCGTTATTTTGATTAGATGATGGTTTATGATTAGGGAATGGATTTTTGAAGATGTGAAAATTTTGATTCGCTAGCACATTTGGGTTGTCTACGAAAAGGTCTCCGTTGTCTATCACCTCTTGAACAATGTTTTTAAAAGTTATGTAGTACCATCACTATGTCCTTTAATGCGATGATACTTATAGTAGTCGTGCTCTTTATACCATGTGGGTATATGACAAGCGGGGTTGAAACCTATATGAGGTTTTATGGGAGGAAGTGTAATGGCTCTAGCTTTAATATGTTTTTCCAAGACCGAAGAATTGGGTTCTCGATCGAAGTGTACTTCGCGCTCACGCTCTCTGAGTTGAAATCCTAAACAGAGAAAGATTGGAAGAAGGTTGAGCCTGATTAAAGGGATGAGGTGGACCCACCTTGAGGACTACCACATGGCCGATCCTTTGGGATTTGAATAGTTATTTTTAGATTTTGAAGATGAAGAAGAATCATTGGATTTGAATGGGGTGTTCTTGTTTCGTAATTGGATCTTTCAATGGTACACATTTCAGTTTTGGGCCATGGTGAATGCTTCATCAAAGGTTGGAAGGTTTGGACTTGTAGAGTTGGTAAGATGTGTCAGCACAAGCTCTAGTGAACAACTCGATAAGTTCATCCGAGGTAGTTAGAATGTCAATTAGTTGATGAGACTCTGTCAGCGGGAAATAAAATCTGTGATAGATTCATCTTCGTATTGCCGAGTTAAATAAAGATCGGTCATGGTGACTTTCTTGGTAACATTGATTGAAAAATGATCGAGGAAAGCTTGGGCTACATGATTAAAGGAATAGATAGAATGTCGAGGTAGTCCATTGTACCAATCTAATGTTGGTCCTGTCAGGGACATTGGGAAATTTTATAGGAGTAAAGTGTCATCGTGGGCAATTAGGTAACACCCATGTTTGAAGGACCGCAAGTGTTGTTATGGGTCTTCTTTACTATTGAAGCAATTAAATTTAGGCATTTCCCAATGTACTAGGTAAGGAAAAATGGGAATAGATGGATGGATAGGCTCATTACAAATTTCATCATATGTTAAAGAATTACGGGAGCCGTAAACAGATGCTTCTAAGGTCTCGCATTTTCTCCATCATCATTTTAATGCTCGGTTGTTAGTAGGTTATGATGAATGGGTGCCCCTGTAGAAAAAAGGGGTTGATGTTGAATATATGAGGCGGGTGGTATGCTGGTGTATGGTGGCGCTGAGTATGAGAACTGTGCAGAGGAATAGATGTGGGTGACACATAGCTAGCATAAGCAATAGATGAGGTCGGGGGTTGTTGGTAGTATGTGTAAGTGGGTGGGGTAGTTATAACAAATCTAGTGGCAATCGGGGGTAAGGATTTTGGGATAGAGAGGACGAAGTTTCCGACACCGGAGGTGGTTGCGATGTAATGGGTATATGTGAAATGGTGGGTGCAGATGAAGCTATACTCATAGCAACTGTTGGAGGGACAATCGATGTCGCGCGTGTGATCGATGACGTATATGTTATATGGTTATATTTACCGAGACACCACATGTGATAAAGTGGATGACAGTAGCACCGAACTAGTGCTAGCTGATGAAGTAGGGGCTAGAGCAGAGGGATAGATATGAGCATGTCATATATTAACTGTCCTAAGGAATCCCGGGTGGAAGAATGAGCAAGGTAGTACTAGAGGGCATCGAGATTTTGGTTGAGGAGTCTTGCAAACTCCTTGTCACCGATAGTGATGGGGATAAGCTGAGTCGGATCCATAGGTGATAGAATGGACAATGGTGATGGACTAGGTGGGAGTGGTTGATGGCTAGCATGAAATACGAGGGTGTTAGTTTGGCTACGAGTCAACACCATGTGAATCAACGTAAATCAGGTGAATTGTACTTTGTAAATGAAACAAGGGATAACAAAGATAGGATAAAATAGATTTCAAGAGGAAAATTAGATAAATATTTTGATAAAAATCAAAATAGGGTGACCGATGTCGATTAAGGTGTGACCGATGCCAGTCATAAGATGAATGATGACGGTTATTATTGTTAAGAATAACAGTTTTAATAAAAAAACAACAAAACTCGGTGACTATTAGATAGGGAGACTGTATTGGAGGACTATGATTAGAATACAGAGATTATGGTGACACATAGAAACCTATAGATAGAAAAGAAGGTGAGATGAGTGTTCTCTGGATAAACTGATCCAACAGAACAAGGAACCGATGCCGGTTTGGTAAACTAATGCTGGTCAGATGTAAACCGATGATGGTCTTGGGATCGATGCCGATTCTTTGTGAAATCAAGGATGAAGAAAAATGAGGTGTTGTGAATTTAGATTATATGAAGACTCAACCCATAAGCCTGGGTATGATAGGATGATGCCTTAACACACTCAGAGAAAGTTAGAATACTCGACTATGATGGCAGAGTGTGAAAAGAAAAAGAAAGATGAAGAAAACGTATCCTCTCACCCTAAAACGCAAGTCAAGCACAAAGCTATGAAAACACATATTCCTAAAAGTGAATTTTATATTTGTTGTAGCTTATGCTATTTATGATTGACATGTGAATTAAATTTTTTTTTTTTGGTTGGCAAGGCATCCTATGAAAAAGGAAATCTAAAGGGTGAGGTTTCAGGTTATGTTATGGTGGGGGCGGTCCTTCCTCTGATGGGGTACTGGACAGAGATAACCAGCTGGGTATTACCTGTCAATCCTCTGATCGTGTGATCGTTGATAGGCATTCCCATGTAAGATGTCATTTAAGAAGGTGTGTATATTTAAATTTTTGTGTAGTTTGGCAAGAGAAAGAGAGAGAAGCAAGTGTTTTCTATGATTCAATTGTGTCAACCATCAACTGGGCATGACTTCCAACGATATAGTTGCCCTTGTTTTTAATGTGAGATAGAATTCAATCAATGCAAGTGTTTTAATACCCCAATCGAAATATGATATTCGATGTTTCACCATTTTCTTTACATTTTTGAATGTGAGGAAATAGATAAGTGTTTGGGCCAAGGAGGAATACATGTTGCGATGTTTGGTTTGAAGTTTGTGTGTGTGTGCTAACTTTTTGATCCAATGTTGACTGTGAGAGCTTCCTTTTAGCTAAGAGAAACTACCCGAAATACATGACAAGACCACAAAAATAAGATTAAATAATATATGTCAAAGTGGGCTACCTACCTAGTGTATGCTAGATTCAGAAGTGTGATACTTCCTCGATGGTAATCAACCCACTATTTATTTAATACAATTTAATGCAAGAAATAACGTAAGTAAATAGAATCCTACTGTAATTGATATGATTTAGGTATCTCATCCAAATACAATAAGAAAATCTAACATAACAGGATAGGCTATGATCATATCTGGAGGTGGGGTAGTTGGTCGTGGCTACCTTTGCATTAGGTTGGGTGGGTCTCGGGTTACTTAAGTTGTTTTGGGTGAAGCTTCTTAGGTTCATTATTGATAGGATGGCCAAAACACAAGTTGATCAGTATCGGTCGATGTAATCGATGATAGTTTAGAGAGAACTGATGATGGTCATGGGTAATCCAAGTAGCTGTGATGCACGGTCGGGATGATAGGAACTCAATAAGATTGGATTGTAGAAATTGGTCTAAGGTTAGATAGAGATAAAAAGGGGAATGGTGAGGTCTGTGGGGATCTTAGTAACACTCAGAGATGTATAAATGTCGTGTATAGATGATCAAATGGATGGCGATGAAAAGTTGGGTTTCAGTAGGAAAGTGAATGGTGGGGGAATGGAGATGCTAATAGAAAATGATAATAGAGATGAAAAAACCTTTAAAATAAAACAAGGATGGAATGATATAGGTGATAAACACACTTATTGATGTTGTAGATCCAATGGCTGGGTGGTGGTGATGATTGATCGGTGGGATGGAGCTTGGTGCCACAGTGGTGATTCCTGGAATGCTATCGTGAGAGTGATACCTCTGGATTTGTCTTGATGATGGCTATGACTGCTTGGATGTGTGAAAGAGCTTTAGTTCTTGCTTGCATGCAGATCTCCTTTTCGATTTCGCAAAATTTGAGAATTTGACCAACTTCTCAAACAAGGTTACCAAAGTGAATAAATGGTAACCGACGATGGTTTCGAGTTCGACCAATGTCGGTTTCGGGATGATCGCGTCGGTTAAGCGGGATTCCTAGGTTTACTAAAAATGACATATCTTCTTAATTATTTGGGCAGTCTGTCCATCTTTTGCGGATCAAAATGAACGTTATCCTTTAATGAGCGGGAATGTGGTTAGAGGAATAATAGGCATTGATTTTTAGGGTTGAACTAAGTCTTAGTTAGTTATGGTGAGTAGATAGATACTAAAAATAGGTTTATAATGAGGTGTCTAGGTGAGGTGGAAATTGGTTTAATTAAGATAATTAAATAATGAATAAAGTGAGGATGAGTATTAATTTAATTAAAGTGATTAAATTAATATTAATGTGTGATGTAAAGGTCATGGTTAGGTAAAAGTTGATGAGGGTTGTCAAATCTCGCCATTAATAATGTCAATCTAGGTTGGTGTCCAAAGGTTGTATGCATTAAGAGAAGAAGATCTTGGAAAGCAACTCCTTTAAACACAAACCAAACTTGCATAAAATAAAAGCACACATGCGGAAATTTAAATGCACACTTGTAGAAATGTAAACACACTTGCATAAAGGAAATCACACTTCACACTTGTAGGAATAAAACACACTTGCATAAATTGAAATTGTTGAATGGGAAATAAACAAAATTAAATGAAACACCTGTAGGTTTACAACAGATTGAATTTTCATAATACGAAGATAAAAACAATACAACATAATGAATTAAAGACAAATGAATAAACACAAACATAAATACAAAGATCCATCTTCGTTGGAATGAGTGGCCAACTCATTCCTTGGAAGAGGATTTAAATCATACTTTGAGATCTTAAAACTACAGAATATTTGAAAGGAAAGAACAAATCTTTATTTCTTGGGAGAAAAACATTACATATCTGAGTGTGGAAGGTTGCATTTATAATTTATGTGTCCAACCAAATCCTTATTTTAGAAAATACAATCTGATCTTATATTTATTCCAATCCTAACAACTAAGATCTCCATCTCCACAAAATATGGAGAGAGATATATTATTGAAGTCAAAGTCTTATCTCACTTATTTTAGGAAGATTTGCTCCCAAATCTTCTCCTTGCTTTTTGTAACAAGAATCATAATGATTTTATTCCTCTACATTATTGGAAGGAGGATTTCCCTCAAAATATGATTTTGACCAAATACCTTTCTCAGATTTTCCATTTGACTTTGTTGTTTTTGACTATGGAACTTTTTTGACAGCTTGTTTGATACATTTTTTCCTTGGACTGCAGTTCATTGAAAGTTAGATTTGTCTTCATTGGTAAAACCTGTTGTAAATATGAATGAATTTTTGTTAACACATTACTATGAAAAAATCTCTCTCAGATTTTTTGTTTGACTTTCTCATTTGACTTTTCTGTTTTAGTTTATGGAACTTTTAGCGCTATGTCCGATACACACTTTTCCTCGAACTGCAGATCACTAAAAGTTAGATATCTCTTCATTGGTAAAACTTGTAGTAAATATGAATGAGGTTTTTGTTAAACACATTTCTATGAACAAAAACCTCTCTCATATTTTCCATTTGAATTTTCTATTTCTGTTTATGGAACTTTTAGTGCTCGTTTGATACACTTTTCCTCATACTGCAGCTCACTAAAAGTTAGATCCCTCTTTATTGGTAATACCTATAGAAAATCTGAATGAGGTTTTTGTTAAACACATTGCTATGAACAAAAACCTCTCTCATATTTTCCATTAGATTCTTTGATCTTTCAAAATTCCTCAAAAACTGTCAAAATATGCTTAGTTTTGGAACTAAGCCCGCATGAGTTCCAGAACTAAGCTTGCAAGTTCCGGAATTAACTGCACGAGTCCCTGAACTAACTCTCGCAAGTTCCAACCAACTTTGTGAAATCTGGAACTAAGCATGTGAACTTAAAACAACTATAACTTTTGCATACGATCTTGAATTAAGATGATTCTTTTTTAAACTTACATAATTTTTCGAGAGAAATCTGAATATGAAATCAGATTTGAGTTTAGGTATACCATCCATGATCAATTCCACTTTTATCAATACTAGTATTATCTTTCCTTTATGGCGTGCATACATAAGACATTACATCTTTTCCCAAATAATCAATAGGATCAGTCAAAAAAATAGATAACAAAAGATTTCTAAAGAATGAACAAGATATATATCCTATATTGTATCTTAAGCAAAATATAAGTTCCTAGATTACATTTAAATCCACTTTCAAAGGTAACTTAGAAGGACAAAATAATGGTAATTTATGACCTCATCAAAAGTGTTTAAGTTAGTTGTTCGAAAGGGGACCAAGGGGAGTGTGACCCAATTTTGGTGTCTACATTGAGAATAAGGAAGAAAGGGTGATCATCCATTTGACAGATGGGAATTCAACACCCTATACTAAGCCCTTAGGAGAAGAAGTCCTTGATAGAATCTATGTGTGCTCCATCATAGATCCTGAGATAATTCATCCCACGAAGGGAGTTATCCAATTTGAAGATGCTCGGTCTTGGAGGGATACCACTAGCATGACATGCGACAATTGGGCGCATGGGACCTACGAGTTGATTGGGTGATAGTTGAGAGGATCTAGAACAAGGGTGAAAAAGGCATGCTCAATCAAGCACCTAGGAGGAAAGAAGTTGCCAAGTTACTCTGGAGGAGCATACCCCAAAATTTTCTTGCAGAAATGGAGGCTCAGTGGAAGAATGAGGATGAGAGGAGGGGAATGCTCAATTATAACCTACTCGGAACTGCAACGTGCTAGTGGGCTACGCATCGGGAGAGCCTCCTAGAGTGGCATAAGGTAAGAATCACATTTTTGTAAGGTTCTCCAGAGCAATGCACCCACGGTCATACAAGACTACCATGGTAAAGAGACCGCTTCATTTCATATCCAAGCATGTGAGAAGGCCTGGATGGGAAGCACAGAAGCATTGCCACCTTCTTTATGGGTGAATAAGTTGTATTCCACCTTACAAGGCTATGCACATGCATGGTATATTATTCGGAGATGCGTCTTCAAACAACTAATTGCAAGAGTTGGTAGTTGATCTCATTCAAGCTTTCGAGTATAGGAGTACCAAGCCATCAGTAGATAAGGTGTTGCAAGTAATCAAGCAGCTCACGATGGGAGATAGTGCTATGACAGAAGATAGGCTACTAGAATTATTGGGTGAGCCTTATTTGGAGACGCGCCTCAATGAAGAGGAATAAGAGGAAGTACAACTTGAGCACGCGTGCATGGAAAAAGAAAAAGGAAAGATGGTCTATGTAGTAGATGAAGAAGAAATGGAAACTTTGAATGTTAGCCACACTGAAGGTATGTGCGAAGTCATAGAAAACGTTGATGAGAGAGCAAGCGCCTACCCTGAGCCCTTGAAAATAAAGAAGGTTAACATTGGGATGGAGACAAAACCTAAGGAAGCTATCATTGGGGACTATTGGTCGGAAAAAGAAGTTTCAAAGGTCATTGATTTGTTGCACGAGTTCCAAGATCTATTGCCTCATGGGTATCATGAAATTAAAGGCATCCACCATTCCTTAGGGGAGATGAAAATCAAGTTGAAGGAAGGTGCACATCCGATTCGGAAGAGGCCTTATCGGATGAATCCAAATTTACATGTATCAATCAATGAAGAAATAGATAAGATGATAGCATCTGGTATCATTGAGGCAATGGAAGAATTAGAATGGATAAGCCCAATGGTCATCAATATCAAGAAGGATGGTAGGATAAGGATCTATGTTGACTATAGAGATTTGAATGTAGTATGTGTCATCAATCCTTTTCCAACCCCTTTACTAAAGAAATTTTGGAGGGAGTAGCGGGTGTGAAGTCTACTCTTTCACGGATTGGTTCTCGAGTATCACTAAGTCAGGATTGCGAAGGAAGACCAGAGAAAGACAAATTTCACCACTGAATGGGGAAGTTTTTCCTACACGGTTATGCCTTTTGGATTGAAGAATGCACCTGATGTGTTCTCACGCATTGTGGTACAAGCATTTTGGGATTTCATCCATAAATTTCTTCAAGTTTACCTGGATGACTGGACTGTGTATGTATTGGTGAAATACCATTGTGAAAATTTGAGGCTGATGTTTGAGAGATGTCAGCAATTAAGGATATCCCTCAAAATTAAGAAATGTGTCTTTACTACTCTATTTGGAACCTTGTTAGGACACATTATATGCAAAGAAGGCTTACTAGTGGATCTCGCCAAAGTTAAAGTTATTGTGGGTTTAGGGGAGCCTACTAATCAAAGCACAATGCACAGATTCATTGGGCATATGGGGTATTATAGAAAATTCATCAAGGGGTATGACAAGATCGCCGCCCGGGAGCAAGATTTAGACAACTGGTGAGGGAATTGTTAATCATCCCTTGTGTTTTGCAAGTAGGAAGTTGACAAAACATAACATAATTACACAACTACTGAGCGCGAAGCATTATCTATGATCTACGTGCTTGCATAAGTTCATGCAATATCTATTAGCAACACCATTTATTTTCTACATGGACCACATGGCATTGAAGTACTTAGTTAACAAGCTCATGTTGTAAGGGTGCATATGTCGTTGGGTCCTATTATTTCAAGAGTTTGAGTTCATAGTGGTTGTGAAACCAGGAAAGAGAAATTCAGGACCTGACCACTTATCAAGGATTAACTTAGGGGAGGATGTGCAAAGCATTGAGGATACCATGCTAGACGCATAACTATTTAGGTTGCAGGCGCATGCCCTTAGAATTGGAAGATATCGTGGTGTTCTTAAAAATAGGCATGGCACTGGAAGGGATGAAGGCTTTAGAAAGAAAGTAGTTAGTAATACATGTCGCACCTTACATGTTGATTAGTGGAGACATGTATAAGTTAGGTCATGATGACGTTCTTGCACCGATGTGTATTAGAAAATGAGCGTGTGGCAATTATGGAGGAAGCGCATGGTGGGATTGCAAGAGGACACTATACAGGAAATTCTACTGTGCGGAAGATTTTACTAGTAGGGCTTTGGTGGGAAACCATCTACTAGGATTGTATTGAGTTATGCAAGGCCTGCGACCATTACCAGCCACTGGAAAACCTGAAAGAGAGATGAAATTCCCTTGTGACCAATATCCAAGGTTAAACCATTTGAAAAATGGGTAATCAAATTTGTAGGGCCAATTTCGCTAGCCGCGTGAAGGACTGGTTCACGGTATATCATTACTTGCACTAATTACTTAACACATTGGGTAGAGGCAACACCTACAAAGGATTCCGCGCAACAACAACTTGCTAGATTTTTATGGGAGAACATAATCAGTAGGTATAGTTGTCCTTTAAGTTTAACAAGTGATCAAGGTACACACTTTCTCAATGAAATGGTTAGGATTTTGTTAGCAGAATTTATAGTGGCCCATAACAAGACTACCCCTATCACCCTCAAGCAAATGGAACTGCAGAGGCATTTAACAAAATACTAAGTCACATGTTGACTAAGATATGTGATGTTGGAAGACAAGATTGGGATGACAAAGTATCAGCCATTCTATGGGCATACAAGACAACCTACAAGAGGTTGAATAAGGCCACACCATTTCAATTGGTGTTTGGCATGAAGGATATTTTACTAGTTGAATTCATGTTTCCATTACTACATATAACATGCACACGAGGGCTAGTTGATGAGCAAGTGATGGAAGAAAGGATTGATAATTTGATGCAGTTAGACGAAAGGTGATCACTTGCTAGATGGAGTCAGAAGACATAAAAAGCAAGACAAAAAGCATGACATGATTGTCATATCAAGAACAAGAAGTTTGAGGTTGGGCAGATGGTATTGTTGTATGATTCCAAGTATTTGCACCATCCTGGGAAGTTGAAAGTCCATTGGTTGGGACCCTACATCATCTCGTACATTCTTGATTTAGGTGCTTGCTAGTTACAAGCACTAGATGGGATGAGATTACCAGGTCATTTCAATGGGAGTAGGCTGAAGCCCTACTATAAATAAGTCTTCTTGGTGTTTATAATAAGGCAGTATTGCCAATTAGTCTAGAATTTCCCTTTATGCTTTTTTTTTCTTGTGTTTCCCTTTCTCATTACTTGTTCCTTTTTTTGTTTCATTTTACGCCGGTAACCACATTATTTTTCCAAGGTTGTGTATGTGTAGAGGACCATACATCTGTTTTAGTGTGGGGTGGAGTAATGCAAAGTATAAGCCTGCAATACAAGTTAAGTGGCCTAGTAGAAGGAAGTGCGTAAGGTTGAGAAAGCACATGAGGAAATGATGGATGATGAATTTCGGTGTCGAGAAGGCTTTAAAAAGACAAAGTATAAAGGATGAAGAATGCAAGAACAACATGAGGTAGGTGAGGAAAAAATCAGGAAAAGGACAAAAGAAGTGCCTTCGCAGACTTTGTAGATGCATGCATAAGAGTCTTTGGTCGGATTGGATTTTTTACCTTTGAAGGTTGTCAAGTTTTTTGCGCATGATTAGGTGCATGGGTAAAAGCACTTGAGGTCAGATTTTAAGGAAAAATCTACATTTAGTGTCAAGTATAGTGGTAGGTGGTATAACATTTAATGCTAGAAAGAAGGAAAAGCTATAAATATGAAGTCGGGCACATCATTATTTTACCTTGCGATTATAAAGTAAAAGAAGCTCTCGCGAACTAGGGCATTCAGAGAGATTTGTGTGAAGAAGAATCAGAGAGATCTAAAGTGCGTGGCTAGAACATATCCACAAACCAAAGTGGAAGGAGTACATGGGCATGGGGAAAGTTGGTTGAGGAGTGCCGTCTTGTGGAAGGATTTCCCAGTTAGGGTTTGGCGGCTAGGGCATGAAGGAAAAAGGATTTCTTCACAAGAGTGAGCTTTGGGATTGAGTAGAGTAGTAGAGCAGAGAAAGGGGAAGGAGTTTTAAGTTTAGCCCAACCAAGAAGAATGACACCCAAGAAACCAACCATTTCACCGAAGAAAACAAAGGGCAAGGGTAAGGGAAAGCAAATCGCTGCCGTCACGAGCACCAATGAAGAATGGTACGCAGAAATGCAATACCTAGATGGGGTATTGCTAGGAAAAGAATGGGATTCACACTTGCAAAATATGGCCGTGAGTGATTATAACTATCACATGAGCATAAATAAGAAAGAAATGGTGCTAGAGTTGGTTAACTAAGCTAATAAGAGGATTCCAAAAGGAATGCCTATTTACAGCGATGGGGTGAAGGTCAAAGTGGAGAAGGTTGGATTATTGCAACTGTATGAGTTTCCTTACTTTGGCAATCCTAAGCGCCTTTATCAATGGTTGATGTCATGCGTGCATGAGGATCAATTTTATTTTGCAGGGTGCAAGATGCACATAACACCATAGCTGATATCCAAGTTCACAAACCTCATTTGTGAAGGAGATAACATAGATGATCTGAGTGACAAGGAGGATATCAAGGAGACTGTAGCCGCATATGACTACAAGAAGGGGTCGCGATACTTTGACATCACCGAGATTCCAGACCCTGTTATGAGGATGGTCATGTACTTGGTGACCAAGCTCAATGATCAGGAATGATGGACACAAGTGAACAAGGCATGGCTAAATGTATGTCGGAAGATATCAGAAGGAACAATCTATAACTTGTCCGCTTTCATCGCGGATGAGATCATAAGCAGCACGCAGGAGGGAGAAAAGATATTATTCAGTAACATCCTCCTCACCATTATATTTTCAGAGATTGGAGTGCCCAATGGACTAGAAAATTTTATTTGGGAGTATCCAGAAGAGGATCCTCACCCACAAAAAGGTTTGCGAAGTACACTTGTGAAACCATGACGACCGCTCACAAGGTGCGCTTGGAAAAGTGGTACAAGTGAATGTGCAACACATTCGGAGTAGAATGGAGGATCCCAAAGTAGTTACCAACACTCGTGGATGGAGAGGCAGAGTTTGTAGTGTATCAACATTTTTGCATTGGCAAATTTACATTGACAGATGGGACTATGAGTCCATGGTGCAAGCTACCCTTCTCCTTCACCACACAATACTTCCAAGCTGGATTCAATCGATTTAAGGAGGCCAAGAGACTAAGGTTCGACCTTAGTGAGGTAGATCTAGACCACCACAAACTGCATCGAAATCTCGTCTACCCAAAGAAGTGCATATATGTGGAGAAATATGTCTCCCACGAAGTACAAATGATGAAGCCTTTAACACTGCTAATTGTAGTGAGGACCACAACAAGGGTGTATCTGCACATAAGGACAAAATTTGAAAAGGGATGTCTCCATTCCTAAAGACCCTACAAGAAGGAATAAGGCCACACCAAAGAAGAGAGAAAGAGAAGAGATGTAGGAGAAGAAGGCTCCAAGTGTTCAAATTCCACAATCGGTGGGCGTGTCGAAGCAAACTCTAAGCCTAGTCCTTACACGCGAGAGAAAGAAGTCTCATGTCAAGGAAAAAACCACATAAGAAGAGGCATTGGAACACAAAGATCACCTCACCCATGAGGACTCACCAAGGAGACATCACCTTTCAAAGAGAAAGAAAAAGAAGAATCTCATGTACTGGAATCCCAAAGAAGAAAGAAGCGGCATGTGACATACGAGGCGAATCAAAAGAGACAGAGAGTCTAGATGCCTACATCGGTGATAGGGATGATGACAAAGAGCTTGAAGGAGGTGAAGACCATCTATTCTATGAGGTACATGATTCTGAGGAAGAAGGAGATGAGGAGTATAACAAATAGGATGAGGAGAAGAATGACAAAGAAGAAGCTGAGGCCCAAGGCAAGGGGGTGAGCGGAGAAGTAAATACAAAGGATCAAAGGACCCCAAGCCTCATGAAGGAATAGGTAGAAGAGGCCACAAAGAGAGAAGTGGTAGGAATTATCAAGGACCTGGTGGAACAAGAGGTAGAACGCAACGCATATGAGGTGCTGAAGGAAGTTGAGGAGGAAAGCATAGGAAGAGAATATGGCAGCATGGGGGGAGATCCTAGTTTGGCTGTAAGCTTTCCAAGGGCCACACACATAGGGAGGAAGAGCACAAAAGCAACACAAGGTCAAGGAATGGGATACATTGATGATCCGAACAAGGTGTTGCACATGAAATTTCAGAGCACCGTACCAACGGAACAACTCTTGGCCATGGCTTCGTTTGATGAGGAAGGTGCATACCCTCAGACAAGGAAAATGCTATCATGGGCATTTGAGTCCCACATTGATGAGCCCGAATTCAAAATAAGCCAAGGAGCATTGATGAAGGTGATATAAATAAAAGGAATAAACCCCTTGGTGAATTCTCAACAATTATTAGATGAACAAATTTGCAACACGCTGAACAAGGTTTGAATTGAGGTTAAAGCCAGAATATTCGGAAGAAATGATAGGGTGAAGTTCCTAGAGGCAGAGCTGGAGAAAAAGGAGGAGGAGCTCCTTAAGAAAATCAAGGACCTAAAGTAGGAGGGGTTAATCAGCGCTCAGTTAAGGCGTGAGTTAAAAGACGAGAAGGAAAGGGTGCGCAAGGTATATAAGAAGATAGAGATGATCACGGATGCCATTGTCTTGAAGCATCCAGATTTAACACCACTGCGCAAAAATATGGATCAACCTTACAATGCCTAGAGGAATTGACCCACATACTCACTATGGAGAGGCAACCACTTGCCTTAGAATCCACAAAAGAGGTGTTGGTGTGCCAAGAAAAAGAGGATAAGATGAAGGCTTTAGAAATTGTTGTTGAGCACAACAAGATCATCGCCGATGTAAAAGTTATCGCACAAATTGTTGAGGCTGCCTATGATAAATGCGTAGATAGCGATAGAGTGGCAAGTATTTTGGTTGCCACCCATGAATCGGAACTCAAGGAGTTCCAAGAAAATAATAAGGGGAACAGGGATGATTGAGATAGAATCCTAGCCAAAGTGGTAAAGAAATTAGGGGCCATTGAGACGTTGCAGGCTCAATCAAGAACCGACTAAAAGAATTATACCCCCAAATCACTTAGAGGATGGATGCACTCGAGGATTTGGGAAAAAAATTAGAGGGGATCATGGAGACAATGAACTCCAAGGGAGAAGGGCTAAGATTTGAGGAGGTAAGCACCCTAGTAGGCAACCTTTGTCAACAAGCACAAAATGAGGTTGATGCCTAGGATAAGTTGGAGGTAGATTTGAGGAAGGATTTCCCTGTCCTCCTTCAACAGTGATCATGATTCCCCCATTCTTTCATTCTTCCCCCAATTCTTCACTCCATTCTTTATTCAACTTTTCAGAGCCCATTCATTCTTTATTTAATGAGGAAAGTGTTTTTGAGGACGGAGAACAGGTGTAGTGTGGGGTGATGTCGGACCTCTGAATTATGTGGCTAAGCACAAGAAGATGCGTGGGCGCATGGGGCCTTATTAAAGAAGGGCACGCAAGGTGAAGGTGCACATGACAAGCTTTTAAAACGGTTTAGCAGAACCCTTGGTGTGTGCACAAGGAAAAAGAAGGGTTCTGGGACTTATCCATATTTGATGTTCCTAACAACACACGAGAAAAGCATGACGCTACTGCGCATGCGGAATGGATAAGGTGCCAACTTGGAAACTTGGTGGCCATAAAAGGAATATTCCATGCGATAGAAGGATCCAAAAATACATCATTACAAAGAGTGGAGAGCTTGGATTTGAGAAGGCATGCTCCCATGGAGGACCACTTCGACACTTGACAACCGATCTATAACTTCAGAAAGGCATGGTGGTGGTTGCTAAGGTTATAAATACAAGTGCCCGATAGAAGAAAAGAAAAGGAGAAGAGAGGTGAAGCTTTGAAGAAATATAATGGAGGGTTCTAGGGGTTAGGGATTAGGATAAATCTGGGAGTGATGACATGTTTAGGGGGATGGGTCTGTGATTATCCTTGGGGTATAAGGGACATAGTCCAGTTTTGATGCATGACTTGGCTCTGCATTGTGATATGAAGGTCTGTAATGGTTTCATGGAATGTAATGTGGTACTTAAACATGTTGATATGAATATAAGGTTCTCTTGTAAACCATATATGTGTTCATGAGTATATTACTTATGCATTTCCTTTATGTATGAACCATTTTCATATGTTATTTGCTTGTTATTACTCTTTTTGGATGCAATGAGATGAAAAATCATTCTAGATTCTCGGAATTTTGTATAGTTCTTTTTCTGTCCTTCTATATTTGATTATCTGTCATAAGATGATGCATTCTCACAAGACTCATATAAAGGAGAGACTTGGCACCCGCATGTTCCTTGGGTGAGCATCTGAAGACCCGCATTGGGTGATAGGTCGACGCGCATGGGATTAGACTATTGGTCTAAGGGTATAATAATTTATACGGTTGGTAACATTATTGTATATCAAGGTATAAAATTGAAGTTTTGTTTCCAAAATTTTGAGCAAACATTCTACCGTAAGACTAACCATCTAAAATGTATTCTATTTTTTAAGTATATATATACATATGGGAAAAGAAGAACATGGAAATGCCAATTTGTTTTTTTCTCAAGTGCTCTCCCTCTCAATCTCTTCTCTTTGTCTTTGCTTCTCCCGAATTGCTAGCACTCTTCTACTATTTCACTTCTTCTCCTTGATAATCCCGGGCATGTGCATGAGAACCATGCCTCCCTTCTATTTTTTTAAAGATTATCCCCTGTTGTGCATTTCATCCTACAACCGCATATTTGCTCCTCTCTCCGTGCATGTGCCTATGTTGCTCCGTGTATTCTTTTTTTTCTTCTTTTTCATTGAATGATTCTCATTTTATTATTATCCTCCATTTAATTTTTCTTTGCATTTACCTCTCTAAACTCTCCATGTAATTTTCGTTTCATACCTTTATTTAGTTAACTTTTAGTTATCTAAAGTTCTCTCTCTTTTATATAAAAAAATATAATTATTATTTTCTTTTCTCCTCCATGTATATCCTCCATTTTATTAGACAAAACGAATTCCACTCTATTTAAGTGTGAGATTGTGGTGAGAGTGCCAACGCATGAGGTGGTTGTTAAGTTTAGGGAGTGCATGCTAACTAAGTGGTTTCAAGTTAAATAAATATTATGTATTATATTATGTTTATATAATTTAATTGAATGGTTAAAATTTTGTGTGTGTGTGTGTGTGTGTGTGTGTGTGTGTGTGTGTGTGTGTGTGTGTGTGTGTGTGTGTGTGTGTGTGTGTGTGTGTGTGTGTGTGTGTGGATTTAATTCCTCTAATTCTAAGAGATATTGAATTTTTTTAAAGGTCATTATATTTATCTTCGTTATGCGAATTAACTCTTTTTCCTTACTTAACTTATGTTTATATTTTTGATATGATGTTAATTATGATAACATATCCAAGCTACAATTTTTTTAAAGATGTGGAGTATTATATTGAATTCTCGGCATAGTCAATGTCGATGCCACATTTGTGAACATGCTACTATTTTGGATTTACAATAGTTGACTTAAATCTTACATGTATTAACATCATGCTTCTACGCACCATTATAACATTGTCTTCTGGTACTCCTAAAACCTTAATAAAAATCATGACACACTAAGGCAAACCAAAATAAACAAAAAGGTTCTATCAACCAACTTATTGTTTGACCTCTTTTGAGCACTAACTTCCACATTTAACTTTGTCTCGCGACACCCATCACATCATCTTTACTTCTCTCTCTCGATGATACCATTTCTCACTTCCCGAGAATACCTGCACAAGCACCGACAACAATACCCAGTGCATTATATGTCCAAAATAATAAATCAACTTCTATAAAATCAATAACTACAATTTGAAATTTAATAATTTTCAAACAATTGTTCAATAAATGTTTTTATCCAAAACATATCATAATGCAACTCAAACGAGATCAATCAATCAAAAACATATTATATCTAATGTAATCATCACCTATTTGTTCTCTAAATGTATCAAATAATAAATGAATGGTTTCAAGATGTGACATCCTTCCCCTCTACGAGGAAGCATCGTCCCGATGATTATTAATACTGTAAAAGTAAAAAAACTAATGAAATAAATGTGGGTATGCACTATGGACTTCTTCATAGTCCTCCCAGGTGGCACTCTCTTTTGAATATTGGTCCCACTAGACCTTGTACTGAGATACTTCCCTATTTTACAAGTGAAGCTTATGTATCTTAAGCACCCGTAGGGACTCGACTAGAACAACTCTTAGATCCTCTACCTATAGATATCTCCAATCAAGTAACATGAGACATATCAACATGATATCTTTTCAATAAATCCACATGAAAAAGATTGTGCAACTGGGATAGAGATGGAGGTAAGCGCAAGTCTATATGCCCATTGGATTGACCACTTTGAGAAAATCAAATGGCCCAACATAATGAGGTGCTAACTTGGAAGAATTCACAAATTTGATTGAACTCTTCTTTTGTCTAACCCTCAGAAAAACCTTATCACCTACCACGAACTCTCTAGGAGTTCATCTCTATCTCGCATAACCTTTTTACTTGTCTTTTGCCTCAAACAAGCATCACCTAATCAATTTTACATGGTCTTCCATGTCCTTAAGCATGTCAGGGCCTATAACCACCCTATCTTCAACATGATCCCAACTGATAGGCGTTTGTGAAATTTTCTTCCATATAGAGCCTCAAAAGGGGCCATACCCAATGTCGAATGGTGTGAGTTATTATAGGAAAACTCAGCCAATGGAAAATAATCTTCCCATTTGTATTGTTGATCCATACATTACATACATAACATGTCTTCAAGAACTTGATTTACCCTTTCTGTCTGACCATTTGTCTCCGGGTGATAGGCACTGCTGAAATTTAACTTAGTTCCTAAGGCAGAGTGTAAAGTTTTCCAAAACCTTGACGTTATACGGGTATCTCTATTTGATATAATCTTCTCTAGCACTCCATACAACCTAAATATCTCCTGAATAAACCTCTTCACTAAAACTGGAAAATCATCCATCAAATTTTCAAGAATGAAATGGGCTACTTTGGTGAGTTTATCCACAACCACCAATATAACATCATGTTTGTTCTTGGAAATTGGAAGTCCTTGAACAAAATCCATACTTATAACTTGCCACTTCCATTTGGGAGGTTCATGTTGGCATAATAAACCATATGGATGCATGTGCTTAGCTTTCACTCACTGACACTTCAAACATCTAGAAACAAAGTTTGCAACATTCTTTTTATTCCTGGCCAAAAATACAATGGTTTGAGATCAGCTAACATCTTTGTCACTCTGGGGTGAATAGAATAAGGAGCATTGTGTGCCTCCTCTAATACTAGGGTCCTCAATCCATTGAGGTCAAGTATATATATTTTGTCATGGAAATGTATAAGCATATCTCTATTAAACTGATAACGCTCACATCTACGATCACAACTACCAATTTCTAACGCAAATTTGACCTTCCCATAAAAAGTATGTGATGAAATCTTACTACAAACTTGTTGTCTAAAAGTGGTCCTTACAGGCCATGGTGGCAGTGCGACATGTTGTCTCTCTCGTTAAGGGCATCTGTAACCTAATTTTCCTTTCCCTTTATATAACTTATATCAAATTCATATTCACGTAAAAATTCCAACCAACATCGCTGACATGCATTCAAATTAGGTTGGGTGAATATATACTACAATCCTGAATGATCAGTCTTAAGAACAAAAGGATTACCTAAAAGGTAATGCCTCCACATCTGTAAAGCATGCACTATCGCTACAAGTTCTAGATCATGTGGAGCATAATTCAACTCCCCTTTCCTAATCTTTCGTGACTCATAAGCCATTACCTAATTATCATGCATTAAAACTCCTCCAAAACCTTCACTGATGCATATGTAACCACTGTGAACTCACCATTAGGGTCTACAACTTTCAGATTTATGGCGCAAGAGTCAACTTCTCCTTAAGGAGTTGAAAATATTGTTCACACGTTTTGTCCATAGAAACTTCTTCCCCTTTTTTTGCAATGGGGTAATATGACTACCAATTCTAGAAAATCCCTCAACAAATTTTCTATAATAACCTATAAGTCCCATAAAACTAAGCACCTCATGCACATTTTCAGGTGTTGGCCATTCCATGATTGCCTTTATCTTGTTTGAATCAATTGCAACTCCATCTATCGATATCATATGACCCAAATAATGCACCTTCCTTTGGAAGAAAATACATTTCAACAACTTGGCATACAACTTATGTTGTCTCAACATTTGCTGCACTACTTTTTTCATATGAATAATTGTCCACTCACTCGAAAACACCAACTCAATGCAACATACAAAAAGAAATGCAATATGAGAAGGAAACAAGCTCATTTAACAGGGAAACAAGTACAAACACACATACTTAAACCAACAATGGTCAAGATGGTTGTACAAATGTTTTGTTATCAAGATGAAGATCCCCAAATGTTCATGATTGATGAAAAGAGTGAAAAATGATTCCCCAAGCAAGGATACATGCAAGGGAAAATGATGAAGGACATCAGGTCCAATGATAAAAGTGTTGTGTGCAATGAAATAGTATCAAGCAACTAGATGTGCCCCAGAGTACCGACAAAGCAAGTATGCTAGCTTTGTAAATGGTTGTAAATCTAATGATCCACGAGTCATTTGATTTGTGAACACGTGAAAATTCCAGCAAGATATGGAGTTAATACCATGTGCAAGCACGGATTTCAGCCGCTATGAGATGTTTACCTATTTTTGTAAATTTTACAATTTTTAGGATTTTTGAGAAAATTTGAAATTTTATGTGTTTGTATTTTTCTATGTTTTTGAAAAAAATTGATTTTTGTAATGTTTAGGGATTTTTTATTATTTTAGAAGAAATGAGAAAATAGGAGATCGCCTGAAAGAAACAAAATTTCCTTAGGGAGAAGAAACAGGTGCTAGGTAGCAAAAACACTTCCCGACATGGAAAAAAGGATTTAAAAATGATTATTTAATAAAAACAATCATTACGGTGGATAGAAGTGTTAGAGTGATCACGACGGTCAAAACATGCCCCTAGGGCATCACAGAGGATTAAAATAGCCAAATATACCCCTCTTGAGGGAGGTAAATCATCATGATCAGTACATTTGCTACCAAACCCTACCAAATTTTTACCGTGAGTTATCGCACAAAGTGATGAGTAAGATGGCTAGGGTGCAAAATCACCATAGATGCGGCGATACCATTCTGCAAATACATCTGGAATGACGATGATGGACCATTCTGAGTACCCCAACCCTTCCTCGTCTTTTTATGCATTTAATTTCTTATTTACTAGCATTAATTAACATTTAGACATGCCACATATTTATATGATTCATGATGATTATTATGGTTATGGATGAGGATTGGATCATGATGTTGTCGATTTTATTTCTTATGTACCATGATGGATATTGATGATGTATCACATGTGTTTGATTTTCATGATAGATCTATGTATGATATCAATTGTATTGTATATGTGATGTTCTAGATTAGTGGACAAGATGATATGATGATATTGGTTGGTGTGGGGATAAATTTTGATATTTGCGATCCCTCTTGCCCCCATTTGATGATACGATATGTGATGATTAGCTTAGCATACATGTATAATGTATACGTAGCATTTTATTTATATATGATGTATATATGATGTTAGATGTGATGATATAGATGTAGATATGATGATGTGATAACAAAACTATGTACGTGTGACAAGCAAACAAAAGCAAATGTTAACAAACCTATCAAATATACATGCTAAACAACATGAATTAACACAACTATGTATAATTTACAAGCATGTAAAAAAACACCTCATAAGTACAAGTAAGAATGAATCTAATCTAAGAAAAAAAGATGAATCTAATAAAGTATGTTTAAGTGACAAACTATACAAATGTACGAGCAAACATAAACTATACAAGCAATTAATGTACACAAACTAACAAATAAAACAAGTAAACTAAAGCTATGTTTTTGTAAGATTGTTTTTAGTGCGTTTTACGTTTGTGGGAAGTTTTTGAAACAATTTTCTATTGTTTTTTATGTTTTATGTTTTTCTATTGTTTATAGTTTTTCAATTCTTTTGTGAATGTTTTTGTGTTTTTGAACATATTTGAATGTTTTTGTGATTTTCTAAGGTTTTCCGAAGCTATGTGCAGGAAACTGAGAATCGTGGATGCCCCCAACATTAGATGGGAATATAAAAGGGTAGGTGCCACATGTTATATACAAGAAGGAAAAAGTGTGAAGATGCCCTCACTTTAGATGGGGAATATACAAAGAAAAGAAATAACCCAAGATCAAGGCTTGACAGGATATGATCACAAGGAATCTCGAGATGCAGGTGTGGAACTAGCCTTAGAGCTAAGTAAAATTACCCCTAGATGCAAGATGCTTGTGAACAACAAATCCTCCCAAGGCTTTAGAAGCCGATTGGCCACCAAGGACCTATCCAAAGTGCCACAATTACGTGGTTTTCACATATGGATGACCTGCTTTCTCTTTTTCTTTTTCTCTTTTTGACTTTTTGTATTTTGATCCTTTTTTACTTTTTTGTTTGTTTTTAATTTTTGTGCCATGTTTAAGCATAGAACCACTTAAGGTGCATGGCATTCATTGGCTCATGGAGCTCATCTCCATCAGGATGAGAAAGTTTATATGCTCCTATTCCATATTTTTCCATAATGACGTAAGGTCCTAACTAGTGTGGTTGAACTTGCCTTTCTTCTCTTTTTCTACCCTTGTGTTGAACTAATTCTATTTCATGACCAAATCTCTGACCTCAAATCGATGAGGTATGATCCTTTTGTTGTAGTTCTGGGAGACTCTATTTTGATATACCTTGAGGTGGTTAACGATGCAGAAGCACTTTTCATCTAGGAGTTCTAATTCTGCTAGCCTAGCCACTATGTAATCCTCAACTTTGTCTAGATAATCCCTAAGAGATATCCTTAGGGAAGGAATCTCTATTTCCAATGGGATGATAGATTCTATTCTAAACACTAGGGAGTAGGGTGTCACACTAGTAGGAGTGTGAATGGAGGTCCTATATGCCCAGAGGCTTGGGTGAATTTTCAAATTCCAGTTATGACCTATCTTACTCACCATCTTTTCCATGATCTCGAACCAATGTTTTATTAGTGGCTTCAACTTTCCCATTACCTTAAGGGTAATATGGTGTGGACCACTTTAATCTTATTTGAAATTGATGACAAAGATATTTCACTGTCTTATTCTTGAATGATTTTTTGTTATTAGTAACAATGGCAGCAAGAGGGATGCCATACTGACAAATGAGGTGATTCATGATAAACTTTGATATCGAGCAATCAGTAAAGTAGGTTAATGGAAAAACCTCCACCCACTTAATGAAAGACTCTATGGCCATGATGATTTGGGTATGACCATCGAGATGAGGTAGGGGTGAGCTTCCTTATTAAATCCAAATTCCCATTTGGAAAATGGCTATGATGTTGTAATTAGTTCGTAATTGATGCAATGGCACACGGATGAAATTTTCATATTTTTGACATAGAACACATTTCCTCACATGGTTGCAACAATCTATCTCCATAGTAGGCTAGTAGTAGCCTGCACATAACAACTTATTTGATAGGACCATTCATTCATTATGGAAACCACACACACCTTCATGCACCTCCTTGATCGCTTGGAATGACTTTCTACATCTAGACAACACAATAGATTCCCATCGAGCCTCAATGGTAGAGTGTACCTCCTAGGAGGGTGTAATGGGCTATTTGGTGGATAAGGATTTGTTTTTGGATCGAGAAAATGTTAGCAGAAAGGTACCTCTTTTAAGATAATCATGTATGGGTGCATACCACGGGGAGTAGGGATGAATAAATTCACATGCCAAAGAGGATTCCAGCATGTCGCAAACGTAGGTGACGTAGATTCTAAACAAAGAACAACATATCATTGCTTTCTGGTGGGATCCATATCATAGAACCTACTATGGCCATTGCATCCACAACTCTATTTTTTCTCTTGGAATTTGTTCAAAGGTGATACGCACAAAGTATTCTTTCAAAATTTCCACCAATTTCTTGTATGGGATGAGCTTGTCATCCTTGAACTTATACTCATCATTGAATTGTTTGATAATCAATTATGAGTCACCAACGACCTTGACATAGTGTATATTCAATTTTATTGCCAGCTTCATCCCAGTGATGAGTGCTTCATATTCTACTGTGTTGTTTGTGCAAGGAAAGCCAAGACGGAAAGTTTGTGGGATATGATCTCTTGAAGGAGTGATTAGTACTACACCTGCCCTTGAACCATGGAAAGTGAACGATCTGTCAAAGTGGACCTGCCACATGACAAATTCCTCAATATACATCAGTGATGCATCTGATAGCTCCAGACTTACAGGTTCTGCTCCAGGTAAGGGTGCTTCTGCTAATTGGTCAGTAAGTACTTGTCCTTTGACTGAATTTTGGTGTATATATTCAATGTCAAATTCATTGAGAAGAATGATCCAATTAGCCATTCTACCCATAAGGGAGGGATTTGACAATAGGTTCTTGATTGGGTTAACTTTAGATATAAGCTTGGTTTTATTATTCAATAGGTAATGGACAAGTTTTTGAAAGGTAAAAATGATAGCCAGATAAGCTTTTTCAATTTGTGGATAGTTGATCTCATAGGAAATCAAGGTACGACTAAGGTAGTACATGAATTTCTCTTTTCGGATCAGTTCATATTGTGCAAACAAAGTGCCAATATCAAATTGGGTAACGGGTATGTATAAAAAAAGTGGCTCACCAGGGGTTGGAGGCATGAGGACAGGAGGATTGACCAAATATTGTTTAAGAAAGGCAAAGGCTTGTTGTTGCTCTGGTACCCAAATGAAATTAACATCCTTCTTAAGCGAGATGAGTAAAGGAATGGCACTTATCAACAAGCTACGAAATGAAGTGGTAAATGGATTGTATTTTTCCTTGCAGCTGCATAACTATTTGATATTCTTGGGAGGAGGCATTTCAAGAATGGCGTGAATTTGGTCGGGTCCACCTCAATCCCTCTCCTCGATACAATGAAGTCTAGCACTTCCCTAATAATTCTCTAAACACACATTTCTTTAGATTCAACCTAGCTTTATATTCCCGAGCACTCAAAGATATGCCACAAAACTTCGTGGTGATCTTCTCTTGTCTTCGACTTCCCTAGGATATCATCTACATAGTCCTCCATGATGGCATGAATCACATCATGGAATATCATTTTCATCACCCTTTGATAGGTTACACCAACATTTTTGATGTTGAAGGGCATTACCCGCAGCAGAATGTCCTTCAAGGGGTTGTGAAGGCTGTCTTGTGCTGATCTTCTTCTCGCTATCTTGATCTTATTATATCCGTAAAATCCATCCATAAGAGAAAGAATTTCTGCATTTGTAGTTGATTCGACAACCATGTCAATATGGGGCAAGGGGAAATCATATTTTGGACATGCCTTGTTGATGTCTCTAAAATCTATGTAAATTCTAATGCCTACATGTTTCTTTTGTCAACGGAACTATGTTCAATATCCATTCCGAGTAGTCAATAGGTCTAATGAACCTGTTTTTGCTAGCAATCTTTCTAACTCTTCTTTAACTAGAAGAGCCACCCATGGATGCATTTTTCTTAGCTTTTGTTTGATGGGATTTACGTCTGCGTGCATAACTAAGTTGTGCACTACTAACGTTGGATCCAATCTTGACATATATTTATAAGACCACACAAATATATCTTTAAATTCTATGAGAAGCAAGGTAAATGTCTTTTATTCTTGATCGAGAGCGAAGCTCCCAACTTGACTATCTTTGGGTCTTTTTTGTACCAATGTTCACGTCAATGGTTTCTTCTACCAACATTTTTGACATATCCTCCATACATGTAGGATCAAGAGGAAGGTTAAGATATTCTTCCAAGGGCATCTCTATGAGATTTTCACCCTTGACGTGGTCACTTTTCTTGTCCATCGATTTTTTACTTGTTTATCAGCCAACTCCTCAAAGAGGTTTTCACTATGTGACTTGGAATTTTCTTTTCCGAGGATTTTCATTGGAACTTTTGCCCTCACTTTTTCTTAAGTTTTGTTGACCACGAAGCTCAGCTTCCTCTCCGAAATATGCGTAGGTATCTAAGTCAATGTAGAAACATTTCTTATGGTCTCCAATTAGAATTATATCTCGTATGCCCATGAATTTTGCAATGGCCTCATCATTCTCAAAGAGGTCCAATGGAACATGACGTTGTTGGTCCCAATCGACAAGGGAAGGGTAGACAAGGTCAATTTTAGGTTCAATGGGGGTTAAGGTAAGGACAACAGTATCCATGAATAGGTTCATGGAGGCAAGATCCTCATATTGGATATAGTGGGAATCTATGTTGCTATCTAAATAATCAGAGCTATCCTCATGCCTCGAACAAGTAGCATCTTGATCATGGGGTGGGATCCCTATGGATGAATGAAAATACCATAGCGCTTTGTTTTGAAATGTGGAAGTGGGATTGGATCCCTTGGTCCTTGATCATATTTTCCACATCCTAACACTTAATATCTTTAATGCAATGCTAACTAGATCAATATACCATCATGCTTAGAGCTTAAACCAAAGCTAATCTATTAACATATTTGCATTAGAACATGAAATGAAGATTCAAACTAGTATGCTTAACATATTAACCTCTATATCTAATTGAATGCTAATGAAATGAACCTATTTAGATCCTTAGCAATCAAAGGGTTTGATTATATGCTTGACTCTATGGTTTCAAGAATGTATTCTTGTTAATCCATGGCTACAAGACCATTTGACATATCTCCACATGACTTCAAACTTGGAAGAATGAATGCAAGAAATGAAAATAACTAGCTTCTCCAATGAAGAATTCTCTAAGATGATAAAATGGATATAGCTTAGGCTTTATGCTCATTTAAGTGTAAGGAGAATGGTAAAAGGAGGGCTTCTTATATACTCTTGGATAAAAGAAGATTTGCATCCCTTTACATGTGGGATAATAGCAAAGCTAGGTTAGTTTTGGATAAGCATGGTTTAGAAGTGGTAAAGTTTACTTTAGAAGAGTTTAGCTTGTCCTCTAGTGACTCATGGGGATTGAGGGGTTTATTAATTAGCCAAAGTGATTAATTAATAGGTGTGCAAGCTTATAGAAGCTTTTTAGAAGAATAGTTAGTATGATTTATGTTATGAGAGGATTTTAATCAAATAAATGACAATTTATTGATTAAATAGAAGAGATAATTAATTAATTAATTAGAAATAATTAATTAATTAATTAGAAATAATTAATTAATCTCGATAGAATGGGGAGCTTAATTAATAAATTAATCTAGATAAAAAGGGAGTTGATTAATGGAAGGTTGTTAAATAGCATCGTTGTTGGATAGAAAAGTTAATTAACTAATGTTTTGTAATTAATTAATGACGATAATGAGAAAATGTGTGATATTGATGATATGTCATCAATTTGTGGGAAAGGGTATAATTAACACAATTTAAGTATTTAAATTGCTCGATCTAAATCATAGGTGTATACACGATGTGAACTATGCTTTTGGATTCTAAGGATGAGGACTCATATCATGTCTCTAGGGTTTGATATCTAGCAATTTATGTTAGATGGTTATATAGTTCCAATTACTCCTCTAACAACTACTGCAAACAAGAAGACTTGTAGTGACAATTCCAAGGCTATGAATGCCATCTTGAGTGGATTGGATGAACCTAAACTTGTAAAAGTAATGCATTGCAAATCAACAAAAGTTATGTGGGAAAAACTTCAGGTCTTGTATGAAGGATATTCCAAGGTAAGGATAATCAAGCTTCAGACTTTTAGAAATCATTTTAAAGGGCTAAAAATGAATGATGATTAGTCTATAGGTGCATGTTTTCTTAGGGTTAACAAAGTTGTCAATACCATGAAAGGTCTAGGTGAATAAGTGAAGGAGGAGGTTGTAGTTCAAAAGGTTTTGAGATCTCTAACCCAAAAATTTGACTCCAAAGTATTTATCATTAAAGAAGTAAAGGAATTTACTCTTTTGACTATGGGTGAGTTGATGTAACCTTGACCATGTAATGCGTGTGTGTGCTTTCATTGACCATTGTTGACCGTGTCTAGGCCGCAGTGAAGGTTTTGCACCTTTCCTCTTTTTCTTGCCTTTCGGGTCATTGTCGACACCCCAACTGTGGACCTTGTAGCGTCATGGACGACTATCCAGTCCAAGGAAAATTTGGTTCTCGGCTCTTCAAGTTTGTCGGGTCGTCGACATTAATAGGATCAATAATTATTATCATTGTTTAGCCATAAAATCATAAAAATAATGTTTATAATAATATTATAATTTATAAGGTCGAGGTGCGATTATTATTATTATTAATAAATTTGCGTTGTTATTGTGAATAGGGCGATCATCATTAATTGTGCTCATCATTCTTTTTACCTCGTTCATGGTTTTTATTCTTATTTAGTTAAAACAAACAAAAAAAAAATAAATAAAAATATAAATATAGATAAATAAATTTAAAAGAAATTAAAAATAAAATCAAAAAGCCGTGTTTTCCTCTTAGGGCGAATTAGGGCAGAAAGTCTCCTTCCATCGTTTTGGTTGTGTAGAGAGGGAGAGTGCATCTGCCGCCGCCATGGGGGGGAAACTCCAATCTTGTTCTGAGCAAATGCCTGAAAGAAAGGTGGTTCGCAGCCCTTTTCACTCAAACCAATGCTCTTAGGGCGTTTTTTGGTTTTCTTTCAAGGAGGCGCCTTGCCAAATGTCATCCCATGGATTTGCCATGTTTCCTTATGCGACTGTGCCAGCATCCTCTCAGTCTGCAAAAAAAAAAACAAGCTTTGGGACCCGTGTGGACAGCTGATCAGGAACTGGAGAGGCATTTTGTCGACATTTTAGTCTTCACGCCTGGTAGACATGTGTATGCGTAGAACAAAGGTGTAGAAGAGGCGTTTGAATGGTTGGAGAATGCCCCAAATAGATGCGGCTCTTGGAATGCCACGAGGGCAGGATATGCACAAAGGTGTTTGGTGAAAGGCCCTTGAAACTTCCAAGCAAATGTTTTAGTGCCCATTTTGGCACGTAGGCAAAATGTGGAAGCATACACAAGGCACATGAACTGTTTGACAAAATGATACAACGAGATGCATTCTCGTGGACTGTAATGATTGCAGGATATGCACAAAATGGCCTTCTTGATGAGGCTTTCAGCCTTTTCAATACAATGCCTGAGAGGAACGTGGTCTCATGGAATGCATTCATTGCAGGATGCTCACAAAATGGGCTTCTTGAAAGGGCCATGGAGTTTTTCAAGCAAATGCAATTGGCAGGTGTAAAGCCAAACTCAACAACCTTTGTCAGCGTATCTCCAGCCTGTGCAAAACGTGGCAGCTTGGAGCTTGGTATGAACAAAAAGAATCTAGTTTTTTCTTTTGTGAGTGTCTTAGTTGTTTCGTGAAAATGTGGAAGTGTTTCAGGGCGTGTATGCAAAATGTGAAGGCATACACAATGCATGTGAACTGTTCGACAAAATGCCTCAGATATTTCAGTCTTGTGGAATGCAATGGTTTTAGGGTATTCATAGATGAGCTTGTTGTAAAGGCCTTTGAAACCTTGAAGGAAATGGATTTGGCAGTGGTAAAGCAACACTTAACAATTTTTTTAACACCCTCTCAGCTGCGCTAAAATAAGTGTTTTAAATTGGGATATGCGCAAAATGGATTTTGTTGAAAAGGCGTGTGATTTGTTTGACATAGAAAATGCAGTCTCTTGGATCGGGATGACTTCTTGAAAACACAAAATGGTTCTTCTCGATGAGACATAGGTGCGCAACGAATGGCTTGGTTTGCACGTGACTACCTGGCATCATGTGGCAACAATGGTGGTCTCGTTGGATCGCGAGTGTAAATTGCTTGGAGCCCCTTGTACCATTTCGCTCATCGTTTCCAGGCATGGTTCTCCTTTCCTTCCCTCTCATAATTCTCGTGTTTTAGTTCTCTTTTGCAACCAAATAGAATAGTAAGTTATTAGATTTTTAATACAGCTAAATGTCTCTTCAACTCATTACAAAACAATAAAGTGTCGTGTCGCAACTCTCGAAGCCATTATAACTCGCCTACTTTAAAACATGAACTATCACCCTCGCTTCGAGATGATCTAGAAAAAAATCTTACCCTTTTGATCGCTTCAATATCGTCTTAATGACCAGACAAATTTGACTCTCCATTGAATAAGTTGACCTTCTTCTTGCTTAAAATAGTTAAATTTTGCAATTTTCGGAGACTCACTAAGTACCCTTCGCAACTCTAGAAACGAGATGTGAAGTTTCATTCGTGTACCTTGGTATACAAGGAGTCACCTTGATTTTTGGTTTGACCGAAACGATCACAACATCCTTTTGACGCTCTTATAGGAGCCTTGTTTCATCGGTTTACAACAGTAGAGAGTTGTTAAAACTAGAAAGTTGACTTTCGTTTTGGACCACCATTTGAAACCCGGAAAGAGAAATCACGTTCCGTCTTCGCCAACCTCTAGCGTTTATATTAGACAAATGCATGGAACATTCAACATAGGAAAGGGCACCTTTCGGGATAGTTTGCGAAGCCGTTTTGTAGGCCTCCGATCGCAGTTTGACGAGGTCAAACTGGTCCATTTTTGTCTTGTCGCTCCAGAAAACTTGTCGCCGTTTGAACATGGTTTTCTAGTTCTCCTTCCGTTGACTCGATGAATTCTCTTATATAGGGAACTAGTAGAGATGTCTCGTTGTGTGCTTCATCCATCTAACGTCGTTATGGGACATGGTTTTCGGGCCTCGAGCTAACTTTTTCTCTTTACAATCTGGGTGAATTACGACCGGTGGCCCGGAAAACTAGCCGCCAAACGCAAACCGTGCGCTCTTTTTCAATTCCATCGATTGCTTTATGAACTTTGGGTATATCGGGGACACGTAAAAAGTTGATCGTGGATGGGTGCTCATCGGAAGATAACTTTGGAAGCAGTTTCTTAGCCTCCGAGCCCGTTTTGAACGTTTTTGTAATTAGTGAGAAAATGTAAAAGTAGAAAGCTACGGACCCTCGTAGGGTTGCCAAATCCCCTTTGGAAACTTTCAACACACATAAATAACTGTTTAAAACACTAGAATGAAACTTGTTGTGTGTATTGGAACTTTAGACAAAATGATATTTTCTCTCTCTTCCTTTCTCTTCTCTCTCTCCTGAGTTTATAAAATGAAGAAAAATGAAATGCAATGATTACATGTTTCTAGATTTTTTTTTATTTCGATTGGCATATTGTAATTATTGTCAGATGTAAATGGGAACTGAAAAATGATAATTATGATTGTTTTAGGGTGGATGCCATGCCCGATTTATCGCTGATATCATGCTCACGTGGGTTTTGCAGGATGGAAGAATGACGACGCAAAGGGCGATGTGTAATTTAATTATTATTATTGTAATTTTTATAGGTCATTGTAAAATGAATAACTGTGTAATGTAGTCTCTTGTTATTGAAAAGTTATAAATGAAATTTGTTAATATGTATGATATGCCAGTTTTAGGGATACTTAGGAAATGTGACTCTAATCACCAGTTCAATTTGATTTTAGTTGTGTATAAAAAAAAGAGGTTTGATTTATATTAGTAAATTGAAATTGAAGTTAATATATTGTAGTACCTTCTCAGTATTTAATAAATGATTAAATTAATTATTGGGTTACCTTCTTACATTGCAAACACAATAAAGAGTTTTAATGGGAACACTTAACCTAATAAAATACTCGTGTATAACTTGCCTATGTGTGTGATCCCTTCCTACCATATAAGAAATTTAAAACCGAAGAACGACCTTAAACTTTGCACTTGATGAGACCTCATAGGTTAGGTAAATAAAACCCCTCGTTGGAGTTTACCATCATAGTCTTTATGTCTAGCGACATTGTCGCGAACCCATATTTAGGAATGTCATGGTCCAACCTATCCTGGAGTATGTGTTTTCCTTCTAGTTTTGGTAATCGAGAAGAATGTCCTCTCTTCAGGTCCAACACCATGCTGAGTGTTGAAGATCGCCTTAGAAGTCACCTTATGAGTCCTTGTTCGAAGGAACAACTAAGCGATGCAACCCTGGATTCTATCAAAATAACACCTTGGTATGTCCTTGAATGTGGTTTAGTATAATTTTGTCCACCTGCCTTAAACTCTTATATAGTTGAGGCGTAGGTCATTGAGTGCATAATGGAAGAAACCAAACCTCAGCTGATTAGGAGGTGTCACTTGTGGTTCGTGTATGGTTTACAATTCTTCTGACCATATACCCCTTTCCTGATGGTAGTCAAATACTTTTGTAACTCCTGATTACACAACAATGCTATGAACGAGACCATAGTGCGATGTATAAGCATATCCTAAGATGAGAACGAGATTTAAGATTAGGATGGAGGTCACTCATGAAGTCCTTAAAACTTAATTAAACATAATCATGTGTTTCAAAGAATATAAGTCACCTTGGTGCGACCAAACTATGAGAAAACAAAAGATATATATAGATATATATAAATCTTATAGGAATTCAATAAGTTTTCAAATTATAATAATAATGGTAGAGAAATAAATTCAGTGTGAATCGAGAATCATTTTGGTGCAAAGCTGCCCTGTATCTAATATCTCCGTCAAATCCTTTGATTGCGTTTTGGGCATCAAGTCACTTTCGCTTGAGTTGTAAGGGTAAAACTGTAGACATCAAATAAACGTTGGAGAAGAATATTTTTACATAATAATAGGATAATTAAGTACTTTGTATGCAATTTGATTTATGCCAAATATGTATGTTAGTTATGGAAATTTATATAAAGTATAAGAAGCCAACTTGAGAAGGTTGAATTGTTTTTTTTAACCGCGGAACAAACTTAAGAAAATTTAGGTGGACAAACGAGGAAATTTATCCTTGCTCGAAATGTCCTTGGAATGTTAACTTTAACCAAAAATACATTTATGGATAATGATATGTTGTGGGTTCACCGTTCCTAAGTCATGTTCTTGTGGTTGGGTCTTTACTAGTAACCTTTGTTGGGAAGAGTGTGGTATCGACATGCCTATGTCGTTTTGCATGTGTCTATGTGAGTCGATGACTTATGTGATTGTCGCATGCATGTGTGTCGAGTTTTGTACTTAAAGCCCATGTTGTGTTGTGTGTAGTGAGAAATGTAAGTCAAAAAAATTATCTTGGTATTTTTGCTGTATTTGGGTGTGTAAAATGTGGGCACTACATATGGTATCGAGAGAAAAGGTTCATGCTCTCGAACCTTGGGATGGATTGGAGTTGTGATGATAGGATGTGTTACATGATGGGTTGCATGATAGTGATAGTGTTTCATGATGGTGATAAATATTGGAAGAGTAATGTGTTTTAAGAGTGATGTGATCTATGTCGTAATTGTGATAGTGTGAACGCGCATGAGGTGTATGTCACTTAGTGCGCTTTTGTATCATGTGGATGTGCTGGGGATGGGAGTATTCTCTCTCCTTCGTGTGGATTCTATGAAGAGTCCACGTGTGAATTACTACTTGTGATGAGAGTATTGACTCTCCTTTTCGTGGATCCAATGAGGAATCCATGTGTGATGTACCGCCATGTTTTGTGTGAATGGAATGATATTGTGAATTGCAGAGTGTTGGAACATTTTGACCTTATGTGATGTGAAGATGTAGTGATGTATTGCATGACAAAATTTATGTAAAGTGAATGGAAGTTTACCGTGATGTCGACACCGTATTGTGATTTGTTGTGCATTGTCGTGTTGTATTACAATGGACTATATGTCGTAATGTTAGACATTGTGTTCCTCATATGTGTAATTCATGTAATATGTGATAGTTCATGTCGTGATTTAGGGGCATATGGGAGTATGATCCCTAAGTGTGTGAGATTGCACTTGGATGCAAGATGTGGTAATGTGATGTATCGTAACCCGTGAAGGTAATGATTGTGTTGTACCCTGTATATTTATACCATGCGCAAGGCGTTATGGTTGTTGTGTGTGAATTACCATTGTGTTTGTGATGTAGTTATGTGTATGTTGTGAAACCTTACACTAGACGACCCTAAGGGGATGAACTATCAAGAGTGTATGTGTGGAGAGAGGAGGCGTGGACCAGGTTTTCGTAATCTTGAGCCGAGTACGAGTGAGGAAGTGGAGTCTTACATAGACTCGAAAATCCACTTTTATATATTTAGTATACTCGAGCTTGCTCAATATATTGTGGGTGTGCACCACCTTAGGCTCAACTTATGCAACCTTGTGTCCCCTGCTCTTTCCTATTGGATTGTTCATTGAATAATCCTATGTGATTTTGACTATGTTGATCCTTGTGGGAGTTTGGAGTTATGATTCAGGAAGAGATGATGACAGTTACATTATTTGATATACTCATTTCTAGTTACATGTATATTTTCATGAGCTGAGGCTCGATGTTCGAGTGCCAAGCAACTCGATGAGTACCCCTTTGGTGGCATATGAGGCCACATAGTGATTGTGATGTGCTATTTTCTCATTACGTATTTTATTCGTAAATTAATCTTTCTCTTTTAGCTAGAACCAACCATTTTCTTGATTGACATGTTCGTATATTTTGGGCATTTATTTGATTGTTGCACTAACAGTTGGATTTTACACTAACCATGGCTAATTAGCCATTTGTTTTCTTAGTTTTAAAACCTTCTTTTCATATTTAAAAGTTTTGTAGCCTAGCCCAAGGCTTTTTATTTTGCCACTTGGCGTTTGATTGGATTGTTATGTTGGTTCTAATGTCGTAATATGTTGGATTAGGGTCATGGGATTCACCATGGAGTGGTTGAACCTATGGACCCGCTTCGTTGTATGGGGGTACGCCCCAAGGAGTTACAGATAACTAGCGGGTTGTTGGACCACGAGTTATTATGTCACTTGGGTTTGGAGGTGACGGGGCTCTATGTGCCCAGGGCAATAGGGTGACCGACCTCATTAAAAGGAGAAAGGAGACATGCCTCTATGGTTGAGTGACTTGTTATTCCTTATGACACTCTATGGTTGAGTGACCTGAGATTTTTGATGGGGCTCTATGGTTGAGTGACCCGACTTGGTTCTGGCACTATGTTTCTTCCTCTTTGAAGGTATATGGAGATATGGAGTTGTATTCTGTTACTTTTGGAGATATTTAGAGTTGTTTCGTGATGCCTTGTGATGTGTGGGAATTGGTATAGTGAGTTATGTGTACTTGTATGAGTCTTTTGATACCTTGTTATGTATGAGGCTTGACCCTCCTCTTGGTTGGTATGGACTATTGGGTATTGTTTTGGCACCATGTTGGTGCAGTCATGGATTTTTGGGGCTTGTGATACCGTTGTATATGTATCAACATGTTGATTCTGTTTGTTAGTCATATGTGTGTACTAGATCTATGTCGAGGGCGTAATTGTTGGAAATTAATTGTTATGTGGTCTACTTGTTGTCACTCCATGGTTGGTGGAACCCTTGTGATGTGTTACGGTCGTGAAAGTATGTAAAGGTATGCTTGTGAAAATTTGGTGTTGTGTATAACCCTGGTAGGGTGTTGTGATTGTAGTTCATGATGGGAACCCATAGGAATGAATAAACTAAAATTTGATAAGAATGAAATTTTAAAGGACTTGAATTAAGAATAATGTTAATGGAAAGAGATTAATGAAATAATGAATGAGAGAGAACTGCCAATCTTCACAGAACTTTGAAAGTTGAAATTACTACCAATTATTCCTAGGGCCACCCCGTGACCATGCCTTTGTGTCTGAAATCTTAACCCTAGCGCATGCCTTCGCCTGATTCGTTCCTTGTTGTTTACCATTTCTCCTTCTTCATTGTATGTCGCATCGAGGACGATGCTTTCTTAAGGGGAGGAGGATGTAATGCCCCGTTTGATGTTCCCCAGTCCCCTGACATGACGACCTTGTTGCTAAGCCTGGGAGACTGGTGTGCATGTGCTTTCGTTGACCGTTGTTGACCGTGTCTAGGCCGCAGTGAAGGTTTTGCACCTTTCCTCTTTTTCTTGCCTTTCGGGTCGTTGTCGACACCCCAACTGTGGACCTCGTAGCGTCATGGACGACTATCCAGTCCAAGGAAAATTTGGTTCTCGGCTCTTCGAGTTTGTCGGGTCATCGACATTAATAGGATCAATAATTATTATCATTGTTTAGCCATAAAATCATAAAAATAATGTTTATAATAATATTATAATTTATAAGGTCGAGCTGCGATTATTGTTATTATTAATAAATTTGCGTTGTTATTGTGAATAGGGCGATCATCATTAATTGTGCTCATCATTCTTTTTACCTCGTTCATGGTTTTTATTCTTATTTAGTTAAAACAAACAAACAAACAATAAATAAATAAAATATAAATATAGATAAATAAATTTAAAAGAAATTAAAAATAAAATCAAAAAGCCGTGATTTTCCTCTTAGGGCGAATTAGGGCAGAAATGGGGTTTCCTTCCATCGTTTTGGTTGTGTAGAGAGGGAGAGTGCATCTGCCACCGCCATGGGGGAAACTCCAATCTTGTTCTGCGCAAATGCCTGAAAGAAAGGTGGTTCATCCTTTTTACTCAAATCAATGCTCTTAGGGCATTTTCTGGTTTTCTTTCAAGGAGGCGCCTCGCCAAATGTCATCCCATGGATTTGCCATGTTTCCTTATATGATCGTGCAAAGATCCTCTCAGTCTGCAAAAAAACAAGCTCTGGGACCCGTGTGGACAGCTGCCAAGATCAGGAACTGGAGAGGCGTTTTGTCAGACGTTTTAGTTGCTACTGCCCTGGTAGACAGGTATGTGCAGAACAAAGGTGTAGAAGAGGCGTTTGAATGGTTGGCAGAATGCCCCAAATAGATGCGGCTCTTGGAATGCCACGAGGGTAGGATATGCACAAAGGTGTTTGGTGAAAGGCCCTTGAAACTTCCAAGCAAATGTTTTAGTGCCCATTTTGGCACGTAGGCAAAATGTGGAAGCATACACAAGGCACATGAACTGTTTGACAAAATGATACAACGAGATGCATTCTCGTGGACTGCAATGATTGCAGGATATGCACAAAATGGCCTTCTTGATGAGGCTTTCAGCCTTTTCAATACAATGCCTGAGAGGAACGTGGTCTCATGGAATGCATTCATTGCAGGATGCTCACAAAATGGGCTTCTTGAAAGGGCCATGGAGATTTTCAAGCAAATGCAATTGGCAAGTGTAAAGCCAAACTCAACAACCTTTGTCAGCAGATATCTCCACATTGTGCAAAATGTGGCAGCTTGGAGCATGGTATGAACAAAAAGAATTTGGTTTTTTCTTTTGTGAGTGTCTTAGTTGTTTTCGTGAAAATGTGGAAGTGTTTCAGGGTGTGTATGCAAAATGTGAAGGCATACACAATGCATGTGAACTGTTCGACAAAATGCCTCAGATATTTCAGTCTCGTGGAATGCAATGGTTTCAGGGTATTCGAAGATGAGCTTGTTGTAAAGGCCTTTGAAACCTTGAAGGAAATGGATTTGGCAGTGGTAAAGCAACACTTAACAATTTTTTTAACACCCTCTTAGCTGTGCTAAAATAAGTGTTTTAAATTGGGATATGCGCAAAATGGATTTTGTTGAAAAGGCGTGTGATTTGTTTGACATAGAAAATGTAGTCTCTTGGATCAGGATGACTTCTTGAAAACACAAAATGGTTCTTCTCGATGAGACATAGGTGCGCAACGAATGGCTTGGTTTGCACGTGACTACCTGGCATCATGTGGCAACAATGGTGGTCTCGTTGGATCGCGAGTGTAAACTGCTTGGAGCCCCTTGTACCATTTCGCTCATCGTTTCCAGGCATGGTTCTTCTTTCCTTACCTCTCATAATTCTCATGTTTTAGTTCTCTTTTGCAACTAAATAGAATATTAAGTTATTAGATTTTTAATACAGCTAAATGTCTCTTCAACTCATTGCAAAACAATAAAGTGTCGTGTCGCAACTCTCGAAGCCATTATAACTCACCTACTTTAAAACATGAACTATCACCCTCGCTTCGAGATGATCTAGAAAACTCTTACCCTTTTGATCGCTTCAATATCGTCTTAATCGACCAGACAAATTTGACTCTCCATTGATTAAGTTGACCTTCTTCCTGCTGAAAATAGTTAAATTTTGCAATTTTCGGAGACTCACTAAGTACCCTTCGCAACTCTGGAAACGAGATGTGAAGTTTCATTCATGTACCTTGGTATATGAGGAGTCACCTTGATTTTTGGTTTGACCCGAAATGATCATATGACATCCTTTTGACGCTCTTATAGGAGCCCTGTTACACCGGTTTACAACAGTAGAGAGTTGTTAAAACTAGAAAGTTGGCTTCGTTTGGACCACCATTGAAACCCGGAAAGAGAAATCACGTTCCGTCTTCGCAAACCTCTAGCGTTTATACTAGACAAATGCATGGAACATTCAGCATAGGAAAGAGCACCTTTGGGATAGTTTGGTGAAGCCATTTTGTAGGCCTCCGGTCGCAGTTTGACGAGGTCAAACTGGTCCAATTTTTTCTTGTCGCTCCAGAAAACTTGTCGCCGTTTGAACATGGTTTTCTAGTTCTCATCCCGTCGACTCTGACGAATTCTCCTTATATAGGGAAAACTAGTAGGAGATGTCTCGTTGCAGTGCTTCTCCATCTAACGTCGTTATGGACATGGTTTTCGGCCCTCGAGCTAACTTTTGTCTTTTTACAATTGGGTGAACTACGACCAGTGGCCCCGGAAAACTAGCCGCCAAACGCAAACCGTGCGCTCTTTTTCAATTCCGTCAGTTGCAATGAACTCTTGGTATATCTGGGGACACGTAGAAAGTTAATCGTGATGTGCGTGCTCATCTGGAAGATAACCTTTGGAAGTAGTTTCTTAGCCTCCGAGCCCATTTTGTACGTTTTGTAGCTAGTGAGAAAATGTAAAAGTAGAAAGTTGCGGACCCTCGTAGGGTTACCAAATCACCCTGGAAAATTTTAACACACGTAAATAACTATTTAAAACACTATAATGAAACTTGTTGTGTGTATTAGAACTTTTGGCAAAATGATGTTTTCTCTCTCTTCCTTTCTCTTTCTCTCTCCTAGGTTTATAAAATGAAGAAAAATGAAATGCAATGAATACATGTTTCTAGACTTTTTATTTCGATTGGAAAATTGTAATTATTGTCTGATGTAAATGGGAAACTGAAAAATGATAATTATGATTGATTAGGGTGGATGCCATGCCAGCGATTTATCGCTGATATCATGCTCACGTGGGTTTTGCAGGATGGATGAATGACGACGAAGAAGGCGATGTGAAATTTAATTATTATTTTGTAACTCTTATAGGTCATTGTAAAATGAATAACTGTGTAATGTAGTCTCTTGTTACCAAAAAATTATAAATGAGATTTGTTAACATGCATGATATGCTAGTTTTAGGGATACTTATGGAATGTACTTCTAATCACCAGTTCAATTTGATTTTTAGTTGTATATGGCAAAAAAAAAAAAGTGTTTGTTTATACTTAGTAAATTGAAATCGAAGTTAATACATTGTAGTACCTTCTCAGTATTTAATAAATGATTAAATTAATTATAGGGTTACCTTCTTACCTTGCAAACACAATAATGAGTTTTAATGGGAACACTCAACCCTAATAAAATATTCATGCATAACTTGCCTGTATGTGTGATCCCTTCCTACCATATAAGAAATTTAAAACCGAAGAACGACCTTAAACTTTGCACCTGATGAGACCTCATAGGTTAGGTAAATAAAACCCCTCGTTGGAGTTTACCATCATAGTCTTTATGTCTAGCGACATTGTCGCGAACCCATATTTAGGAATGTCATGGTCCAACCTATCTGGAGTATGCGTTTTCCTTCTAGATTTGGCATTCATGCGAGAAGAATGTCCTCTCTTCAGGTCCAACACCAGGTTGAGTGTTGAAGGCCGCCTTAGAAGTCACCTTATGAGTCCTTGTTCGAAGGAACGACTAAGCGGTGCAACCCTGGATTCTATCAAAATAACACCTTGGTATGTCCTTGAATGTGGTTTAGTATAATTTTGTCCACCTGCCTTAAACTCTATATATAGTTGAGGCATAGATCATTGAGTGCATAATGGAAGAAACCAAACCTCAGCTGATTAGGAGGTGTCACTTGTGGTTCGTGTATGGTTTACAATTCTTCCGACCATATACCCCTTCAAGATGGTAGTCAAATACTTCTGTAACTCCTGATTACACAACAATGCTATGAACGAGACCATAGTGTGATGTATAAGCATATCCTAAGATGAGAACGAGATTGGAGATTAGGATTGAGGTCACTCATGAAGTCCTTAAAACTTAATTAAACATAATCATGTGTTGTAAAGAATATAAGTTACCTTGGTGCGACCAAACTTTGAGAAAACAAAAGATATGTATATATAGATATATATAAATCTTATAGGAATTCAATAAGTTTTCAAATTATAATAACAATGGTAGAGAAATAAATTCAGTGTGAATCGAGAAACATTTTGGTGCAAAGCTGCCCTGTATCTATTATCTCCGTCAAATCCTTTCATTGCGTTTTGGACATCAAGTCACTTTCACTTGAGTTGTAAGGGTAAAACCGTAGACATCAAATAAATGTTGGAGAAGAATATTTTTACATAATAATAGGATAATTAAGTACTTTGTATGCAATTTGATTTATGCCAAATATGTATGTCAGTTATGGAAATTTATATAAAGTATAAGAAGCCAACTTGAGAAGGTCGAATTGTATTTTCAACCGCGGAATAAACTTAAGAAAATTTGGGTGGACAAACGAGAAAATTTATCCTTGCTCGTAATGTCCTTGGAATGTTAACTTTAACCAAAAATACATTTAAGGAAATGATGTGTTGTGGGTTCACCATTCCTGAAGCCATGTTCTTGTGGTTGGGTCTTTACTAGTAACCTTCCATTGGGAAAAGTGTAGCGTCAACATGCCTATGTCATTTTCGTGTGTCTATGTGAGTCGATGACTTATGTGATTGTCGCATGTGTGGCAAGTTCTTTACTTGAAGCCCATGTTGTGTTATGTGTAGTAAGCTTTGTAAGTCAAAAAAAATTATCCTGGTATTTTACTGTTGTATATTTGTGTGTAAAATGTGGGCACTGACATATGGTATCAGAGTGGAGGTTTATGCTCTCGAACCTCTGGGATGGATTGGAGTTGTGATGATTTTTCATGATAGTGATGGTGTTACATGATGGGGTATGATGGTGATGTAGTGTTTCATGATGGTGATAAATATTGTAAGGTAATGTGTTTTAAGAGTGATGTGATCTATGCCGTAATTGTGATAGTGTGAACGCGCATGAGGTGTATGTCACTTAGTGCACTTTTGTTATCATGTGGATGTGTTGGGGATGGGAGTATTCTCTCTCCTTGTGTGGATTCTATGAAGAGTCCACGTGTGAATTACTACTTGTGATGAGAGTATTGACTCTCCTTTTCGTGGATCCAATGAGGAATCCGTGTGTGATGTACCGCCTTGTTTTGTGTGAATGGAATGATATTGTGAATTGCAGAGTGTTGGAACATTTTGACCTTATGTGATGTGAAGATGTAGTGATGTATTGCATGACAAAATTTATGTAAAGTGAATGGAAGTTTACCGTGATGTCGACACCGTATTGTGATTTGTTGTGGGCATTGTCGTGTTGTATTACAATTGACTATATGTCGTAATGTTAGACATTGTGTTCCTCATATGTGTAATTCATGTAATATGTGATAGTTCATGTCATGATTTAGGGGCATATGGGAGTATGATCCCTAGCGTACAGTGATTGCACTTTGGATGCAGGATGTGGTAATGTGATGTATCGTAACCCGTGAAGGTAATGATTGTGTTGTACCCTATATATTTATACCATGCGCAAGACATTATGGTTGTTGTGTGTGAATTACCATTGTGTTTGTGATGTAGTTATGTGTATGTTGTGGACCTTACACTAGATGACCCTAAGGGGATAAATTGTCAAGAGTGTATGTGTGGAGAGAGGAGGCGTGGACCAGGTTGTCATAATCTTGAGCTGAGTACAAGTGAGAAAGTGGAGTCTTATATAGACTGAAAACCCACTTTTATCTATTTAGTATACTTCGAGCTTGCTCAGTATATTGTGGGTGCGCACCACCTTAGGCTCAACTTATGCAACCTTGTGTCCCCTGCTCTTTCCTATTGGATTGTTCATTGAATAATCCTATGTGATTTTGACTATGTTGATCCTTGTGGGAGTTTGGAGTTATGATTCAGGCAGAGATGATGACAGTTACATTATTTGATATACTCATTTTTGGTTACATGTATATTTTCACGAGTGAGGCTCGATGTTCCGAGTGCCAAAGAACTCGATGAGTACCCCCTTTCGTGGTGTATGAGGCCACATAGTGATTGTGATGTGCTATTTTCTCATTACGTATTTTATTCCTAAATTAATCTTTCTCTTTTAGCTAGAACCAACTTCGTTTTCTTGATTGACATGTTCTTATATTTTGGGCATTTATTTGATTGTTGCACTAACATTTGGATTTTACAACTAACCATGGCTAATTAGCCATTTGTTTTCTTAGTTTTAAACCTTCTTTTCATATTTAAAAGTTTTGTAGCCTAGCCCAAGGATTTTTTGATTTTGCCACTTAGCGTTTGATTGGATTGTTATGCTGGTTCTAATGTCGTAATATGTTGGATTAGGGTCATGGGATTCACCATGGAGTGGTTGAACCTATGGACCCGCTTCGTCATTGTATGGGGGTATGCCCCTAAGGAGTTACTGAGATAACTAGCGGGTTGTTGGACCACGAGTTATTATGTCACTTGGGTTTGGGGGTGAAGGGGCTCTATGTGCCAGGGCAATAGGGTGACCCGACCTCATTAAAAGGAGAAAGGAGACAAGCCTCTATGGTTGAGTGACTGTTATTCCTTATGACACTTATGGTTGAGTGACCTGAGATTTTGATGGGGCTCTATGGTTGAGTGAGCCGACTTGGTTTGCACTATGTTTCTTCCTCTTGGGAAGGTATATGGAGATAAGGAGTTGTATATGGAGTTGCTTTTTGCTTTTGGAGATATCTGGAGTTGTTTGGAGATATACCTTGTGATGTGTGGGAATTGGTATAGTGAGTTATGTGTACTTGTATGAGTCTTTTGATACCTTGTTATGATGAGGCTTGACTCTCCTCTTGGTTGGTATGGACTATTGGATATTGTCTTGGCACTATGTTGGTGCAGTCATGGATTTTGGGGCTTGTGATACCCGTTGTATATGTATCAACGTGTTGATTCTGTTTGTTAGTCATATGTGTGTACTAGATCTATGTCTAGGGCGTAATTGTTGGAAATTAATTGTTATGTGGTCTACTTGTTGTCATTCCATGGTTGGTGGAACCCTTGTGATGTGTTATGGTCGTGAAAGTATGTAAAAGTATGCTTGTGAAAATTTGGTGTTGTGTATAACCCTGGTAGGGTGTTGTGACTGTAGTTCATGATGGGAACCCATAGGAATGAATAAACTAAAATTCGATAAGAATGAAATTTTAAAGGACTTGAATTAAGAATAATGTTAATGGAAAGAGATTAATGAAATAAGGAATAAGAGAGAACCGCCAATCTTCGTAACTTGAAAGTTAAAATTTACTACCAATTATTCCTAGGGTCACCCCGTGACCATGCCTTTGTGTCTGAAATCTTAACCCTAGCGCATGCCTTCACCTTATTTGTACCTTGTTGTTTACCATTTTTCCTTCTTCATTGTATGTCGCATCGAGGACGATGCTTTCTTAAGGGGAGGAGGATGTAATGCCCCGTTTGACATTCCCCAGTCCCCGACATGACAACCTTGTTGCTAAGCCCGGGAGATTGGTGTGTGGTGTGCTTTGTTGATAAATTAAGTTGTTGACCATGTCTAAAAGGCCGCATTGAAGGTTTTGCACCTTTCTTCTTTTTCTTGCCTTTCGGGTCGTTGTCGACACCCCAACCGTGGAATTTGAAAGCATCATGGACGACTATCCAACCCAAGGAAAATTTGGTTCTCGCTCTTCAAGTTTGTCGAGTCATCGACATTAATAGGATCAATAATTATTATCATTGTTTAGCCATAAAATCATAAAAATAATGTTTATAATAATATTATAATTTATAAGGTCGATTTGCGATTATTATTATTATTAATAAATTTGCGTTGTTATTGTGAATAGGCGATCATCATTAATTGTGCTCATCATTCTTTTTACCTCGTTCATGGTTTTTATTCTTATTTAGTTAAAACAAACAAACAAAAAAATAAATAAAAATATAAATATAGATAAATAAATTTAAAAGAAATTAAAAATAAAATCAAAAATCCGTGTTTTCCTCTTAGGGCGAATTAAAGAAAGTCTCCTTCCATCGTTTTGGCTGTGTAGAGAGGGAGAGTGCATCTGCCGCCAGCATAATGGGAAACTCCAATCTTGTTTCGAGAAAATGCCCGAAAGAAAGGTGGTTCGCAGCCCTTTTCACTCAAACCAATGCTCTTAGGGTTTTTTCTTGGTTTTCTTTCAAGGAGGCACCTTGCCAAATGTCATCCCATGGATTTTCCATGTTTCCTTATGCGATTGTGCAAGATCCTCTCAACCTCTGCGTAAAAAAACAAGCTCGGGACCGTGTGTGGATACTGCGATTAGAACCGGAGAGGTGTTTTGTTAGACGTTTTAGTTGCTACTACCCTGGTAGACATGTATGCAGTAACAAAGGTGTAGAAGAGGAGGGTTTGAATGGTTGCGTAGAATGCCCCAAATAGATGGGCTCTTGGAATGCCACGAGGGCAGGGGGATATGCACAAAGGTGTTTGGTGAAAGGCCCTGAAACTTCCAATCAAATGTTTTAGTGCCCATTTTGGCACGTAGGCAAAATGTGGAAGCATACACAAGGCACATGAATCTGTTTGAAAAAAATGATACAACAGATGCATTCTCGTGACTCGCAATGATTGTAGGATATGCACAAAATGGCCTTCTTGATGAGGCTTTCACCCTTTTCAATATAATGCCCGAGAGGAACGTGGTCTCATGGAATGCATTCATTGTAGGATGCTCACAAAATGAGCTTCTTGAAAGGGCCATGGAGTTTTTCAAGCAAATGCAATGATAGCAGTGTAAAGCCAAACTCAAAGAACCTTTGTCAAGTGTATCTCCATCCTGTGCAAAATGTGGCAGCTTGGAGCTTGGTATGACAAAAAGAATCTGGTTTTTTTCTTTTGTGAGTGTCTTAGTTGTTTCGTGAAAATGTGGAAGTGTTTGGGCGTGTATGCAAAATGTGAAGGCATACACAATTCATGTGAAATTGACAAAATGCCTTATATTTTAGTCTCATGGAATGCAATGGTTTAAGGGTATTTGTAGATGAGCTTGTTGTAAAGGCCTTTGAAACCTTGAAGGAAATGGATTTGGCAGTGGTAAAGCAACACTTAATAAATTTTTTTAACACCCTCTCAGCTGCGCTAAAATAAGTGTTTTAAATTGGGATATGTGCAAAATGGATTTTGTTGAAAAGGCGTGTGATTGGTTTGACATAGAAAATGTAGTCTCTTGGATCGGGATGACTTCTTGAAAACACAAATTGGTTCTTCTCGATGAGACATAGGTGTGCAACGAATGGCGTGGTTTGCATGTGACTACCTGGCATCATGTGGCAACAATGGTGGTCTCGTTGGATCGCGAGTGTAAACTGCATGGAGCCCCTTGTACCGTTTCGCTCATCATTTCCAGGCATGGTTCTCCTTTCCTTCCCTCTCATAATTCTCGTGTTTTAGTTCTCTTTTGCAACCAAATAGAATAGTAAGTTATTAGATTTTTAATATAGCTAAATGTCTCTTCAACTCATTACAAAACAATAAAGTGTCGTGTCGCAACTCTCGAAGCCATTATAACTCGCCTACTTTAAAACATGAACTATCACCCTCGCTTTGAGATGATCTAGAAAAAAAATCTTACCCTTTTGATCGCTTCAATATCGTCTTAACGACAGACAAATTTGACTCTCCATTGAATAAGTTGACCTTCTTCCGCTTGAAAATAGTTAAATTTTGCAATTTTTGAGACTCACTAAGTACCCTTCGCAACTCTGGAAACGAGATGTGAAGTTTCATTCGTGTACCTTGGTATACGAGGAGTCACCTTGATTTTTGGTTTGACCCGAAACGATCATATGACATCCTTTTGACGCTCTTTTAGGAGCCCTGTTACACCGGTTTACAATAGTAGAGAGTTGTTAAAACTAGAAAGTTGGCTTTCGTTTGGGACCACCAATTGAAACCCGGAAAGAGAAATCACGTTCGTCTTCGCAAACCACTAGCGTTTATACTAGACAAAGGCATGGAACATTCAGCATAGGAAAGAGCACCTTTCGGGATAGTTTGGCGAAGCCATTTTGTAGGCCTCTGGTCGCAGTTTGACGAGGTCAAACTGGTCCAATTTTGTCTTGTCGCTCCAGAAAACTTGTCGCCGTTTGAACATGGTTTTCTAGTTCTCAGTCCCGTTGACTCTGATGAATTCTCTTTATATAGGGAAAACTAGTAGGAGATGTCTCGTTGTGTGCTTCTCCATCTAACGTCAGTTATGGACGCATTTCTGGGCCCTCGAGCTAACTTTTGTCATTTTACAATTGGGTGAACTACGACTAGTGGCCCCAGAAAACTAGCCGCCAAACGCAAACCGTGCGCTCTTTTTCAATTCCGTCAGTTGCAATGAACTTTGGGTATATCTGGGGACACGTAGAAAGTTAATCATGATGTGCGTGCTCATGGAAGATAACCTTTGGAAGTAGTCTCTTAGCCTCCGAGCCCGTTTTGTACGTTTTGTGGCTAGTGAGAAAATGTAAAAGTAGAAAGCTGCGGACCCTCGTAGGGTTACCAAATCACCCTGGAAAATTTTAACACAAATGAATAACTGTCTAAAACACTATAATGAAACTTGTTGTGTGTATTAGAACTTTTGGCAAAACGATGTTTTCTCTCTCTTCCTTTCTCTTTCTCTCTCCTGGGTTTATAAAATGTAGAAAAATGAAATGCAATGAATACATGTTTCTAGACTTTTTATTTCGATTGGCAAATTGTAATTATTGTTTGATGTAAATGGGAAACTGAAAAATGACAATTATGATTGATTAGGGTGGATGCCATGCCAGCGAATTATCGCTGATATCATGCTCACGTGGGTTTTGCAGGATGGAAGAATGACGACGAAAAAAGGCGATGTGAAATTTAATTATTATTTTTGTAACTTTTATAGGTCATTCAAAATGAATAACTGTGTAATGTAGTCTCTTGTTACTGAAAAATTATAAATGAGATTTGTTAACATGCATGATATGCTAGTTTTAGGGATACTTATGGAATGTACTTCTAATCACCAGTTCAATTTGATTTTTAGTTGTGTATGGAAAAAAAGTGTTTGGTTTATACTTAGTAAATTGAAATCAAAGTTAATACATTGTAGTACCTTCTCAGTATTTAATAAATGATTAAATTAATTATAGGGTTACCTTCTTACCTTGCAAACACAATAATGAGTTTTAATGGGAACACTCAACCCTAATAAAATATTCGTGCATAACTTGCCTGTATGTGTGATCCCTTCCTACCATATAAGAAATTTAAAACCGAAGAACGACCTTAAACTTTGCACTTGATGAGACCTCATAGGTTAGGTAAATAAAACCCCTCGTTGGAGTTTACCGTAATAGTCTTTATGTCTAGTGACATTGTCGCGAACCCATATTTAGGAATGTCATGGTCCAACCTATCTGGAGTATGCGTTTTCCTTCTAGATTTGGCATTCACGAGAAGAATGTCCTCTCTTCGGTCCTAACACCAGGCTGAGTGTTGAAGGCCGCCTTAGAAGTCACCTTATGGGTCCTTGTTCGAAGGAATGACTAAGCGGTGCAACCCTAGATTCTATCAAAATAACACCTTGGTATGTCCTTGAATGTGGTTTAGTATAATTTTGTCCACCTGCCTTAAACTCTATATATAGTTGAGGCGTAGATCATTGAGTGCATAATGGAAGAAACCAAACCTCAGCTGATTAGGAGGTGTCACTTGTGGTTCGTGTATGGTTTACAATTCTTCCGACCATATACCCCCTTCAAGATGGTAGTCAAATACTTCTGTAACTCCTGATTACACAACAATGCTATGAACGAGACCATAGTGCGATGTATAAGCATATCCTAAGATGAGAACGAGATTGGAGATTAGGATTGAGGTCACTCATGAAGTCCTTAAAACTTAATTAAACATAATCATGTGTTGCAAAGAATATAAGTTACCTTGGTGCGACCAAACTTTGAGAAAACAAAAGATATGTATATATAGATAAATATAAATCTTATAGGAATTCAATAAGTTTTCAAATTATAATAACAATGGTAGAGAAATAAATTCAGTGTGAATCAAGAAACATTTTGGTGCAAAGCTGCCCTGTATCTATTATCTCCGTCAAATCCTTTCATTGCGTTTTGGACATCAAGTCACTTTCGCTTGAGTTGTAAGGGTAAAACCGTAGACATCAAATAAATGTTGGAGAAGAATATTTTTACATAATAATAGGATAATTAAGTACTTTGTATGCAATTTGATTTATGCCAAATATGTATGTCAGTTATGGAAATTTATATAAAGTATAAGAAGCCAACTTGAGAAGGTCGAATTGTATTTTCAACCATGGAATAAACTTAAGAAAATTTGGGTGGACAAACGAGAAAATGTATCCTTGCTCGTAATGTCCTTGGAATGTTAAATTTAACCAAAAATACATTTAAGGAAATGATGTGTTGTGGGTTCGCCGTTCCTGAAGCCATGTTGTTGTGGTTGGGTCTTTACTAGTAACCTTCCATTGGGAAAAGTGTAGCATCAGCATGCCTATGTCGTTTTCATGTGTCTATGTGAGTCGATGACTTATGTGATTGTCACACATGTGGCGATTTCTGTACTTGAAGCCCATGTTGTGTTATGTGTAGTAAGCTTGTAAGTCAAAAAAAAATTATCCTGGTATTTTCTCATTGTATTTGGGTGTGTAAAATGTGGGCCCAAAAATTTGATTCCAAAGTATTTATCATTAAATAAGTAAAGGAATTTATTCTTTTGACTATGGGTGAGTTGTATGGAACCTTGACTACTTATGGGATGAGGGTTGCTGATCCTAAACCAGCTAAGAAGGAGATTGCCTTCAAATTTGAGATGAAGAGCAAGGCCAAGAGTACTAAGGATGATGACGATGCTCATGAGATGGATGGTGATGAGTTGTTTTCCATGATTGCTAAAAGATTGGAGGTTAGATTAGGTAAGTATAAAGGAAATATCCCTTTCAATTGTAGTAAGGTAGGCCATTTTGAAAAAAATGCTATCATAAACACATGGATGAGGATTTAGAAAGTGATGGAGAAAATTATGAGAAGGATAACATATCGATAAAGACCAAAAGAAGTTTAAGAGGTTTGACAACAAGAAAAAGACCAAGAAGAGTCTATATTAAAAAGAAGATTTATATTCATCCGAGGATAGTAACATTGATAGTGTTGTTTCTGATTTACAATTAGAATCAGAGCATGAAGAGGTTGTTGATGAGGTTTTGTTCATGACTAAAGATTCCATGAGATCTATGAGTGAAAGTTCAACATTGTTTGGTGACAACATGTAATCTGATAATGAAGAAGAAGAAGATGTCTATGAGACTGAATTGACATGTGTTCAAGCTAATCTAAAGCATGCTGAGAAGAATGTCAAGAAGCTAAAGACACAGGTTAAAGAATATGAAAGAAAAATTCATGAGCTTGAAGAGAAACATTGGGATGTAACTGAAAAGCTAGATGAGATAGTCAAAAAGCTCAAAATATAAATGAGTACCATGACATTGAGCTTACAATCTAAAGAATAAGAAGTAATCCTTCTTAAAGGTGAATTATCTGATGTAGTTGGTAAGGCTAATCCATTCCAAAAGTTTGAAAAGAGTACTAAATATCTTGATGATCTTGTAAGTAGCTAGGATCTGCGGGAGATAGAACAGATTGGGATTTAAAGATGACTTCAAGAGAAAATAAATGAAGCAATAATATGGTGTTCCAAGTAAGAATGATGAAGGAAAAAGTACCAAGGAAGGAAGAAAAGAAAACTACACTAAATAAATGTGAAGATAAAGTCAATTAGGAAACCAAATGCTTCAAGGTATGAGAAATCATGTAATGGTTATTGTTTCACTTGCTTTGGTTTTAGACATAGGGCTCATGAGTGTCGGAGGTTTGTTAGAGATTATCATCCTTAGAGGGATAGTAGGAGTGAGAAAGAAAATAATGTAGTTTTCTTCAATTTCCATGAAAGAGGTCATGTTACTAGGTACCCCTTGTATGATCTACCTAGTCAAGATGAAGGTTTCAAGATAAGAGAAATGTTGCATGATTTAATTGTAATGAAGTTTCTCATGTTGCAAGATATTGTTATGTATCTATAAAAAAATCAAGGGATTTCAAGGTTCTAGAATGCATCCTGAAGGAATAAAATTAGGTCTTGGGAGCCAAGAGTGAACATCAATGTATCACCAAGGGCTAGTGTGAAAGCAAATCAAGGAAGTTATCAGAACGCAGATTAGAACATCACTAATCCTTCATACGCAAATCAACATACTTGGTCTCTTATTGGGAAGTAGATCGGAATACCTTGGTTTCCACGAGTTAGGGGTGAGTGGTATCTAAGAGGCTTGGGACCCCTTCAAGTCATTATTTTAGTTGCACTATGAAGTGATATGTCTCTACTAGGCTTCTTAGAGACATAGTGATCCATATGAAGCATTACAAAAAGGGGGAGCTAAGTGGTTGAAGTATGATGTTGTAGGAGGTTTGTCATATAGTCATGACATATCATCAAGAATGTTAAGGTATGTCTTGTAGTCCTATGTTTTTGTTAGTATTTGTTTAAACATTGAAAGTGTGTGTTTAAAGTCGGGAAGTATTTCTAAGGGTGTCTTGTCGATTCTTGAGTTTGTCATGGAGTTATTGATGGTTGAAGTATTTTGAAGTCTTGTCTTCTCAATATGATCTTTTAGGGTATGGTTATGATCTGAACTTGACTATTCCATGTATGTCAAATGTATTATTTTGAGTATAAAGTCATGTGGGTTCATTAAAAGGGTCGATTGTACCTCAATGGTCATGTTGTGCTTCAAATTATCAAGGAAAATTTGTCATGTCATGGTCTCGAGTATGAAATAGTGATACAAGAAGGTATTAATCTTGGATATGTCATGAGGTTTCATGTAATTAAAGATGCCACTAGTCAAAGTATGCTTTTGTTTATAAGTCAAGGTTATCATGCATGAGAAACTATAGGTTCAAGACCTAGTGGTTGCGAAAAGTCTCTTGATGATCACGAATAGAGTCCCCCCATATTTTTGAGGAAGTTTGTTTTAAAAATATAGGTGGAGAAATATCATAACAAATGAAAGTTAATTTGTTTTGGCATAACTAATAATGTGCATGCATCAAAAGGACGGTTTCATGGTCTCGTACATGGCGTAAATTTTCAAGTATGATATGTGATGTCTCATATTTATGAAATGGCACTACAGCTATAGAATTTTAAGGACAAGAGATGCGCTTCATATGTTTTAATGTCTTCAACATGTGTTTTGAAGATGGATAGATGAAAATAATTTTCAAGGGCCTTGCAGGTTGTAGCATATGAAATCGTGTATGTAGCATGAAATCAATGAAAAGTGGTTTGGTGCTTTCCAAGGATCTATGTGGTTGTTTCATTCAGATGTATAGGTTTATGTCTTGATTCAAAAAAGCCAATAAGGCCTAAGAAGATGATGGACATCTTGTTGTGGATAATTGATAACTGATCAAAGTGTACAAGTTTCAAAAGGTGACTAGGGTTTGAGTGTGATAGTAAGAACTATAATGAAGTTTCGTAGGTACGGTATAAGTTGTGAAGAGTTCAATAGTTGAATATCATCACTTGAATCATGATTGAGAAGTCTTTAGAGCATGTATTCATCTTAAAAGGAGCATATAGGTGTATAAGGTCATGACAATCTTGTGCAAGGATGATTGAGTCCTACATTGTTGTCTCAAGCATGGTTAACAAACTTTTTATAGAGGCAGAGTGTCTTGATACGTTCTAGGTATGATGGTCAAATTAACATGACATGTAATGAGTTACCATCCTTTGAAGATGTGTTAGAGATGCTCCAAGATGGTGTAAGTATCATAGTGATTGTGTGATAGAGTATAAACTTGATTAATCTATGAAAGTGAAAAAGTTTGTTCTACAAGTTGAAAAACATGGTCACATTTCTGTATGAGATCAATAAGGTCAGTAGTAGTACTTTAAGAAAGAATGTGGGATGATAACATGATTACAAGGCTCACTTATTCTTGATAATGGTTCAAAAAGTTGTGCAAAGATAAGAGACATCAAATTATGAGGTGTGTTTCTTAAGGTTGCTTCAAGAAAGGATTTCAGAGCATCAAAGTTAGGATGACATTGCTCTTGATGGTTTGTAAATCCTCAAAGTCATACTACGAAAGATATAAAAAGTGTGTATTCATCACAAAGGGTACACAAAGGAAGACAAAGAGTTTTCAATTAAGATAAGTAAGCATATAAGCAAGTACAATATGTGTTAAGGTAGTAAAGGTATGAAATAGTGAGCTACATGTCTATAGGTGGTCCTTCAAGTATGCAATGATGACTCAAAAAAAAGGTATGAGAATTTAGATGGTCTACAAGGCCATACAAGCCTAAAATAAGGTGTTGAACCCCAAAAAGGCCTATGCAATCTGAAACAAGTGCATCAAAACCTAAACATAAGATTGGAGTTGTATTCTCTTCAAGATGATACAATATTTCAAGACAAGTATGTTGACTGTGTATGAAGGATTAGTGATGTTCTATGGTGGAATATGTTGAAGGGGAACCTAAGTACTGTCTATCTCAAGGATATAGAGATATATGGCCAATATGACATAGTAAGTGAGCCTTTTTTGGTCTTAGATACTATGATATGGCATGATATAGTATGTGAAAGAAGGAAAATGATGTTATAGGTTTGAGATCACCTAACAAGGTAGGTGGAGCATGTCTTGACCATGAATCAAGTATGAAGGAGGTCATGAAGCTGTGTATAGAAATGGATGATGATTTATAGGTACACTTCAAGGATAAGAGAGTGCTTTACTCAAGAAAGTTGTAATATCATATAAATGAAGTTAGAAACACTAAAATAATGACTCGTGGTTCATATGATATCTCGATCATTCTCCATGACATCTAAGCAATACAAGTACTCAATTTGTTGCTTTTTCAAGTAGAGAAGTATGGTATAAATCCAAGGGGAGTTAGAAGGACTTGTGTCATAGAACTATTGAGCTTTTAGGGTATGGTAGAAGTTGGAATAAATTGCACTTTGAAGAAGTTATTTAGGGAATTCAGTCCTAAGAGTTGTGTGAAATCAAGATATGAAAGAAGCAAGCTAGTTGGTAAGAAAGATTAGTTGAGATGAACCAAGAAGGAGGTAAGCATAATGATTCTAAGCTCAGAGTAATTATTTTTGGCATTTATGAGTGCCGTGAATAGCCCCTGTCCCAGGTATGCAATAGTGTTCCCATGGTGAGAAAGAAGGAAAAACAAGAGTCACGAAGAAGAAAAACATGTTTGAATGTAAATTTGATGAGTTTGGTTGATGTTTCCAACCAAGAGGTGATCCTAAGAAGTTGAAAAATATAAAGAACATAATGCTTATGTATGTTTTTTCACTAATGGGGAGAAGAACTAGATGGTTTTTCATCAATGAAAAAGGGGAGATTGTTGGCATGTGTGAGTATATGTGTTGTCATTGATGTAAAATCTCATTAATGGCAAAGAGGATAATGTATAAGTGTCGAGAGGATGCGAGGCATGATGTTGACATGGAAATTCAAGTTGTTTCATGATGGCAAGAGTGGACAGGGTGAGAATGTGATGATCCAACATGCTTAATAAGGTGACCTAACAAGCCTAAGTGATAGAGCATAGTGAATAGAGTTTCTTGGTGACTTGAGAAGCATAGTACATTCACAAAGAGAATATTAAAAGAATGTGGTGACACTTACATGAGATTCAGAGTGTAGGTACAAGTGGAAGACTTAGTTATAGGTGCTCATCTAGACCTAGTATAGGTGCTTAGAGGCCAAATGGATCATGATGATCAATTTGAGATCTATGTGAGCTCATGGAGGCATGTAGAGGTGTGAGACATGCTTTATCTCAGGTGTGAGACATGGTCATGATGTAAACTAGGTCTAATCTTAGTGTTTGGAGGCCTAATTAGGCATGATAGTCACTTGTAGGAATCTGTGATATTTTGAGATCACTAATGGAGGTATTATATGTTGTTTCCATCATGTAGAGATAGTTTGCAAAGGTTTCTTGATTTTTTATAGTGTTGAATCAACTTGTTATGGCCCGGATCATGCAACATAAGGCCTAGTCATGAAAATGAGATTGGTTGAGAAGATTCAGAGCTATTTGTGACTTGGTGAGCATTATAGATGTTATTATGGTGTGTCATGATGTTGTGGGAAAACATTTATATTGACATGAAGAAAAATTTTCAAGTTATAGTGTTTTTGGTGAAACTGTGTGCTTGAGAGTGTATTTTCCAGCTCGAGTAGCAACTTTTGATGCTCATTGTGAATTGTGTGTTATGCATGGGACCCAAAGGATTTTGGGGATGTTTTCCAATTGAGCTAAGATAATTTCAAAAAAATAATGGAGTGGTTTCATTGTCAGGTTTTTATGAAGGAATTTTAAGAAGGCAAACAACTTTTTATGGTTTTGAAAACCTAGCTCAAAAGAGACTTGGAGAAATTTGGTTCTATTGAATTTTTTTATTCATTTTACTAATGTGATGATTAGAGGTTGTAGAGGACTCCTGTATATGTTCAGAAAGGTATGGTAGAGCATGTGATAGTTTGTGGACCCCACTCCAATAGGCAAGTTTATGAATATTTTCAGTTTATGGAAAAGTTTTCCAAAGAAGGTATGAAATAAATTGACATTGTTTTGAGTCTAGAAGTTGTTTTGAGTCATGATTACTCTAGCTAGAAGATGGAGGTATAAGTCTCATTTTTTGGCTCATTTTATACTTGCTATCCACTAGAGAGTGAAGAGGTATGAATTTCATCTCTAGTGAAGGAATTTTTAGGTCTTGAAAGTGGAAGCAAGGGTACAAACTACTTGAGTTTCCAATACTTTTGGGCAACTCAGTTTGGTGAAGAGGAAAGTAGGTGTGGTTTACATTGATGGATGTTTCATGAAGTCTAGTAAGAATGGATGTGTTCTACATGTTAATGGATTTCTAATGAGTGCCTATATGGCATAGTTGAGGTGTTATGGTGTGATATTGAGCATGTTAGGTGAAGACTTGTTCCTGGAAATAATTGTTTTGTGAAGGAAATTTTCCTTTTTGGTAGTGTTATGAATAATTTGATTGGTGTAAGATAATGTGTGAGCATGGATGATTTTTAATGACATATTTGACATTTTAAAGGCCTTTGAAGGCTTTACTATTCATGGTGATGTATTTGGAGGTACTTGAGGAGCTTAGTGATGGGGTTTTGAGCCATTTTTGGCTTGTCCAAGTGACTTTGTGCATGGCCGACCTACATGGGTCCATATTACGAGTTGTTATGAATGTATTGTTATATTTTCATGCTGTAATGGTCGAGATCCTTGTGTAGGACTGAATTTTCTTATGCTTTTGAGTTGATAAGGTTATAAAGAAAATGTTTTGGGTTCAAATTTGAACTAGTAAATATAGACATAAAAGTGCGAGCTGCTTGAGAGAGTGTAAGTGGTGCCAGGGCATCAAACCAGAGCTAATAAAGTGTGTAAATATCTTAAGAATGTTAGAGAGTAGGTGTGTAAGATTTTGTGATCAAATCAGGTCATGAAAGTCTAAGATAGAGCGAGTTAGAAGGAGGTGTGTTTGAAGTCTTAAGAATGCAATATTCTAGAAACCCTTCATACATATCAAATGAAGAAGCTGCAATGTTTATAGACATTGTACAATAGTAACAACATCCATGAAAAGTGGATCAAATATACTATGGAAAATATGCAGAAATAGCATATTGCCCCTAACTAATCACATCCGGGAACATTCCAAAGCAATAAACTAACAATAGTATAGCCCCCACTAATCTAGGGATGTGATAACTAGATAATAGCTAACTAACAGCTAACTAAGTTAAAGTAATAAAATTTAATTACTTTAACATTACAACTTAGTAAATGATGAATTAACCTAAGTTTATTCCTAACATTCCCCCTTAATTCATCATGGTCTCAAGTGAATAGGAGAGAAAAAACTCTAAAACAAAATATGTTTACATGAGGTAAACATTTATTAGCACACACATGCTAAAAGAAACCTATTCTAAGGTGAATCAAATGAATTTATCATTCCCCCTTAATTTAGTATGGTCTCTCTAGATCTCATCTGAACAAGAGTAGTTGGATGAAGGTACTTCCTCTAAATGGTGTGCAAGAGATGGAATAGGCTCAAGAACTGTCTCTAGATGTCTGGAACCTCTTTTGGGTTGGCATGTGTGCTCGAAAAACAAACGAGTAGCTTTGACTATTTTTGAAAACCTCTGTTGGGTTGGCTCATAGCTCGAAATTGGCATTGACATGAAAAACTACCCTCCATTCACTTTTCTCTAATCTACAAGGAATACCATTGTTGAGCGATCAATGAAGAATTTTCAAGTCTTTCATCTTTTCCCCCTAAATTCTGAGTGAAAAGCAAAGACAACTAGCTCCATGAGAATGAAAAAGTTTTGGCACTTTATAATGATAGTGTGATTACAATTTTGTCTCTTCTTCTATGGAAAAATTCCCTTTTGGGATACATTGTGAGTACAAAATTACAAATTTTATACTTTTTTTACACCTTATTTCAGCCTTTGAAAATTTATTACAAAAATCACCAACCAAAATCTCCCCAAACTAGCTCTAGCAAAAAAAGGCCTCCCGTGAGGTAATTTTTATTTTATTTTTGGGCTCTTTGCCTTTTAAAAAGTCTCGAAATGATATTTCAAACCAATAAGGAGAAATATATATATATTTGGCCCAATTATGCATTTTTAAACTAAATTTAGAGTTGGCTTTAGCTGTGACTAAGTCACTTAGCGGAGGTTTGAGGCTACTAAATCTAGCGGCTACTGCTAAAATTGCCTCTAAACAAAAAATTATGCCTATGGCGGGATTTTAACACTTGACCTATCATTCCTAGGGCGTTGCACTTAACCAATATGGCAAATGAAGCGCTTATGCATAGAAATGAAGGACATTATATATAAAGAAGCCTTTTGATTGTTTTTTTTAAAAAGCAGAATGTAAACCCGCTTACCTTTTATAAAATGTGACTTGCCTATATGTGGAGATGCCACATGGCTGCACTTGGTTGAATCATGTTTTAGGGTTTTCCCAAAACAAATTTTCTTTGTTTTCATTGTATTTTCCACCTTTCTTGGTCGTCGCTTTGATTTTTAAAAAATCTCCTTTGTTATTTTGTTAGCCACTTTGAACGTTTTGGCCACCGTATTCCTCTATTTTTTTGTGTAGGTTCAGTGCTTTGCCATTTGAATGTTTTGGAGGTTGCCTTTTGACGCCTCCGCTTAATTATTGGTGTTTGTGCTAAGGTCGTCAAACAATGTTTTCCTTTTTGTAATTTTGTAGTTATTCAACTCACTAGGTGTGGTTGATTTAATTGTAGATTGGATTTAGATGTAGCAACCAACAACTTAGCCCAATCCGCATGTAGCTGGTTGGTCGATTTTGTTACATTTAGACTTAATCAACTCGGGGAGAAGATGTGGCCATTTGGCACACGACTTGACCTCAATTATTTGGAGGTCCCAGGTGTAAGGGAGTCACCACTCCATTTGGTGTAACTCATAAGCAAAGAAATGCGAATTTGTGGTGGATCTACCTCAACGAATCCTAATCCATAGTCTTGTTAACTCCCGATCCATGCATGTAGCTTGCCCAGTGTAGAGTTTTAACTTGCCTCATAGAGAGATATGCAGAGTCTCCTCTAAACTCACCTATCACAAGCAAATCCAAGTAGTGCTCTATGATGGATTCACACAACTTAGTTGAATGGTTGTAAAATAACTTGGCTTACGTGGCTTGATGCAAAGGGTAAGATCGATCCCAACTCGGTTTGATGCAAAGCGTAAATGATGAATTAACCTAAGTTTATTCCTAACATGAAGAGGGTTTGAAGGAGTTTGGAGCTGAATATTGTGATCATCATCAACTAAGTGTTGGTAGCATATCTTCTATGATCTTCTTATCAAAATCTTGTGTGATGATTCATATTTATGTAAGTCTCTTGTTGTGAGTAATATAAATAAGGGTTTAGGGGTTGATGCTCCTTGTAAGGTTGGTGTCTCACTAAAGAAATCTCTTATGATGTGTAATATTAACTTGAGTACTTTGTTGTGAGTAATATAAGAAAAGTTTTCAAAGTGGGTTTAATTCCCCAAGGGTTTCCCACTTATATCTTGTGTTATTGTGTACTCTTTGTTTATGATATCTTGTGGATGGTTGTTGTTTATTGTTAAGATCTCATTGATGCATGGTTGAATGTTAATGGTGTATGAAAGTTAATTTGAAATTGTTTAAGGGTTTTTAAAGGACTAATTCACCCCCTCAGTCCATTGTGCTTCAAACATTCCTCTCTATAAATATCCAAAAGGGGGGAGCACGACACCTCTCCTCGCTCTATTTGGTGATGGGGTGTGCCCAACACTCAATAATATCCTTTGTCACAAAATTAGGGACTAAATGTAGATAATAAATCATGCACTTTGGGTACTATTTAGTCTCAGCTTTATATTACTATTCATATGGTTTTGAGTGAAGAAAGTACTAATTAACTCCGTCTTTTGGCTATTTTTATGTTCTTTCTATCGTAATTCCCGACCTTCACCATATATATGCCCAATCTATTTTTGTCATTTCGTGTCATTTTAGCCTTGAGTAGGGAACTCAAGCTAGTCTTCAGGCACCCATAGGCGCCACGGTCCCACTTGGGGCGTCTTGATCCTTTTTACACTTTCTTGCCACTTTTTGGGAACTTTCTATCCATTTGAGATTCCTATCTTTTTGGTGGATGACATTTTCATGGTTAATTATGAAATCAAAGTAATAGAACTATATAAATATAAATTTATGATACCATAATGAGGGACCAAGCACATAGAACTACTATCACCATCTAAGGTTGCATCATCTAGAGCTCATTTGTATCCATCTAGCTATATCACAAGGGAAAAGTTTGGTTTATCTATATCACACATCATAGGAGGGAAGTTTATTCTATTCCATCCACCATTTTATTACATTTATACACATAGTTATTGCTCGCTACTTTCATAAAGTGGGATTGGCACAAGAGAACCTATGACATGATTATACACACATACTCGAGAACTACATTTGGGTCTACAATGTAGTGCAACGCTTAGTTAGTAAGTCCACCATTTTTTCCACTAAGGGCTCCGAACCCTTCATTTTCATCTTTCTTTTTTAGGGTTTTGATGTTTGGATTGGGGGTTTGAATGTCTTTCCTTCATTACCGATTATTAGTGACATACAACACAACCCGACAATATCAACGCGACAAACATGTGAAGGCTTCGCAACACCTTGTAACCCTATAAATATGGCTTTTGGACCTACTACATAGACCAAGGCACCTAGAACTCATACTAGGGCACCCATGCATCTTGATCCTCTCCCATGTGCCCGAGTCCAATCAGATTTCTTAGATCTACACTTTTCTAGGCCTTGGTATAGTCTTTTCCTCCTCCTCTTTCTTGATCATCTCTACAACACGATCCAACACGTTTTCAAATCAACTAAGATCTTTATAACCTACTTGCTAATTAGGGTTTCATATTTCTATTTACTTGGTGGCTTGGATCATTTACCTTATTCATTTAGATATCATTCTATTTTTGTACTTATTAGATTAACTATCCTAAAATCCACATTTTTAGCTTATCATTTTGGTGAACCCAAACGCTTTCACGCTTAGGATCTTCATTCTTCCTCTATCATGGGTCCAAAAGTTCATCAAATTTATTTTTTCGATTTTCTTAAGAGATATCCTAATTTCCAAGCTGCTCTTCAAAAATCCCTAGACACCATACATCATCCTCAAAATACACCGCCACATGAAATAAGTCCTATATTTTATTATTTATATGATGACCATAGTCCTAGTATTCCTCCATCTAATCAACCCTTATTGGACTCAATTCAAGCTCTACATGCTTTATTTCAAGACAAATTTAAAGCTATGGAATCCATGATCACATCTCTCAAATATGAAATCCAACAACTTAATGACACTTCTAAGGCTCATGTTTGTTCTCCTTCTACATCTAATTCTCATTCCATGTCTACTACATGTGATCATATCGGTGAATCTCAAATCATACCATTACTAGAGCTTATCGTCTTTGATCATAATACTAAACAACACGACATTCTCATTAAGTTCCTTTGTCATCAATTGATTACTTTACCACCTACTCATTACTATCCTCCTTATTGGTTACTAAAATATGATGGTCGTCCATATTGCACTTATCATCGAATCAATGAACATACTCACAATGATTGCTACACATTACAAGGGTATATATTACACTTATCATCAAATCAATGGACATACTAACAATGATTACTATGGTTTACAACGAAGAATCAAACATCTTGAGTGTCGGTGCTTTATCTCCTTTACTACACAACATTCTAATACATGTCTGTTTCCAAATAATAAATCTCACCAGGTTCCTAAATCTGATTCATCTATGTCGAATGAGCATCATGCCATCAATACTAAGGTTTTTTCTACAATAAGTCAAGCACCTCCTACGCAAACACCTTTCAAAATCAATATAACACATACTCCTCTCAAGTCCTCTACGGAATCACCAAGTCAAACTACGCAACCACCTCTTAAAATCAGTTCGTCTTCTACTATCAAGTCTTATGCAACATCACCAATACCACCAAAGCTACCACCATTCAAGATTCCTCCACATCCTACTCCACTTTCATTTCCAATTCATTTTTTCAAAGCAACAACTCCTACTAATGGCCAAAACACCTTTCACATTCCACCACCATTGTTACTTCGGCCTACCATTGTGTTGACCCTCTCTCTTATCATGACACATATAACTCTCTCCCATAATGGCATGACACCTCTTGCATCACTGCATAGATATCCATTATCATAGTACACTTGGGGGGCATCGCGCTTACTCTTTCTCCCCCTTTTTTCTAGCATCACCATGTGGTTATCATTTTCTACTACTACACGTTCTGCTTCATATTTGAGCATCTTACACTTCTTGATACACTATTTTATTGTCATTACCTAATGACAAACTCTTGTGCTTCGATTCAAACTTGATTATTAAGGGCATACTACACATGAACCCCACACACTGCACTATAGGCACTACATATTGCATTTCATCACACATCTCACGTCATGCAACCTACCTTCTACACTTATTTTGTGTCACTTCAAAAGTTGTATATCTATATATCATATTAATCTTCATTCATTGTGTACACATATAACATCATATACTACTCATCATACATTCTATACTTACCCTACATCATTTGCATATTTGTGAATTTATACATTATACATAATTTTATTCTCCGTCATCCATATACAAAACCTTCGTGGTCTACAAGTCTAGCATGACATACTACACATTTTACATACTACATAACACACATATTCACACTTTTTGTCTACATACAATTTTTTCATTGCATCTTATACATCATACATTCTACACATCATATGGTCATCTATTCATCACACATTCTACATTGTTTTCTACACGCTGCACTCACTACCTTATGATGCTCTTTAGTTCCTCGGTCCTTACTTGACTACCGAGGGTTTACAAATCAAATGTACCTTTTCTTCATCACACAACCTTCTATCATGTGACATTACTTGGTTAGTGACATAAGCTATAGGCTCAATTGTCACCTTTCTCTTCATCTTGTAGTGGTATACACTTTTAGGCTACATCACCACTCTTTCCATTATCTTGTAGTGATATACGCTCTAGGCTACATCATCACTCTTTCACTCATTTTGTTGTGATATATGCTTCAACTATAGGGGTCACACACACATCATCTCTAGGTCACATCTCATCAACACATATACACACTCATGACAACATGTTAGACAAAACACACACTTTGATCATTTACCGATGATGCACTCTCATTTACGGTTCATTCTTGAATAACAAGGTACATTTTGTTACTTCTAGAAGCTACCTACAAACCGCACAAAGCTTCCTCATGAGCAGAAGAGACATCTCGAACTACCATAGATTGGTCTGGTACATTTTCTCTGTCAACAAAGAATCGAAATTTTTTCTTGGATGACAGATTCTGAGATGATCACACGAATATTTATGTGTTGGGAATGACAAAAAAACATGGATTTTATCATAGGTTTATGAGTGCGCAACTTAGCTTATTAGTTTCATACAATGTTTTAATTATTTTCCTAGTTTAAATGTAATTTATGAATACTTTTGGCAGAACTAGAGTAAAATATGTTCTTAATACCTTAGAATTCAATGCACCTTCACCGTTAACGATAATAGAGAATTGTATTGAAGTTGAGACAATCAAAGTGAAGAACATGAAGATGACATCTGCTGGCGAGAGATGCAGTTGCTCAAAATAAAAGTTCAAAAAAAGAACCTCGAAGTAGCACCGTGGAAGAAGACAAATCACATGAAGTGGTGGTGGAGAGGTGTTAATATTGTATGTCAAGGGTCAACGACATTTAGGAACTCTTTTTTATTTTCTTATTGTCTGTCAAGGGTTAATGACATTTAGACACCCTTTTATATTTTATCTTATTTGATATTAATAAAATATTTGTGGACCCATTTATTAGTCACAAGATTCAAATAAAATTGTTTTTAATTTATAACATTAAATATTATCCCACTCTAACATCATAGACGATATATGCAATCGTTGATTACACTATATAATATTTGGTTATTATTTATTCTTGAAATTCATATTTTTCATTCTTTAAATTTGTACTGTCTCTAGAGAGAAAAAATTGAAATTAGTATTGTCTCTACGGAGAGACAAAAATAGTATTCTATATTATCTTTAGGGAGACAATAATTATATTATCTCTAGAGAGACAAAATATTTATCAATATATATTGTCTTTGGAGAGACAATAATTAAAAAAACTATTAGAGACACCTACTTTGAGACAATATACAATTTTTTTTATCGTCTCTATTTAAGACAATTTGGTTAAGTATTGTCTATATTATTGTCTCAAAACACCCCCTTGTAGTAGTGTGATTTCATATGAAGTTATCCCCATCAACGAATGTGATGAAAACATAGATACTAGAGACCATTCAGGGCATATGGATCTTTACATTCAAACCATAACATGTACGAATCAAAGTATAGTTCATTACCTTGTAACTGTACACTACAAAAGGTGAAAGTACGTTTAAGATCGCAATCATGATAGATGATACATGGTTTGATACTAAATTTATAGATATAATTATTGGCCATCGAAGGAATCGATCACTTGACATAGGTCAATAATCCAAGTATTTGTGTGTAACAAAATTTTTGAATTACATTCAAGGTGTGAAACTACCTCCGGGAAAGTCCAATAAATACTCACGTGACTTTCTTGCTTCCCAAAAATCCAAGAACATTTCCAAATAGTATCCACCAGGTAGAAACATATGGTTTCAAGGAAAATGGCTAGGTAGGTAGGCACAACAACCGTACACACAACCACAGGAAAGACTAATGCACATAGGAAAACAAATATCTCGTGGAGGCTTGGTTGTGGCTCTAGAGAAGTAAACACCACCCACACACACACCACCGCACAAGGACCCAATGAGAGTAAAAACAAATCAAATGACATAGACACCCAAAACAAAACATGACGAGGTTAAAAAAGAAGGATGATGAAAAAATGAGACTTCGCCTCCTAGTAGAACCCTTTGGCCCTTGCTGGCTCTTCAAGTCCTAGGATATGTGTATGTAATGTAGACAACTGACAGATAGATGGGTAGCCTCACTATTTTTATGTACATTGGTTTTTATGATGTGAACCTGGGTTTCTACATTTCTCAAGTTGTAAAAACTATAGTTTCTGAAAAAATTTATTGTTTCTAAAACTTCAATCATTTTAAATGCTATGAAATTTAAGTGTTTTAGGTAACATAAGTGTGAATGAAGATGTCAAAATTTAATTATGAGATTGTGTGTCAATATTAGCAAGAACCACAATGCTTTTCTTGGAGCATTTAAAGGTAATGTTGCGAGTTTCTTCAAGGTTGTGGAAATTAGGTGCCATGGAAAATCTTTTCTCATATATAGGGGTCAAATAAACAAAGAGCACTACTAGTGTGAACCGTTAGTAAGCATATGAGTTACTTGCAATTGTAACATGATTTTCTTCTATTAAGAGAAAATATGAATTTCATCTTGATTTCAAGCCACAGAGGTTTGGGATATTGGAATTGGGTGAGAGTAAATTGGGTTTAACTCTTCTTTTTGAAAAATAACTCTAATAATAAGATTTGAATACCAACTAGGTGGAGTAGTTCATATTAATGATTCCTTATTTTCCAGTAAAGTTAATTTGGATATAGTGTTAATAGGTATGTCCAAAAAGTGTTGCATTTACTACCATATGCATTTGCAAATATTTTGTTAACTATGTATTATGTCATAAGTTTTTGCTTGTCTTCTAAGGGTGTGAAAAGAGTTGTGGAAAAGAACATAGTGGTTTGTCTTCTTGGAAAATGGGAAAGAAAATATTCTTTAGCCATTTTATTTTATTGAAGACATTTCTGTCACCATTTTCCGGTCATTTAGATAAAATATTGATAATTTTATTTGTTTTGCTTTGTGGTAATCCATAAGCCAAATGGACGTACTCGATTCACATTTTGAGCAATAACCCATGCCTATAATTGTGAAAAGTATTTCCAATCTTAAATCAGATTTTTTTAACAAAAAGAGATGTTGGGCTAGCAGTTTTGAAAGCTATTTTTATGTTAGAGATACTTCACGAATAGCTTGTCTAGATTTGGGATTCTTTTCGTGTTATTTCCTTGATTAAGCACTAGACGGGTCTATTACAATTCATAATTTTCTATGATGTGGCATTCTATTGTATAGGTTAAGTTGTGCTCATCTTTATAGAATTATCTTGATACTTTCTACTCTCGACAACATTTCGACATTCATGAAATGTTGTTACAAATCTACAATATGTAACCTTATTCATAAAATATTTGTTAATTTGATCTTGACAATAATGTACATGATAATCTAAACTGGAACACACACATGATGCCAAAATCGGCACATTAACATGCATGAAGGACATTGAGGAATTCGGAGCATATGAAACATGTTAGAGTGTATTGCTTAAGAAAATACCCATAACAAAGTTGTTAAGAAAAATAAAAAGTTTGAATTGCACAAGAATACAACAAGAAAATTTTGAATTGCTTAAGAAAATAGTTAACCTGAGCCAATTTTGACTAATTCCAACAACCCATTTCTACCGACTTTGTTTTTCATCAACAATAGTGATGAATGGTTTCAAAGTTGAAAAATTTAGCCAAAACACCGGCCTTAGCTACGTATTTCACCCTTGGCATCTTCTCTCTCTTTTTTTCCCATATTTTTGGTTGCTTCTTTTGTTTCCCTCCTTTCTTCACTACTTACATATGGTGATCGTTGCATAGTATATAAAAACCCTAGCTTTTAGAGACAAAAATTAAAAAACAAAAAACAAAAAAAAAGTTGCCTCTCCAGCCCTAGGTGTGGTCCGAAAGGAAACCTTGTTGGTTTTGTTGGAGTAAGCAGGCATACGACCAAGGCTGGCTCCCCTGGGCATACCTAGAAGGACCATGTTTGCTGATAAGGCTACCATTAAACACATTTATGCAATCCAAATTCTGAAAATGAAAAGAGAGAGTAATGACTCAAAGACTTCATTCATTGTCTGGTTTATGAAGGCAAATATGTTAAGAGTGATGTAGGATTTTATGTTGTTGATATTTTGGTGTTGGCTTGTATGATTATAATTGAGGGCTCTTATTTGGATTTTATTTTTCTTTGAATTAACCTCATGATTTTTATTTGGGTATCTTGGTACTAATTTATATATACAACTTATGCAAGTTCAGTAAATGTATATTTAAATTAGTGATCACTTTTATCTAAATATTTATAGGTAAAGGGTATCTATATCATAAAGTCTTAATCATTAGATTTTTTGTATTGGGGTATCAAGAACTTTTGTAGTGGTTTTATTTTTTCTTCGAATGACAGTGTTTTTAAAAACTATTTACCATACATTCTACCATCGTGTGCACATGAACTATTAGACAAAATGCCGTAGAAAGATATGTGGCCTCATGGATTGTAGAGATTACATAAAATGCACAAAAAATGGTGACATTTTTGATTGCTTATTCTCTAAAGTGAGGGAAATTTTGTGGTCATGACTTTAACCATGTTTAATGATGTCGACCGTTTATATGTGTTTGTGTTTTTAACTATAAATAATTAATATTTTGTAATATTCTTATTAGTTAGTGAAAAATGGTGTTAGGAATATTTAGACATGGTCATCCTCAAGAGCCATTGGGACTATTTCACCAAATGCAAGAAACAAATATTCAACCCGCTATCTCACCTTTTCCAACATACTCATAGGGCATGGTAAAATAAGAGCTTTGCAGTAGAGTATGGACATTTATCACAAAAAAATGGACAACATGAAGGCATAATAGGAAGTATTTTTATCGGATAACATACATTTCATGATAAAATAAAAATCCAACAAACTTTATATTGTCATTCTCTCCAATGTAATTTGTAACTCGTGTAATGCAATTGCTAGTATTGCCAAAAGTAGTGGGCTGTCATGTGCCCATAATAGTCAAAAGAAAACAAGACCAAAAAATTCTAATGCATGGTTTTCTCCCACAATTTTTGTTTTCAAATATAAAAATATTATCATCGAGTTTCAAAATGGGTGGTTGGTGTAAATGTTAGATTCCTTCGTATTAAATATTGGTTTTGTAATTTAGATTATTTTTTAAAAGGTGGTTGATAAAATTAATATGAAAAATCACTTAGGGTTTTGTGTGGAGAAAATTAATATGAAAAAGGCACTTAAGAAAACATATTTGTTCTCAAAATATTCCCAAACTCAATGCAACAAGCAGTCCACGAAAGGGAAAACTCTCTTCCAAGGTTAGCAATGACAAAATGGACCCTCGCTTCTCTATGCATTTAAGTATTCCCTGGGTTTTTCATATTGCATCAAAGTCGATGCAATTAGAGGGGTACATGCACTAGGGGTAGTAAACTATGGTTGTAGCACATCGAGCTCTCTTAGTGGCTATTGGGAAAATACTATAAATACTTTTTGACAAAGGGTCTTTGTTTGTAAAAATATTTAAGGTCTTTAACTTGATATCTAAGCCTACTTTTTGCTATCTATTTTTGTGGCTCTGTCTCTAGATTTAGAAAAATTAGGCATTCTTATAAACCCTTCTTATCTACCACTAGATATAATTTTATTATTTTAATTCATTTAAGCCTCATCTGCAATGTTTCAAGAGACATTCCTACCTCTCTTGAAATAGTTAATAGCAAAAAAAGACAAATTATCAAGCTTTTGAGAGCAAACATATGCAGTAAAAAAACCATAATTACTTTTTTGAATAAAAGCATGTTAACGTAGGATTTGTAAACATCATACGATGTGATTTAAAAAAAAAAAAAAACCGTAGGCATGGAGCCTATTTATATTTTTGATATATTCAATGCCTTGTAGAGCCTATGCATTACCTTATAGTTCCATCAATGCCTCGACTGTTCATTGGGTTGTGAAAGATAAGGAAAAGAAAAAGAAAATCTATCCTCATTCCAAAACATGACCTAATATAGTTACACATTCATAAAAGGTTTGGTCCTAAAATTGAGGGAGTCAATGCCTCACTTACAACAAAACCAACTCTCCTCCCCTGCCTAGTTAGGACTTATCAAATTCAGATATTTTGTAAGGTATGATTGTGATTTTTAGTTTTATGGAACCATTTATACTACTGATGGGATGGTTTTCCAACTTTCGTGGAAAGATTTGATGAGGCTTGTAAATTTATCCTCTCATGCTTGCTTGATCCTGAAAAACCCGTCATCAATATTGTGTTTATAGTTCATCTGATTATAGTGAAATATCTCTGGAATGGATTTGTAGATGGTCTTACATCAGCCTTAAACCTCAAAACTACATAATCCAAGTTGACTCCTTTGCATCAACTTCCATCGAACCCCTTTCCCTCAACATATCCATCACATATTTGGGCCATTCTCTAACTTACCAAACCCCAACCTTGTTGCAGCCTTTGCACCACCACTTATGAGAATGTTTGTCAATGAGTTAAGCTTCGTGCCCCAAATTAAATCCCATTACTTTATGAAACCACAAAGGGCTTAAGCGGTGAGCACTCAATTGTGGAACCATTGGAGCCAAAATGACAACGTGTGCTTACATTCAATGGTGTGTGCAAGATACATTTGATCTCTTGACCAACATTTACACAAAAATTGGAATGTAGTGTATTTATATATTTATTTAATAGTTTTAGTACCATGGATATTTTATTTAGGTATGTTGATTAAATCATTATTTTTGTGAACTCACACCAATAGAAATTCTTTGTTGCCATTGTAGGACACCTATTGGCTTAAAATTATCATCATAATGGGTATTTTCCATTCATTAAAAAAGAGTACATTTGATCAACATTTTGATGTGTGGAAGTGGGGAAATTTGATGCTACTTTTACCCATATTTGTAGGATGTCTAAATCTGTTGCAACATATTTTAAATAGAAGGAATCAACAACGTAATTAAAACATCTAACAAACTAGCCTGACAGAGTTGGTTATTACCACCTGGAGGTGGAAGTTCAACTAAAACTTGCACTATTTTTCTAAATCAAGGGAAATCTTGTTGAAAGACCACTACAAGCAAAAGATTTTCCAAGTTGAGATGGTAATCAAAAAATTTTAAGTGATGCAAATAGAAGGAAGCAATGCAACAATATCTCTCGACAATTCACTCTTATCAAATGACACAAAATCATAGCACCATCCCAAACAGAGGAACAAAATTGATTAGTACTTCAACTATCAAATGAAGTGCTCGCTAAGGTAATTACAACGTGGCATCCAAAAATTGTGAACAACGAGCAATCCCGATTTTGTCTTAATATAAATAAGATTCTCAATTTTCAATAATAAATAGGAAACACGCTTTGTCTTGTAAAGTGAAAATAAATAATTACAAACCTTAACCAAGTAAATATCTTAATAAATGTTACTTCTTATTTTAGTTTAATGCTTCCAGCTGATATTTACAGTCTAACATTACCAAAATAACTCATTTTTATTAAGGAAACTAAGCCTACAAATACAGAGTACATTAAACAAACAAATACACAAACATTAAATAAACAACTAAACCTACTATAACCAAAATTTGGCATGCTCCTTTTTATTCAATGAAAGAACCATAAATCTTTAAGACATTATTCCCCAATCAAACCTTAAAAACAAAAAATACCCAATACACAAAAAATCAATAAAACATACCCAAAACAAAATCACTTCCTTCATATCAATCCTCTGGAATCTCGACCTCTCCTTCATCGATCTATGATTGTAAATACTTGGGATCCTTGCCATCGACGGTGCACCCAATAGAAACAAATGTACCCACAACCTCCTTCACGGTTCACGGAAGATGTTTTTACATGGATCGGGGCTTCGTGACCTTGGAAATTTCAAAAACATCATCTAACAAGATGTTCCCAATATGTTTAATGTTTTTCATCTTTTTCTATCACGTTTAGGTTCCTTCAGGGATTTAATCACCAAGGCAACTGTCTTTGGGAATAATTGCAATGTTGGCATGATGATTTTGTACAGTGAGCTTCATGGTAACTCTCAAACCCTTGTAATCTCTTGCAATCTCCTTTACAATGTCTTCTCTAATTGATGTAGCCTAGAATTTACCAAGAATAACCTAGGCGCGCTGGCACATCACTCAACCTAGACTGAGCGCTCACCCAAAGCATGCAAAGGTACCAGGCCCCTCCTTAGAGTTGCTTATGTAGGATGTGAACATGATGAAGAGTTAATGCATTCATTTCCATAAACAATATAACTTTCCACAGAACATATTCTAGATCTAGATCTTTAAAGAATCATGAATCAAACAATAACATAATGTAATTATCCATGCAATAACTAGCTACAGTTACGTTTGACACCATTGATCATCCATTTTTCTCCATTATATTAAATACATAAAAGCTTCTTACAATAATTGATATCATAGCTTATGTGTGCATTAGAACTGACATCATAACTCCATGATAGCTCTCTTCCTCCCTCGCACATAGACATATATATCTATATATCTCCTCATAAACTACACAAATCACTACATATTTATAAGGGTGGGGACTTTCCCTTCACTACTTACATAATTCCCAAAATAGGTCGCATGCTGAAAATAGCCATGCACCTTTACAATAATAGGCACACATGCAAATGCACTAATAATAGACCTCTTAAAGTTAACTAGCAGTAGTAATTCTATTATTAATTCAAACCCATGCAAAGCGCTTAGTAGTCACTCTTCCAAGAATAACATTTGTGTGTCGTGCAAGTCTCCATCTCGATTGTGTGCTCCACATTCTATCTCTAAAAATAGCCTGTAATCATAAAAAATGGCTAATTCCCGGATTCTATCCTTTTCTTTTGCACACATTTCCTTCCCGTTCCTTTTGCGCCTTCAAATATGCCTTGCTCCACATGTGAATCTTCCGGTTGTCCCTTCCTTAGTAGCATATTATCTACTCAACATTACCCCACACTAAACTGTATCGCCACCCCAAAAATGGTTGACTTTTGATATTTAAAGAATAAAGAATGGAATGAATAAGGAATGAATGTAAAGAATTATTATACAAAGAATGTACATTTACTCGCAACATCCTCTACTTCAATTGGAAGAATTAATTCTAAATATTCTTCTTTTATTTTTGCCTCTAAGGTTTGCCCCTCATTCAGTGTGACTTCTACCTTTTCTAGAATATCCACTGCAATAGATTATAACTCATCTTTTGCGATCTTGTCCTTCTCGCTCTGTAATACTAGAACAATGTTAGACATTGCAGACATTCTTCCTTCTAGAAGATCCATCTTTTGTGCTATAAGTTTTCCAAGTTCATCTAGTTTGTCCTTATGGGGCTCTTGGGCCACTGCAAGGGCCTGGCACTTTTTCTTTAATAATGCAAATATCTCCATACAACCCAATGTCTCATCCTTCATTGCCTTTAGGACATCATTTTCCTCTACCATGGTCATGATTCTTATGACTACGCCTTGAGCTACAAAAATATTCAATGCCTAGTTTGCTTTCTTTAGCTCCTCCTGCAAGGTTTGGAGCAATGCCTCATAAGATGAAATATTCCTAACCACTGAAGCCTTTTCTCTCTTTGCTTCCTGCTCAAGGTTCTTTGGCACTAACATGTGAATAGGTCCATCCTCAAGCACCAAATCAACCAAGGTACGCACATAATGCATAGCCGAAGGGAACCTTTCAAGTACCTTGGACTCCAAGTGTTATCTTTCTTTCAGGACATGATCACCTATCTCTCTCGCCATTCGACAAACACCTCATTCTTCTTCTTCTCTAAGTCCCTTTCTCCCTTCAGGCATGCTATCTCAACATCTTTTCCTTGTTTTCTTCTCTTAATGCCCTAATAGTGGCAACTTTATCCAAATTCTTGTGCGCCACTTTTGTAGATACTTTCACTAAGGCATTACTCACCTATTCATCAGACATAACCGTGGGTTTGATGGTTATGTGCCTATTATGTGGTGCCTTTTTCATTCTTCTGGATACACAAGAATCTTCACATACATCAAAATCGGGCTCATCCATGTGATTTTTCATGGACCATGACAATTGTTTCCTTGTGCGCATGGTTTCCATGTCGGGGTCCATCAACTCCCATCCATATAAGTCCTTGAGGCCCACATATTCTAGAATCGGGCGCAAACAATTTTACTTGTGTCCTCATCATAGTCCATTTACGGAACATTATATTCACCACTTATGCACTTCATCCTTGGCTAGGTACCGATCACCAAGGTTCGAGTTGGATCTTCAATGTCTGAGTGGTGTCATGTTCCACTATTCTACCTCTTCCACATCATCTAGTTGTGTAGGAGATCTGGTTGCATGCTTTGCTTTCTGCATACTCTTCCACCTCCTCGTTTAGCCTCAACTTCCTCATTTTCCTCCCGGTTGTCTCCATCTAAGGAGAGAGTCATTACGACCTCCTAATAGACTGAGTAGTCCCCACGCCTTGGGTCCTTGTTCATTTGAATACCATTTTGAATCGGTACTCTCCTTGGACTACTTCCAAGTCCTCTTCTTCTTCTTGTACCTGTGGTGGGGTACCCATGCGCTCAGTCTCCATTTTGTCTATAGGATGCCTTTGGCCTCTATGTACCAAGCCACCACTATCTTCACATTCTTCTTCCTCTTCATCCACCACTATGGTTTTTATAGGTTGTGGGGCTAACACATTCTCCACCGTGTGCTTACCTTTTAGCAGCCCTGGGAGCACAAACTCATTTTATACATACTTTTTACCCTCCAACTTAGGCTTAAGCTAAAGGTATACAAGCGTGGCTCCACTATCCCCAACAACCAAGCTTACAGGATTCATGTTTATAATGTTTGATATGAGCCTTTCAATATATGTTGTTCGACCTAGATGTATATATATTTTCTTAAAGTGTGGTAGTTGCAATCTACCTTATCCACATTAAAATTAAGTTGATGTGCATTAGTGAATCGGTGGATTGATGCCTGGAAGTAGCATGTTGTGAAGGCATATGGTAGTTTTCACCATGGGCTCCAAGTCCCATCCCTCATAAGCAAATCACGTGATGTAGAAATGCTGGTACACTACGAATTGGACCGCCTTACCCACCACCGATGGTAACTCCTTAGGGATGTGCCACTCCTCTTCAAATGCCACATGGATCTAGTCATACCACATCTCGCCCTTTGTTTAAATGGTCCACCCATTGACCCTTCACATAAATACTTCTTGAACCTCTCCATGAGGGACTTCTTCTCCATTGGGTACTCCTAAATCTTGTTCTTTGGCCCGTCGGGCACTCCAATTTCCATAAATAAATACTAAGTGACAAGATAGCACCAAAACTGATTCTTTCACAGGTGCACGCTTCCTTAACAATGGTCTCCACAATGTAGCCTACTATGTTATAGACTACCCCTGTGACATCTTCCTTATGACATGGAGCCACATTGTATTCACTTGTGACCATCTCTCCTGATCATTTCAACTTGGTCACCAGATGCGTAGCTGCTTGTACCACTGGGTACTTATTTAGTTTATCGATGTCCATTATACGGACCCTTTATATACCCCAATTCCTTTTGTGTTTCCATGATTGTTTGCCTTATCAGTTAGGTCATTGTCAAGATCTTCCCCTGTCCCCTTTAACCCTGTTAGCATCGAGATCAGCGTTGTTGTAATCCTTACCCTTCTTCCAAAAAATAGAAGAAGTCCTCATGGACTCTTCTCATGAGCCACTGGTAAAGAGGTTCATATTTTCCAAAGTATGGGAGCTCATACAATTGGTATACTCCTACTTGTTTCAAAATTTTCTCCCTAACGTCATCGTATACTGACATATCCTCCGCCATGCGCTTGTTGGTCTTGGTACCCACAATGCATCTAATTATTTCTTATTATCAAAGGCTTGGTGGTTGTAATCACTCACCTTGCAGCTCCATATGTGGGAATCCCATTCTTACCCAATTATCATGCCTTCTCGGATATCTGCATCTCTCGAGAAATTTCTTTCGGAGCAATTTCAACTTCTACCTCCACTTTCTTCTTTCCTTTGGCTCTGCAGTAGGTGCTTTCTTTGGTGCCATCATCAAATCTCAAGTTTCTATCCTATGTAATGAATAAATCCAAACCCTATCTTGAGTATGAGTTCCTAGTTCAAAACCATGTGCCCTAGATTTCTTTCAATGCATCTGCTTACTCAAACCCTTCACCAATGGGGATGCAAGCTTATTTTGCACACAAATCCACTCTCCACGTCTGGTTTCACACTCTTCACACCTCAATAATCTTCACTCATCTCGGTCACACTTAGCTCGTTCAAATTATTGCGATTAAAATAGTAAAAATGAACTCGCATCACATCCTTATATAGATTTTCAAAAAGTTAGTGCATTTATTGCTCCTTCACCTACCAATAATCCTCTTATTAATTGACCATTTTCACATTTTCTGTACATGCACCCAAGCTATACCTTTTTCATGCCTTCTAACTTCTCTTCAGCATGTTTCTATGCACACGAGTACCTTGCCACTATGCCTTCCCTTGGTAGTCTCAATGGCCTCTGCTTACCTTGCGTTATACTTGTTCCCTCATTTATTTCCATATATGGTCCTCGTTTTTAGAAGAAATCTCCTTTCTAACAACTCTCCAAACTTGAATAACACATGTAGAAAGTTTTTTCCTTTACGTGTACCTATTTTTCAATACCACCCCACACAAATGGTATGTGTAGTCCTCTGCACATAAAAATTCTTCAAATGGTAATTAGCTTCTAGCGCGTAAACGTGCTTATTACAACAAAACACCAACTAAATTAACAAAGCACATCGATGAAGAAGGAAATACATTAAGGGAATACATAATTGAAAACCTAATCTAAATGGCAAAATTGCTTTATTACAAACACCAAGAAGACTTATTTATAGTAGGGCTTCAACCTACTCCTGTTGAAGTAACCAAGTAACCGTATTCCATCAAGTGCTTCTAATTGGCAAGCACCTATTTCAAGTATGTGAGTGATAACATATGGTCCCAACCAATGTACTTTAAGTTTTCTTGGATGGCGTAAAAACTTAGAATCATAAAGAAGCACCATCTATCCAATCTCAAACTTTTTGTCCCTGATGTGCCTGTCATGCCATGCTTTTGCCTTGGCCTTTTCTTGCTTCTGACTCCAACGTGCTATGGATCATCACTCATCTAGCTTGATCAACTTTTCAATTAGTTCTTCTAATGCTTGTTCATTAGCTAGACCTCCAAAGTGTGCATAATACACAAAGAAGGTAACATGAATTCCATAGAAAGAACTGCTTGCATGCCAAACACTAACTGAAATGGTGTGGCCTTGTTTAACCTTTTATATGTTATTCTATATGCCCAAAGCATGACATAAACTTTATCATCCCAATCTTTCCTTCCAACATCACAATTTTTTTCAATGTCTGGCTCAAAATTTTGTTGAAGGCCTCAGTAGTGCCATTTTCTTGAGGATGATAGGGTGTAGTCTTATGGTGTGTAATCATAACTTCATCCAATAATATCATGATTGTCATTCAAAAAATGTGTTCCCCTATCACTTGTTAAACTTAGTGGGCATCCATATCTTGTAAGAATATTTTCCCATAAAAACCAAGTCTATTGTAGCTATTATACAATCCTTGGTAGGTGCTTCTGCCCACCTTGTGAGATAATCTGTGCAAGTGATGATGTAACGTGATCCAGTCCTTTGTGCGGTTGGTGAAATAGGAACCACAAATTCTATAGCCCATTTTTCAAATGGTTTTGCACTAGGAATAGGTCACAAAGGCATTTCATCTCTTTGCCCTAGTTTTCCAAGGCACTGATAGTGATCACATGCCTTGTAATAAGCCTCACAATCCTTATACATGGTCTCCCACCACAATCTAATGAGTATAATTTTATTCGCAATGGCATCACCTATATAGTGTCCACCTACAATACCACCATGATCCTCCTCCATGATATATGTATGCTCATGCTCCAATACACATCGACGTAATACTTTATCTCTACCTACCTTTTATAGGCCACCATTGATCAATATAAAAGGTGCCGCACGAATTGCAAGTTATTTCTTCTCTAAGTATTTTAGTCCTTCTATTTCCACACCTATACATAGAAAGATAACAATATCCTCCAAGTCTAAAGGTGCATGATGTAACCTGTATAACTATGCATTTGACATTGTGTCTTCAATTGTTTGTGCGTCTTCCCCTAAATGTATCCTTGATAAATGGTCCGCCCAAAATTACTTTTCCCTGGTTTTACCACAACTGTAAAATCAAATTCTTGGAATAAGAGCACCCATCGACATATGCGCCCTGTAAGAGTAGGTTTATTTACCAAGTATTTCAATGCCATGTGATCGGTATAAAATAAAAATGGTGTTGCTAGCAGGTACTTTCTAAATTTATGTAGCACGTAGATCATTGACAAGGCTTCGTGCTCAGTAGTTGTATAATTCTATGCTCTGTAGGAGTCAACTTTATACTAGAAAAATAGATAGGATGATCTATAATACCTTCTCCAGCTGAGCCAACACCACACCAATGGCCATGCCAAAAGCATCCACATGTACATGAAACAGTTGGTCCCATGAGGGAAAGTATAGAATAGGTGTTGTGGTAAGTTTCTCCTTCAATGTCTCGAATGTGCGTTTCTATGGTTCTCCACAATAAAATGTCCCTTTTCCTTTTAGTAACTCTTCTAGGGGTGCAAAAACCTTATCATACCCTTTGATAAATTTTCTATAATACCCAATGTGACCTAAGAATCTACGCACTTCACTTTGTGGTAGACTCTTCGAGGCCTATAATAATTGCAACCTTAGCTGGATCGACCAAAAAGCCTTCCTTGTAGATAATGTGCCCTAACAAAGTGCCAAATGGTGTATCAAATACACACTTTTTAATGTTTAAAGAAATATTTAACTCGTCTACAACTTTCAAATATTAAGTGAAAATTGTCACAATGATCCTTAACAAGTCCATACACCATCCAATCATCTAAGTAAACCTGTAAAAAGTTGTGGATGAAATCCTGGAATTCTTGAACTACTATGCGAAAAAATAGATCGGGTGCATTTTTCAAACTAAATAGCATCATAGTATATGCAAAACTTCCCCACTCAGTAGTGAAGGTTGTTTTCTCTTGATCCTCCTGTGCAATCCTGACCTGATGATACCCAAAGAATCCATCCGTAAAAGAATAGATTTCACACCCTGTAATGCCTTCTAATATCTCCTCTGTGAAAGGTGTAGGAAAAGGATCAATTACACATGCAACATTCAGTTCTCTGTAATCCACACAAATCTGAATCTGACCATCCTTCTTTATACTAATAACCATGGGGCTAACCCACTCAGACTCTTCTAGGGGCTTGATGATGTCGGATTTCAACATTTTGTCAATTTCTTCCTTAACTTTGATGTGTAAGTTAGGGTTCATTCTATAGGGTCTCTTCCTAACCGTCGCGCACCTTCCTTAAGCTTGATCTTCATCTCTCCTAATGATTCATGCATGCCTTTTAATTCATGATATCCCTTAGGAAATAAGTCTAAAATCTCGTAGTAACTCTATGATTTTTTCCACTTCAGAGTCATACCAATAATCCCCAATTATGGCCTCCTTAGGTTCAGTATCCGTGCCAATATTCACTTTCTTTGTCTTTATAGGTTCATGATATGCGTGCGTATTTTTATCTACACTGTCCAAGACTTCATGTGTCCCTGTTGAATGATCAACATCCAGATTTTCTACTTCTTCATCATCCACTATGTAGACCATCTTTCCTTTTTCTTTCTCAAAGTAAGCGCTGAAGTAACATGGAATCTGTCTCTTCTTCTTCATCAAAACATGCTCTAAGTCTATCTCACTAAATAACTCCTGAATGAGTTCTTCCGCCTTTGCACTATCTCCCATAGTTAAGTGCTTTATAACCTTTAATGCCTCTTCTCTTTGGAGGTTTAGTAGAGAAGTAGTCAAAAGTATGGATCATTCCTATAATCAAATCCTACCAATTTCCAGTCTCTCTATGTAGCTCCGCATATACATACCAAGCGCGTGCACAACCTTGTAAAGTGGAATAAAATTTGTGCACCCAAAGTGAAGGTGGTAAAGCTTCTTGCCCCTCTGTCCAGAGTCTCTCACACTGCTGAATGTGGTTTTGAACATGTTGATTACCATGATAAGTGCAGATTTGAGTAGGTGCATTGCTTCTATAAAACCAATTTGAAAGAGAAATCATGATCTCATTCCATTCCATAAGATTATCTCTGTGAACCACCCACCAATGCACTTTGTCCCACGCAGGGTATATGCTAATATATTTCTTCTCTCAACTTGGTCTATCCAATGTTCCTCCATGGTTCATAGAATATTGTAGGATCTTCTTCTCCAGTGTACCGAGGTACAAGGTTGTTACCTATCCTTCTAATAGAATGAGGTCCACTTTTCCATGCAAATGTGCTTCTTACTTCACACCCTACCAACTCATAAGTACCGTGAGCCCAATTATTGCAAGCAATACTTGTAGTATCACTAATAGATTGTGCATCTTCCCACTAAAGGATGCCCTCCTTAGATGGCTCAATAACCTCTGGGTCTCGAATGGCGTGCACATAGATCTTGTTTAAATCTTCTTCACTAAAAGGCTCAACATACGACATAGATTTCCCATTTGTTAAAGGGATTATAACTTGTTCCTCCTTATTCTCAAAATTGATATATCCTTTGTTGAATCATAAATCAACATTATTTACATAACACCAAGGGCACCCAAGAAGAGCTGGAAAATTGTTTTCTTCTGCAAGTGCTAAAACCTCAAAATCCCTAGTGAATTTGGCCCCTTGTATAGTAATGGATGCATCTTTCAAAAATCCTATGGGAGTGGCCTTATTCCGATTAGCCATAAACAACACATTGGAAGACACTACAATAGAGGTCTCCCCATCTACACCCATGCATCTAAAGTAATAACATTGAATTCCGTGCCTATGTCAATCAATATGTTGCTCAAAATCCATCCATCCACAACAACATTCAGAGTGATCTCCTTATCATAGTCTATGCTATCAAGGGGAATATTTTCATGCAGGATCTGCCATCCATTCTCAATACTTGCATGTGGAGTGTTTCCCTTCAGCCAATTCCCTAACAATGGAATGATATTCTCTTAGCGCAACATTTTGCACACCTCCCTTAAGTCATCAATATTGGATTGGTCCTCACTGCCTTCTTTATTCCATCTTCTGTGATTTCTCTTTTAAACATTGTATTTCACCCTGAAGATTTATGAGGACCTCCATGGTCTCTTGATAAGCCTCCTTCTGATGGGCTGGATCTGGGTACTTGCATGTAAAACCTCCTCTTTAGTGATGGTAGGATTTTGCAATGCTTCTTTGGCACGTCTTTCGCATAACGCTTCTTTAGCGCCGCTTTAACATGTGTAGTAATATTTTTGGTTAATGCCTCAGGTTCTGGTGTCAACTTGGGCATCCACTAATTTTCCACAGCATGTTGTATCCTAACCATCCATACACCTTTGTTTTAATGTTTATGTTGCTTACTAAGATGCTCATATAAGTTTAGGCATTCCTCATAGCTATGATTCTTTCCATAGAAAGAACATGAAATATTATGGGGACATTCGCACATGTAGTGGTTAGGAGATCCACATGTAAACACATTTTACAAGGAAACTCACCTCGTCCACCATGACCTCAGCCTGAGAATCGACCACAATACCTGTTCCCTCTTCCATGACCTCCTTCAAAATGACCCTCATTCTGATCATAGTGCACTTGATTGTGATCCCGATCCTGGTGTTCATTCTTTCTCTTAGAGTTATTTGATATGCTTGTCTATCTCACACCAATATCTATAGCATCATGGATCTGACCAATCAATCTATAGTCCTCAGTATCATGAGTCATGGACCAAAGAATATTACAATAGTAGGATATGTTCTTTCTTATCGTACATTGTAATAATGGGCAAGTGGCTAACATCATGGTTTAAATGTCATATCTCACAGTCTAGCAGTAATGAATGCACTAATCTATGGGGAAAATTTTCCTTGGTGTGACCTTCCACTTCAAAATATGTACATCAAATCCTCGTCTCATGTGTTGAATTTGCCGATAATTTCTCTAACTGCTTTGCCATAGCTACAATTTGTGCTTCTAAGAATGGGTTGACTCTAGTGTCTATACTCCTAACTACTTTGGTGTGCAAAGCTGCTTCAAGTGCTTTATGTGGATCAATGTACATCTTATGTGATAATGCCCTTCTAAAAGGTGTAATCAGACCTCCAACGAACCATTATGCATGCTAGCTTGTGTGAATATCATAGGAAAGCTTAGATAAAAGTGTTTTAAAATGGGCGTCATACTCCCGGACACTCTCAGTAGTGCCTTGTTTAATATCCTTGAGCATGCTTATACTCTTTTGCTCAAACTTAGGGATATAGAACTCTTTTAAGAAAGCATCTTTTAATGCTACATAATCCATGCAAGTTTGATCAGGGTCAAACTTCTATACAAACTATGTGCACATCCCTGTAATGTAGTCACAAATTGGCTTGCCTTACGCTCAGAAGTCATGATTCCTTTTGCATGCCAATATTTCACACATGTGCACGTGTTCAGCAACATCTTCTATGCCCCTATACTGGAAGACGAAGAGACATATCCATGTAAATATTCTGGGGTTGGTGTGGACCTTGCCCACCTAATCCAGAACCTCCTATGTTTCCTCTGCCTCTAGAACCACCAGATCTACTTGAACTAGAACCACCTATACCTCTTGATCCTCCTCCTGGAAGTGGACCAAAAGTTGTACTTCCCTGTGCCCCAACAATAGTACTGAACGAACCCCTATGGTCTGTGAGGTGGTACCACTCCCAGAAGTGAGTCCAACATTTTACGTGCTCACAATTATGTGTGGATGATGCACCGAAAAAGTACCCCAAACAACAACAAAGATGTTTACCCTGCCATCGATGTGTTTTCTATCTAACTTACTCCTACTCTCCGACTACCTAAATTAGCTTGCTGACTACTTCTTGTACTAGATATTGGGAAACCAAGCGCAAGGGATAAGTTTAGGAAGGTTCAAATGCACACCCGTGGCTCATGTCATTTCTCTTGGCACGCTTCCTTGTGAGGCCAAGGAGGTTCCCTGTCATTCTTTCCCGGATGGGGAGTTCCGATGCTATGGCTCTACACCTCCTGCATGAGATCCAAATCCTTCACGAGCCATCTCTCTCCTCAATGCCATCTGCTCTCTGAAATGTCACATTGATTTTTTATCTCCCTCTCATGTGCCTCATTGTACTTAATCCACCTTTCTTCTCTCTGCCTTTCTTCCACTAAGTCCATCATCTTTCACCAATCCTATTCCGGCCCCCGCATCGTGGTGAGGTTTAGCTAGCCATTGTTTTTCTTCCAAGTTTAGGGTTACCATCAAAATCTTGATTTCCAATGGAATGCCTTGTAAATAGGTTCCCCTAGGATACCGTAGAAACTGAAACTTAGCTACCTCTGGAAAATAATAGGTATAAATTGAGTACTCAAGAATATAGCTATTCAAGACTCCACAGAACCAAGTATCCACAATGCGTGTCCAAATTAAGTTAGCATCATATAGGTCTTGAAATTCTTCCTGAATCCATACAAGTGTGTGATATTTCTAGTTCCATTTAGACGCATAAGCAACCAGCCACTCATACAGTTCTACCAGAAAGATAGTGAAGAAGCTCTCATAAAGATTATGTTCCACCCACGTGTGTGCGCCAAACTCAGATCCAAGTGCTGAATCTCCATGCGTACTCTTCTTCTAGGTCTTTTATCCACTCCTCAACACTTACTAGGGTCAACCGATACGTCTTCATTGTGGACCATCCTAAAAACAACTAAAAAGAGGTCCGATAATGAAACCAATGATGTAGCCTAGAATTTACTAAGAATAACCTTGCACGTTGGCACATCACTCGGCCTAGATCGAGCGCTCACTGAAGCGCACAAAGGTACTGCAGCCCCTCCTTAGAGTTTTTTATGAAAGATTTGAACATCATGAAGAATTAATGCATTCATTTGCATAAACAATATAACTTTCCTTATAACATATTCTAGATCTAGATCTTTAAAGAATCATGAATCAAACAATAATATAATGAAATTATCCATGTAATAACTAGTTACAGTTATGTTTGACACCATTGATCATCCATTATGCTCCATTATATTAAACACAATAAATACACATAAGATTCTTACAATAATTGATATCATAGCTTATGCGTGCATCGATATTGACATCATAACTCCACGATAGCTCTCTTCCTCCCTCCACACATACATACATACATCTATACATACTAAACTACACAACTCACTACATATTTATAAGGATGGGTACTTTCCCTTCACTAGTTACATAATTCCCAAAATAGGTCACATGCTGAAAATAGCCAAGCACCTTTACAATAATCAACACACATGCAAGTGCGCTAATAATAGACCTCTTACAGTTTAATTGGTAGTAGTAATTCCATTATTAATCGAACCCATGCAAAGCACTTAGTAGTCGCTCTTCTAAGAATAACATTTGCATGCCGCACAAGTCTCCATCGATTGTGTGCTCTGCACGCTATCTCCAAAAATAACTTGTAACCATGAAAATGGCTAAGTCTGGTTTTGTCCTTGTCTTTCACGCACATTTCCTTTCCTTTCCTTTTGTACCTTCAAATATGCCTTGCTCCACGTGTCAATCTTCTGGTTGTTCCTTCCTTAGTAGCATATTGTCTACTCAACACTAATTTTATTCGGTGAAAGACCCAAAGGACCAATTTTAGGGGCCAATGAAGGGGCCGCTCAAAATTCTCCTCTGTCACATGGATGAACACCTCTACAACTTTGAGTTGGATCCAACTTTGGCGGCATTTTCCTGAACCCTTCGAACCTTGCCTCTTCCACAAATCCCCTATAACTCTGCGACCTCTTACAAAAAGGGAAGACTAGGGTTAGCTCTCTAATTTTTGTGTCTTTGATTATTTTACTATTAATGTAAAATTGTATGGCTTGACACAACGGGTTGGTAGCTGAAATTGGCTCAATAAATTGTTAGCATGTTTGATTTATGTATGTTTTCTCATGTGTCATTATGTGTTAGGAAGTAGGATTTTTTCCATTTTTGTCTATGGTCAAAGTTAAATGGCCCTAGAGTGGCCAAGGGGATTTATATTTACCCTTCCTCTGCAAATATATGGCCTCACTATATTTGGCATGTTGCACTCGGTTCACCAATTCTTCATAATTTTTGAAATTTTGGATGCAAGTATCCCATGTGTCTAACACACATGGGTTTGAGTGGTGTACTTCATAATTACATTTTCAGGGCCCCTTGGATTCCATGTTGTTACTATTTGATCAAAAAACACTTCATTGCATCCAAGTGAAATGTATAATTTTTGGGCATTTGGTATCCATAAAAGAGTCATGGATATGAGTTGAGCCTTTATGTTGTCATTCATACCTGTGTGATGAATGAGGGAAATGTGTGTTAAAATGTAAATGTTATGGCAGTAAGGAAAGTTAAGTCACAATGACCTCACATATACCAGTAGTCTCGTAGAGCTTTTTTTTTCCCAAGCACCTCCTCGTAAAAGATTGTGAATATTGTTTCCTTATATGAAAATATAATATGAGGGTGCGTAATCAAGTTGTGATTTCTCCACCGAAGGAAATCTGTGGATATTGTTGGAGGGGATCTCGACATCACTCTATGTAAATCTAGCCATTTAGTGTATGTTAGACTAAAAGTGAGAAATGCGTAGGTAAAACTAGTTGTGTGATCATATTTGTGAACCCATGCCCATGCTTGCACCAAAATTATATTGTCGTCGTCAAGATAGATCCAAACATCATTATGTGGTTTACAACATGGGTATCGATGGCATACCTGCTAGTTATGAGAAATACATAGAGATTGTGGGTTGGCAAGTTGTCCCGAAGGTTTTTTTGGTGAAAAATATAGATGTTGTTAGCTCTTATGATGCATCATAAGGTTAATAATGAAGTAGTAAAAGTGTGGATGGATATTGAATTTGTTATCATGGAACGTCATCAAATGTAAAACATATTTTTGCATGTAAACTTGTTTCATGTGTGACATTTGGAATAATGAAATCCATGTAGGAAGCAAAGATGGGAAATTCATAAAACGTAACCAATGATTATTTGGTAAATCTGGACATATTCAAGTGAATCTAAACTCTAATATCAGATCACCAAGCTTGAAGAATGGCTAATAAGATATCTTATTTCTTCTAATATGTTTTCTTCATGTGCACGGTTGAAGATAAAAATGGATGGTGAAGAGATATTGTTGTCCTATATACTTCATGATGGCATTCTTGAGTGGGCAGTCTTGGAACTTAGAAAATCCTATCTAGCTAATTATTCCACTTCCTAAGATAATCCGAGGTTGAAGACCTTTAGCCCAATTTTGTTTCCCGATGACTAAGGGATGTTAAAAGGGAAACTATAATTTTAATAAATTATTATAAAGTGTACAAAAAGAACGTTATAAAAATAACTTATATTGATCTATTAATGACTTAATAATAAATAAAAGAGAAAATAAAAGAAAAGATAAATTGAAATTAGAAAAGAAAGGGAAAGAGGTCACTTTATGTTTTTATTTCCCCTACGGGAAAAATTGACCCATGTTGGGAGATAATAAATGCCAAAAAAGAATTAAATGTGGGAAAAGGCATTTGATTGGTGGTTTTGGGTGGCTACTAAGCCAAGATTGATTATAAAAGTAAGTGCGAGTTAGCTTTGTAAAGCATCTCTTATATATTATACAAATTTTGTTTTTTATATGAGCTTGCGAGTTTGCAAAATACTTCAAAAGATGAAAAACCATTGAATTGATCTCTAGAGGATGAAAACCCTCTTGAGATCTAGAAGGGGAACAAAAAACTCTTCTTCTATCGTTGTGAGGATTCTCCATCCAGGATTTCCATTCGGGATTAAGATTTAAGGATTTATCTGTGTTTTCCGGTAGTTTTCCACTAGTGTAGAAGGCTGAAAATTACATATTTGTACAAGGGTTTTGAAGGAGAATATTGTCATTATGATTCCCTTCATTTCCAACAATGTTCTTCGTGGAGTGACCCATAGGAAGAGATTGTTTGGAGTGTTTTAATGATAATACAATTCAGATTTGGGTTGTTTTTTTACTTCTAATTTTTAGATTTCCAATCAACCTTTGGTGTGATTTTTGGGTTTAAGGATATTGTAATTTTCAATTGTGTCTAAGGAAAATTATGTGTAGATTTGTATAAAATAATTCGGCTTGTTATTGATACACAATCGGTATTTTCCTCATAATTGTATCCTTATAAAATTAATTGATTTGTTTGATTGAAAGATTATGTGGTTTTGCTTCATATTAGGTGAATTTTCATTCCTATACTAAGTCATGTTTTAAAGTATTCATATCTGCATATAATAAATTTAAAATATATTTTAGACATTGCATATTTATTTTGGATTCACGGAAATCCATCTAGGGTTAAAATATGTCCATTTGGGGACATTACAGTCAACCTCTATAAGAGTTGGTGGGAGGAAGACACAAAAGATGATGGTTAGTGTTTGCGTAGATTTGGTGGGGTATTTTTATTCATCGCACCTATTTTGATTCTTTGACGTTGATTTAGAAATGTTGGAAGTGAAATTTCATGAAGAAGTTGAAATGTCAATACTTTCAGTGGGAGGGCATGGAGTGCTTCAAATTCTAGGTGAATATTTTTGTAGTAAGGGTCTTCACTATTTTGAATTATAATGCAACTAAAACACAATATTTGCTAATAAAGCACTCAAAGACCTTTTTGTGGACCCAATTCTCCTAATAATAAAGATTTCTAAGTTTGTGACTTGGCAACAAAGGTGGTTGGTTATGGAAGAAATATCATGTGGGAAACGAAGGATGTGGTCATTATATTTGTATTGATCACCCTAGCATGTGTTACATGTAATATTGGATTTACTCTTGTTATGATCATTTTTCTCAACCCGAGTAAGTGAAGATAGTAATTTGGGGTGAGGATCCAAGTTCATTTTGGTGTTTGATGTTAGTTGTATGGTGACAATGTTTGTTTATTGTGTCTTTTTCATATTGTAATGGAATTGGAGCATTGAATTTCTATCAAAATGCTCCATGCCTATGTATGAACAAAGCAAGAAGAAGCAAAATTTAGATGTAGGAGAAAATACATGAAAGCAAGGAATATAAATACTTATCTATCTATTAGAAAGAGTGCAAAAGCTATGGGAAGAAAGGCATAGTGGGGCATACATAAACTACGGGAAGTTTCTATGGTATAAAATTTGTGTTTAAGTTAAGGATGGGGATAAATGCAAAGTATAAAAAGCTTATAAGGTAGATTACATAGATACAACGATGTAGCGAATGCATCTAATATGGACACATTCTTGGATGAGGTTGCATCCTTAGTTGGAATGTGAACAATACATCAAAGATCTAATAGCCAAGTATATGTCCTTATTCATACATGGGTTATTGGTGAGATGAGAGGTTGACATTCCATTAATTGGTCGATGATTTCCCTATTCATGGTTGACATATGGTTAATGTGTACCTTCTCTTATTTTTGTAAGATCAATTCTACATATATGATTGTTGATATGTGTGCAAGCTTGATGTTGCATATGTAGACACTAAATCACGCACTTTGGGTAACTATCTAGATCTAGTTTCATACTACTATTTATATGATTCCTACGTTAGAAAATTACTAATTAACCCCTGTCTTTGGCCACTTTCCTTTCCTTTCGGTTGGTACTTTCGGTCTTGCAATCCCACTTTCTCGGTTTGTATTTTTAACTTTTTTCATTTGTCATCACGAACACTAGCACCCAACAAGGATGCCAACGTGAAACACCCTCATCCCCTCTGGGCACTCTTATCCCCTTTACACTTTGTTCACACTTTTACGGAATTTTCTAGCCATTTGCAAAATTTATCTTTTTGGTGGTCGGCCTTTTCGGGGTTAATTGTGAAATTTAAAGCAAAGGAATCATATAAATATAAGTCCATTGGGTCTAAGATGTTGTGCAATGCTTAGTGATAATTCCATCCATTTGGTAGCTGCGGATAGTTTGAAACCTTCATAGACATCCTTATTTTTAGGGCGTTAATGCTTGGCTTACGGTCTTGCAAGTGATTCTTTTATTGTATATTTACGGTGACATTTCTTTGGAGTGTAGTGACATACACACAACAAGAAGTGAAGAAGTGCATACATCTTACGACCCTATAAATTCAGGATTATAACCATCTACACATATCGAGAGCCCATAATTCAAGTACAACGTGCCCTGTGTGCCCCTATCCCTCTCTGGATACCCCAAGTACATTAAAATATGCATTTGCTTCAATTTTATGTGGTTTGTTGTGACAATTATCCATTTCTGTTTTCCTAAACTCCACGGTGACACAATCCAACAACCTCTTTAAATCAACTAAGGATCTTCTAACCCTCTTTGCAGATTAGGGTTTCATATTTTTATTGCTTAGTTGATTGGGTTAATTTCTATATTTCGTTATTTAGTTATTTACAACTATAATAACATCACATTAGGCTGCATTTATTTACAATTTAGCTTAATCATTTTGGTGAACCGACATTAGATTCCTCCTTCTTACTTTATTACTCTATCATCATGAGTATCTCAATCAATGACTTCTTTCTTGCCAATCCTTACTTGAGATATAGAGTACAACATTTCCTTACTACTACTCGCATTCCTACTGATATACATCCAACTTTGTTTATCAAACATTTTTTGATGGATTTTCTCAACATATTGCTTTCCCATCTAATCCACATGTCAATCTTTCTATTTTTGACAATGATCCACCCTTCGCATATCATGATTTACATCTATAATGTGGGTATCAAACACACTTTAATTGACAATGGATCCGAACTTAATCTTATGCCATTCCTTGAAAAGTTTTTCTCTTTGTTGCCAATGTCAGTCCATCATTTTTGTCCCGTCGTGCATATGATGGTTCTATTTGTCTATATGATGGTCATATAGTCTTACCTATTACCGTCGAGCCAAAAACCCTTCATACAATCTTCTTTTTCATTGAATTTTTAGTTTCATACAACTATTTATTTGGTCAATCATGGCTTCATACCATACAAACAATTACCTCTACTATACATCATTGTGTTAAATTCTTACACAAAAGTGTTGAGTATACTATTCTTTGTGACCATCATCCTTAACAATATTGTGAACATGATCCTAACACTACACTCCATACTCCTAGGTCCAATGCTACTGATGATCTATAACCTATGGATGAGCCACTGCATCTACCACCACTCAAAGGTGTCATCTGCATGATAGATTATATATCAACTACATCTACGCCTCCTCTTATTACTAATGCTCCTATGATTGTTTATCAGGGGCCTAACCCTACACTAGATGTCACTTTAGCTCCTCCACATTCTCATGTACCACCTCCACCAGTATGATCTCCTTTCACATGCACATTCTTCATGAATAATTCTTATTGGGAGCATATCCCATTTGATCCTACTTGCAATGACACTGTATGTACACATGATGGCTTGACTCGTCTAGGATTCACCGTTGAGGATCTCTCTCATCCATCCCACTCGCTCATCTTTATCATAAATTTTTAACACTATTGCCACTTATGGCTTGCATGTCTTTCATCTCCTAGTATTCCTTGCATGAGATTCTCACTTTTCACCACTCACATTAGGACAATATTTTCTTAAAATATTGGGGGCACACTGACCTTGACCATATTGATATATCATTTCCCATGCCCTTTACTTATGTGTTCATTTTATACAGATATTTTCTTAGCTATACGAGATAATCTCATTCTGGTATGCCCACGGTTTTCTGTTACCACATTTCACTAATGAGGAGTATTCCATGGGTATGTACAACTTATGCATTAATGGTTCATAATGTGACCAACTGAAAACAATTGCTTACCAAGTCTCTGATGCTTGTTCATTTGGTTTTGACCATGACAATGATGATCTCCTAGATGTCATTACATGATTATATTATTTTTCTTATACACTCGGGGGCATTACACCCGTATCCCCCTAACATTGACATACATCTTGTACTCACAAGTATTACACACCTACCTTCTAGCACATGCATCCTAACATACATATGTCCATCACCATTACCCGATGACACACTCTTATGCTTCGGTTCACACTTGACTGTTGAGGGATTCCTATACAAATGAACCTCACACAATGCATAATAGACATTACACATTGTGCATCTTCACATATCTTACATTTTTCATCCTACACTTTACATCTTACATCTTATGATTCATACATTAGGTACATTCTATACATACCTTGTGCCTTGCATCACATACTATACATCCTAATTACACATTACACACCCTACATATCATACTACACCCACTACAAATATTATACAATCTACTCATCTACTTATATGCATTGCACTCATCACTCTATGATGCATTCTGGTCTCATGGTCCACACAGAACTATTGAGGGTATACATCACATATGGGCCACATCACACTCACACATTCTGCCATTTAAAATTTTTCTCATGCGACATTCCTATATTAGTGATATACACTTTAGGCTACATCATCACTTCTTTTGGCCTTATCTTATAATGATATACATTGTAGGATAAATTGTCACTTTTCAATCATCTTGTAGTGATATACATTATAGGCTACATCATCACTCCCACTTGCATCTTTTAGTGATATACGTCATAGGATAAATCATCACTCCTTTAGTTATCTTATTGTGATATATGCTTTAGGATAAATGATCACGCATTCTTGTATCTCATCTCTATATGTCACATATCATCACTACACACTCATCATAGCACACTACACACAACACATAGTTCGACCATTTCCTATGATGCACTCTCGTTTATAGTTCATTCTTGACTCGTTGAGGGGGCATACTAAATGAACCTCACTACATATAACTCCATTCAATCGGGGAACGTGGATCCTATCATCCACAACATATTTCATTTCATGGTTGCATTTATCTTGTTTACTCATGCCTTTACATGTAAACTTTATTACACATGCTAGATAGATATCTTGTATGTCATCATCTTTACCATAAACAATTGCACGTTCAATTTTTTCTAGTTATGATCATAGAATATACAAGGCCATTACATGCAACATGGACGCTTAGACCTAGTTGATTCATAGGGATCCAGAAAAACACACCCCTTCATCGAGATCATCATCACTATGAAGGAAAAATGAAGAAAAGTGAAGAAAACAAGGTTATGTCAGTATTTTAATAGAACAGCCACCCGGTACAAAGCAAAGTGATCTATTAACCTTGATCTATGCAGGGAAGCACTCTTGTAACCTTTGGTTTGCGTAGGGCAGCTCAGTCATGTCATTTATGATGGAAAAATAAAAATGGAGCGTGAACAACCACATATTTAAAGAGTCTGGGTTGTATCTCTTCCCATCCTGACCTTTCTCATTCTCTAGTGCATGGGAGGATATGGAAAAGAGTATAAATACAAGAAGGAGCAAGAGAATTGGGCATAGAAGGAGATCGAAGGAAAAGGAATTGATGAGAGAAAGTGAGAAAATAACTTTCAGTGCTGGAATTGATTTGTAGAAGTAAGGTGCATGCGGAATAAAGAAATCAAGAAAAGGGAAGGAAATTTGACATTGTTGTTTCCTTTTTGACTTATTGTAATCTATATTTTGAATCAAATTGTCCAATACAAGTGGGAAGAAAGATTAGTTTCCCTTCTTGGTGGTTTTCCCTTGGATTGGGGTTTTAGGATAAAAATCTATGTGTTGTCTCTCTTATTTCATTAACACTCTCTGTAATTTATTTTCTAAGCACTAAGAAAATTAGTAACTAAGCTCTGAAAATGTCATTTTCGAAAGTTGAAAGTAGGAAAACATAATTTTGTGATTATGTATATTTCCAAAGTTAAAGTTTGAGATCATTTTGGTATCGAGCTGATTATATATCCAGGACTGTGGTTTTTGTTCTTGTGATTTGTATGACGGTGTGACAAGGTCCAAAGGCGAATAATTTTTACCTTGTGAACCAAATATTTCTACCAAGAAGTGGAAACAAAGAATTCAAGCTCAAATAGAGGAAGAGAACTTGGTACGTAGAGTCGAGATGCTAGAGACCATGATGGATAGGTTGTATAGACAACAACAAGAGATTTTAGATCTGTAAAAGATGACTTCAGTTAAGTAATATTCCATGGAATCAGTGGTTCGAGCGCTGGCCAAAAATTTTGGCATAGGAAAGAGCCATGAAGAGGAAGATGATATGGAAGAGCATGAAGAAGAAATCCCAATTGTAAAGGAAAAGGTAAAATCTGATCATACTCCCTTTAAAGTTGAGACTAAGGTTGAAATTAAGAACTTTGAAGGACAAGTAGATGTAGAATTATTAGATAAATGGTTAAAACAATTGGAGGTTTACTTTAGTGTGCATAATGTCATGGAGGCACAAAGGATTACCTTTGCACATCTCAAAATGGAAGGTCATGCTTTGGTTTGGTGGGAAACCCATCTAGCCACTTGTGAAAAGAAGAAACGTCCTATTATCAGTACTAAAAAGGTTTTAAAGAATTTCTTAGAGCTAATTTCTATCCTATCGGCCTCAAGACTAACCGAGAAAATTAAGTGGTAATACTTTAGAAAGGGTAGCGGTCAAAGCGTGTAGGACTATACTACGGAGTTTCGGAGATAAGCCATGTTGTTGAATATGGACTTGGAGGATGAGGACATTCTGAAAAAATATTTGGGAGGACTTCACACTCACCTTCGAAGGAAGGTAATCTCCATGAAGCCCAAGGATCTCAACAAGTCTTGTATACAAGCATACTATATTGATGATGCGAAGAAGCAAGGAGAAACAAAGATAAAGGAAGAGAAGTCAACAACTTAGTAAAAAGAGCGGTATTGATAGGTAATAAAGGTAAATGGAAAGGTCAACAAGCCGCCACTACTTTAAATACTTGTAAAGATCCTAAAAATTTCGTAATAATTGTGATACAAAAGGTCATATTGACGCCACATGTTGTAAGTTGCATACGGAGTTTCACCTAAAGCACCAAACTAAGGATTCCAAGAAATCCATGGCCATTGTGAAACTAGAAGAGGAGGTAGAGATTGAGGATGATTTAGATGTAGATGAGAGGTTGGGATGTACGACCACTAACATGTACAACGGTGAAGGAGAAGAGATGAATAAGCTATTCCATATCGAATCCAAATTAAGAAGACTAAGGTAAACGCTTTGGTTTATTCGGTTCTTAATCTAATTTGATTTCTGATGCGATTGTAGAGAAGCTTGTTCTAGAAATTTATGAGCATCCACATCCATACCCATTGGGATGGGTGAAGAAGGGTGTAGAAATCCAAGTAACAAGGAAGTGTAAGTTCAGATTTGGGATAAATTCCCAACACATAGATGTATTAGAGGCTGATATAATTCCACTTGATGCATTTGATGTTGTTTTGGAAGTCCTTACTTGTATACCAGGGATGTTGTATTCACAAGGAGGGAGAACCGGTACAGATGGGTTAAGGATGGGGTCAGTTTCAACATTTGGGCACACCAACACAAACCAAAGAATGCTATGGTAAGTGCCAACCAAGAAAAGAGACTCATTTAGGAAAATCATTAGTTTTTTTACTTTCACTGAAAGAAAAGAAAAATGGAGTAGAGAGCACAAATGTTTCTAACAAAAGGATGGAGAATTTGGATAGCACTTTTCAATCTTTGCAGAAGAAGAAACCACAAGAACTACTAAGCCAAGGGGTAGTATACACTTCCGCTACATAGTCACCATATCTACTTAGTGATTCTTTGGATTTGTGATAGGGTAGTAAGAAGAGGAGGAGATACGATATTTGAAGGTGACTAGAGCAGTAACATACATGGAGAGGATTTGAAAAATCCATCTCAGGAAACAAGGTCAAGCAAGGAGAACCAAACCACTACAGTATGGGACCTTTGCCATACTTGAGCGAGGTTGGAGAAGACACCTTCAGACTTGATATGCCACACCTCATGTGGATGCACTCGGTAGCAATGGTAGGAAATTGCACCTACTAGAGCCATCTATGCGTGATGAAGAAGCGAAATTCAGAGGATTCCTTCGGAAGAAGCTTGTATCTTGGATTCTCAAGGAAAATTGAAGGAGGACGTAGCATTGGAGTAGAAAATTAGAGATCCATAGGAGTCTTGGCGGGTTAGAGGAGAAGAGAAGACACCAAGGTAGGCATGGTGGTACTCAAAGGAGTAAGAGAGGGAGTTGATTCCTCTACCCTCCCCAAATAAGGTTTTGTGGGACCAAAATCCTCTTATGTAGGTGAGGTATGATCCATAGAGATCCGAGAAAAACACACCAATTCATCAAAGTCATTAGCAATATGAAGGAAAAATGAAGAAAAGTGAAGAAAAAAATATTCTATCAATATTTTTAACGGAACCCTTTGCACAGTGCAGAGCGGCGATCTTGTTATAGCCGATCTATGTAGGGTGGCAATCCTGTAACCATCGGTCTACATAGGGCAACGATCTTGTCATTTATGGCGAGAAACTATAAATGGAGCACAAATAGCCAAAAATTTGAAGATTATGGGTTGTATCTCTTCCCTTCTGACCTTTCTCATTCTCAAGTGCATGGGAGGACACAGGAAAGGCTATAAATACAAAGAGCAAGATAATTGGGCATCAAAGGAGATCAAAGAAAAAGGAATTGATGAGAGCAAGTGAGAAAATAAATTTGAGTGATGGAATTGATTTGTAGAAACAAGGTGCATGTGGAGCAGAACAATCAAGAAAAGGGAAGTAAATTTGATATTGTTGTTTCCTTTTCTACTTATTATAATCTGTATTTTGAATCAAATTGGCCAATATAAGTGGGAATAAAGAGAATTCACCCTTCCCGATTGGTTTTCCCTCGGATTGGGGGTTTCCAGGATAAAAATATTTATGTTATATCTCTTATTTTATTAGCACTCTCTGCAAATTTGTTCTAAGTACTAAAAAAATAGTCACTAAGCTCTAAAACTATCATTTTCCAAAGTTGAAAGTAGGACAACATAATTTTGTGATTATGTAGATTTCCAAAGTTGAAGTTTACAAATCACAAAGATTCACCGGTCCACAATGGCTCTCGAGGCATCCACATTCGTATCCCCGCATGTGCTATTGTTTCATTTCGGTTCATAGCACACTACTTTATAGGGTCATACACGCTTTGACATACACTTTATCTTTCTAACATGCTAGCGTGTGCAACATTTATTATGCAGTGATATTTCCTTCCATACTTGTTTGTCACTTTGTCTGCTATTGTTTGTTATTATTTGTGGGCCTTGCCCTTTATATTGTGTACACACTTGCTTAACTACAACCATTACAACCTTGAGTGTCTTGCAACAATTTGAGTGGTGTTCCATGTTTTGCAACCCACTTTTTGCGGTCTACATTGTCTTCTTGTGTGTTTACATTATCTATTTACATATTTTCTTAGTAGCGTACACGTGTCTTCTAGATGCTTGTTCGTACTAACATTTTCTTCCTAGCCATATTGTTTACATGGTATTTTGAGCCATTTTTGGATTTTTAGGTGACTTTGTGCATGGAAGACCTACATGGGTCCATCTTACGAGTTGTTATGAATGTAATTTTATTTTTTCATGTTTTAATTGTTGATCTCCTTGTGTAAGACTAACTTGTCTTATGTTTTTGAGTAGATAAGGGTATAAAGAAAATGTTTTGGGTTCAAATTTGAACTAGTGAATATAGAAGGAAGAGTGTGAGATACTTGAGAGAGTGAAAGTGGTGTTAGGACATCAAACTAGATCTGATAAAGTGTGTTAATATGTAAAGAATGTTAGAGATTAGGTGTGTAAGAGTTTGTGATCAAATCAGGTCATGAAAGTGCAAGATAAAGTGAGTTAGAAGGATATGTGTTTGAAGATGGTTTGAAGGAGTTTGGAGCTGATTCTTGTGATCACCATCAAATAAGTGTTGACAACATATCTTCTACGATCTTATTATCAAAATATTATATGATGAGTTATATTCATGTAAGTCTCTTGTTATGAGTAATATCAACAAGAGTTTAGGGGTTAGTGCTCCTTGTGGGGTTGACGTCTCACTAAAGAAATATATTGTGATGTGTAATATTCACTTGAGTACTTTTTGTGAGTAATATTAGCAAATTTTTCAATGGGTTTTCTTCCCCTCGAGGGTTTCCCACTTATATCTTGTGTTCTTCTATACTTGCTTGTTTATGATATTGTGGATAGTTTTGTTTACTATTATGATCTTATTAATACATGGTTGAATTTTAATGGTGTATGCAAGTTAAATTGAAATTGATTAAGGGTTTTTGAAGGACTGATTCATCCCCCTCTTAGTCCATTGTGCTTCCAACAATTGGTATCAGAGTAGGTCATTTTAGAGAAGTTTAATCACTTGAAAGGAGATCCTTGACGCACAAAAATGGTGAGTCAGTAGAGTGGCTCTTCTTATAGCAAGGCACCACCTGTTTGATGGAGTGAAATATACTTTTTGCAATTTAAGGATGAGGACTCATATCATTTCTCTAGGGTTTGATAACTAGCAATCTATGTTGGATGGTTATACAATTCCTGCTATTCCTCCAAAAACTACTACAGACAAGAAGACTTGTAGTGATAATTCCAAGGATATGAATGCCATCATGTGTGAATTGGATGAACCTAAAATTTTAAAATTGATGCATTGCAAATTAAAAAAATATATGTGGGAAAAATTTAGGCCTTGTATGAAGGATATTCCAAGGTAAGGATAACTAAGCTTCGACTTTCGAAATAAGTTTAAAGGGCTAAAAATGAATGATGATGAGTCTATAGCTACATGTCTGCTTAGGGTTGAAAAAGTTGTCAATACCATGAAAGGTATAGGTGAAGAACTGAAGGAGGAGGTTGTATTTTAAAAGGTTTTTAGATATCTAACACAAAAATTTGATTCCAAAGTATTTATCGTTGAAGAAGCAAAGGAATCAAATCTTTTGACTATGGGTGAGTTGCGCATGGAAACTTAACTTCTTATGAGACGAGGGTTGTTGATCCTAAACTAGCCAAGAAGGAGATTGCCTTCAAATATGAGATGAATACCAAGGCCAAGAAGACTAAGGATGATGAGGATGCTCATGAGATGGATGATGATGAGTTGTTTTCCATGATTGCTAGAATATTGAAGGTTGGATCATGTAAGTACAAAGGAAGACTCCCTTTCAATTGTGGTAAGGTAGGCCATTTTGAAAACAAATTATCTCGTAATAACATGGATGAGGATGTAGAAAGTGATAGAGAACATGACAAGAATGATAACATATCTAATAAAGACCAAAAGAAGTTCAAGTGGTTTAACAACAAGAAAAATACAAATAAGAGTCTATATTCAAAAAAAGAGTGTTATTAATTCGAGGATAACAACATTGATAGTGTTGTTTCTAATTTAGATTAAGAATTAGAGCATGAAGAGGTTGCTGATGATGTTTTGTTCATGAATAAATATTCCATGAGATCTATGAGTGAAAGTTCAACACTATTTGGTGACAACATGCAATACGATAATGAAGAAGAAGAAGATTTCTATGAGACTAAATTGACATGTGTCCAAGCTAAGATAAAGCATGTTGAGAAGAATGTCAAAAATTTAAAGACACATGTCAAAGAATATGAAGGAAAAATTCATTAGCTTGAAGAGAAACATTGGGATGCAATTGAAAAGATAGATGAGATAGTAAAAATCCGAAATGTAAATGAAAACCGTGACAACGAGCTTACAATCCAAATAACAAGAAGTAATCCTTCTTAAAGGTGAATTATCTAATGCGAGTTGGAAAGGCTAATCCATTCCAAAAGTTTGAAAAGAGTACTAAATATCTTGATGATATTCTAAGTAGTAAGAGATCTGCGGGGAGATAGAGCAGGCTTGGGATTTAAAGATGACTTCAAGAGAAAATAGATGAAGCAAGAAGATAGCGTTACGAGTAAGGATGATAAAAAAATCCACTAAAGAAAATGTGAAGACAAAGCCAATTAGGAAACCAAATGCTTCAAGGTATGAGAGATCATTTAATGGTTATTGTTTCACTTACAATGGTTTTAGACATAAGGCTCATGAGTGTAGGAGGTTTTGCTAGAGATGATCATCCTTGGAGGGATAGTAGGAGTGAGAATGTTATCTAAGTTTTTCATTCCTAATCAAGTGAATGATGAAGTAATAAATAAAACGATTTCATATAGGGTCTCGATGTGGAGGTGTAGGATTAGAAAAAATGTCTCTAGGTGCCACGGAGTTTGAGAAATCACCTATCGAAGACATAGCATTTTTGGTCTTAGAGCTCTTAAGGGAATACACCGAGAAAAGGTAGCCAGGAAGCACCTTGGGAGATTTAGCCTCGAAACAACACCTCCCTAGTGTTTTCCAGGCCACTTTGACATGTTAGTGCAATCGTTTGATGCCAAGAGCTTCCGTTTGCAAAATATTTCATCGACAACCTTAAATTGACTCAAACTACAGTATTTTGCATGTTTTCAAACAATAGGACATCGAGAGAACCGAATCAAGATGGAAAAAATGAGAGAATATTTTGTAGATGGTCACGATGTGGAGGTGTAGGATCGACAAGACATCTATAGGTGTCATAGAGTGCATGAAAACACCTTTCGAAGATATAACATTTTTTAGTCTTAGGGATCTTAAGGGACTACTCCCAGATGAGGTATCCCAAAAGCACTAGGAGCTTTGACCTCCAAAAATAAACCTCCACTAGCATTTACCTCGGCCACATCGACACATTGGGGTAGTTGGTTTGGTGCCAAGAGCTTCCGCGTTTGCAAAATATTGCATCGATAGCCTTACACTAATTCAAACTATATTATTTCGTGTGTTCACAAACAATAGGACAGCGAGAGAACCAAATTGAGATGGAAAAAATTGAGAGAGACTTTTGTAGAGGTTCCTGACGTGGAGGTGTAGGATCTGACGAGAGGTCTCTAAGTACCACGGAGTCTGAAAAATCACATATATTTCAGACATAATACTTTGCAAATGATATCTTGTGGCACAAAACCGACTACGCCAACACATCTGGATGGCCTAGTGAATATTAGTTCAGTATTCATCTTGGTGCGGGGTGCTACCGTTACTTATGGGCTACCTTGTTCGGGTATAGTCCCTTAAGAGCCCTGAGACCAAAAAATGTTATATCTTCGACTAGTGATTTCTTCGACTCCATAGCACCTAGATATTTCTCATCAGATCATACACCTCCACATCAGGACCCTCTACCAAATCCTCTCTCCATTTTTTTCATCTTGATTTGGTTCTCTCATTGTACTATTGTTTGCAAATGTGTGAAATATTGTAGTTTGAGTCAATGTAAGGTTGTTTGATGCAATATTTTACAAACAAAAGCTCTTGGCACCAAACCAATCTGTGTGAACATGTCCAGATGGCGAGTAAAGTAAACACTAGGGGAGTGTGTTTTTGGAATCCAAAGCTCCCGAGTTCTTCCAAGCTACCTCGTCTAGGAGTAGTCCCTTAAGAGACTTGAGACCAAAATATGTCATATATTGATAGGTGATTTATCGGACTCTATGGCACCTAGAAATGTCTCATCAAATCCTACACCTCCATGTTGAGACCCTCTACCAAATCCTCTCTCCATTTTTTCATCTTGACTAGGCTCTCTCATTGTCTTATTGTTTATAAACGTGTGAAATACTACAATTTGAGTTAGTCAATTCTAATCCACTAGAATGTACTTTTCTTTTGTTAAGATATATTAGAGGTCACAAGGTCCAAAATTTAGGGTTAGAAGGTTCAATTAGGTTCAGAGGGTAATTCCTCACCATACCCACTCTCTAATAGGATTTAAAGATTCAACTTGATTTTTTTCAAAATTAACACATTCAAAATTTCCTAAATCATTCCCATTGGATAGGAAATTTCTTACCTTTCCAATGATATAAATAAGTCCTCCTAACTCCTCATATTTTTCAAGTTATGGGCAGCGGGCCTTGGGGTGAAAATTTTCCCCAAGAGCGGGTCTGTGGGCCCAGGGGAGAAAATTTGCCCAAAGGGCAGGTCTGCGGGGTGGGTGGGGAGAATTTTGGAAAATTTCCCATGGGGAAAAAAACCAACTTTACGCTCACACTCCCGCGGGTCCGCGAGGGACACATGGTGCCTCCTAAGCCACGTGGGAGCGGGGGGTGGGGAACATTTGGAAAATTTCCCCGCGTGGGCGTGAAGCCCACTTTTTGCGTGCGTGCTCCGCGAGTCCGCATGCAAGGGACACGTGGCATCTCCTAAGCCAACATGGTGAAAGTAAGGTGATGGGGATAAAAAAATTTAACGCCCGAAGGAAAAAGGGATCACATTCACCGCGTGCCTCCGCCGAGCACCTCGCGATGTCACGTGATAGCTCCGGATTGGATTTGTGGCGATGGTGGGCGGCGGAGAAAACTTGGAAAATTTTCCCAAAATTTTTGAAATAAGAAAAAAAGGAAAAAAGGGACCCACTCCTCCTTCGATGCCTGATGTGCCATGTGGCATCACTGATTGGTTGTTGAACGGGTAGGTGGGGAAAAATTTGGAAAATTTTCCAAAATTTTCGAAGTGCTAAGTTAAAAAGGGATCCGCCCCCTGCGACACCTTGTGGTGCCATGTGGCAGCCTCTGATTGGCTATGGATGGGGTGGTGGGGAAAATTTAGAAAATTTTCCCAAAATTTTTTTGAAGCTCTAAGGGAAAAATTCGGGCTGCGGGTCCCGCCAAGGAATTTTTCCCAAATTTTTTTTGACACCAAGTGAAGAAAAACTTCAGAAGGCCATAAATTTTGATAGAGAGCTCAGTTTTGGGAAAATGAGGACTTTCTAGAAATATCTCGATGTCCTCTTTACTCAAGGATCATTAATTTTTGATTTTGATAAAGTTTAAGGGGTCAATTTCAAGAAAATGATCTGTAAGCTTTTATAGTAAACTGGTAAATTTTAACTTGTGAGATTTGTTCAATTTGTTCTTGTCCTCTCTCAACATGTCAAATAGACATGGAGAATTGTTCTTAGGTGGATTTAGGATAATTTTTTGAGGTAGATCTATTTGATTGAATTCAATTTAAAATTTTACAATTTTGATAAAAAACGATTGTGAAAGCTTTGAACTCGGTTTTGCTCAGGTTTTGAAAGATTTCTTTAAGTATTTTTGTCTAGTTGGATTCATTTAGGGAAAAATACTTCAATTTAATCATTTAGTTTGTTATTTCATTGTTGTAGGTTTGATTTGAATTTTGGATTAAATAATTTCGGTTTGAAAATACAAGACAGGGATCAAATTTTAAAGGGTTTATTTGCCATTTTCTTCTTCCAAGTATTATAATATGTTCAAATCCTAATCTAATACATTTAGTTGATTCAATCCAACTATTAAAAACTAAAATACATCTTTGATTTCCAATTTTCACATATTTCAAAATAAAGAGTATTACACTTCCTTTACACGCATTTCTTCCTTTCAAACAGAGATTACAACTCACAACTAGATGATTAAATTCAATACAATGATACAATTTGAGGAAGGTTATGCAATCCTTTATTTATTCCAAAAGACAACTTTACAACTTCCTTCTTTTATTCTTTCCAAAATCATATATTATATACAGGGTAGAATAATACATTTTCTTCTCACGTGTTTCACTTTTCCACTTTCCAAATAGGGATTTCATAGTGCATGCTAAACACAAATTTCCAATGGAATAATATCATATGGACAAGAGAAAACCACATCCATTAATTCAAATGAAACTCTTACAACTTCCTTTCCATTTGATTTCAAAATACAACATACAAAAACATGTTTCATTCTTTCACATTCTTTCAAAAAATAGAAAACAAAGTATAACTCTTTTACATTTCAAATTTCAACTTTCATTGTCAATACAAAGTATCTTTCCATTACAATTAATATACAGATCATCCACTTCAAAGTGGGAAAGGGCTACAATAAGATTTCATTTCACAAGGGAATTGTCAAACTGTCTTTTTCCTTGCTCCAGAACAACAACATGCAGATTTCTCATTCTTCCAATTTGATCACAACAAGAGTAGGGGAAAGGAAAACTCTCTCCACCCAACCAAGACATCCAATGAAGAGGAGAAGCCATCCTTCTTCATTGGCCCCCGAGCCCCAACCACAATGCAATAAAAGATGTGATCCAACTCATGGCAACAAGAGGCTTCCAAAAACACACAAGCAACATTTCCACAAAAAAACACAGTCAAAAATAGAATGTAGTTTACAACTACATTAAAACATGAAAAAAATACTAAGGCTTCATCAAGAAAGCCAAAGGAGCAAGAAACTATGGGGATGCTTGCTTATGCCTCCCAAAAGGGAAATGGGTATCACCACACTGAGGACAAACCCCTAAATATATATATATATATATATATATCATTTAAATATGTATGTATGTATGTATATCATTTCAAATCCCTGACATGCCCTTATGCCTCCCCCAAGTACCCCTTATTCTCCCATTTTCTTATGCTCCCCAACCTCTTATGGCACCCCATAATGAGTAAAGAAATGCAAGCTATTTCTTTGTAAGGTGGAACCCAAATCCCAACTCCCTCCACCCTTATACCTCCTAAAACACACTTGTGCCTCCCACAAAATAACCCCATAGTCTTCTCCTACACCATTCCTAGGCCATCTACCCAACAGACCCACAAACATGCCAAAACATTCACACATTAACATTTACATTTATAAAAAAAAAGAGCATTTCAAGAGCCAAGCTCCTACCTCTCCATGATGGAGTTGTTCCAAGTTCCAAAATCAACAAGCTTTATCCCAATGCAAGCAATCCAAAACAGCCAAGCACAAGCATGCAACAATCTTCCAAAAACTTCTTCAAAGCAAGAGCTCCAAAACAACAAAAGAATTCACCCAAGAATGAAGTCTCCAAAGTGAAGCAAACCCAAAACAAGGAAAGGAATTGAATTTTATAGAAGAGGGAAGGGAAGAGGATGAGGTGGATCCATGTAGGATGCCACATCACACATCCTCAACCCCAACCCCAAAATTCAACTTCATTCTCAATGCACAATAAATAGGTGGGTGAATAATATGACAAGTTTACTTACACACTCAAATCCAACCCACACCCCAAAGGACTGAAATTAAATCATGTAAGAAAAGTGTAATTAAAACCTACAATTTGCCTTCTCAAAAAGCATTATAAAATTCTAATCTCAACTCTCCAACCATAGGTATGGTTGGTAATTAAATTTAAGAGGTATGGGACAAGTTTAACTTGTCCCACAAGCCTCAAAATCAGCCTCAAGGACAATTTGAATTTCCAAGAAGGTGGAGTGTTTCACACTCAAAATTCAATTCACACATCACTTACATATCTCTTACACATCACTTACACATTACTTATAACACTTTAAATCATGGCCAACAACTCTATTAATTACTTTCTTATGACATATTTTAATTAATTAACTTAACAACATGATTACTCATAATATTACACACCATTTAATGAATAATAAAAGGGGTAAAAGCACCACAAAATAAACACATGCAAACATAAACAAAAGGGACCAAAAAAAATGAAATACATAAAACCCCTTGGTCACATTAAAGGTGATCCCCCATGGGAATCCCTAACACACACAAACACACAAAAAAAATACTAGTTGCCATGGTGACCTTGTTGAATTCATCTAGAATTCCAATGTGGTTGGTCTCAATCCCCGATGTTTGTTGTGATATTTTAACCTGCAAAACACAAATACCTCCTTTGGCCTCGTGGCCATATCAAGAACATCCAAAATAATATAAATATAATTCCCAAAATCATTTAGATATATGAATCACAACAACATCAAAGCAATCTAACAATATCATTTATAGTTTTATCAACAACTATATCATCATCCAATAATTTCCATTTCTAGGTCTACTCACAATATCCAAATATCACAAGTCGAACAACATCCATTATATAACCATGTCAAATAGTATATCATCATCAACATATAAAATGTCTCTAATAATCATCATGCATCATAACTGAATCAAGTCAACAATAATCCATGATCTAACATCTAACATCATACTATAATAAAGTCCATAATCATGTCCATAATATAATCAGTAATATCATGATTAGTATAAAAAAGGTGTCAAAGGGAAGTGGGCACTACATCCCCCTCCCCTTAGACTTGACTTCCTCTGGAAGTCACTGGAACAAATGTGGAAACTGAACTTGTAGAAAAGTAGCATCCTCCCATGTAGCTGCAGTCTCATCATATTTATCCCACTACACCTTGGACTGATCAACCTCTCTACCTCGAAGGCCCAGGGTCTATGATCTAGGATGCGAATGGGCTCCACCATCATCACCCCCCTGATCTTGCACCTACAATGATGTCAATCTAACACATGAGAAGGATCTGCAACATATCTCCTAAGAACTGAAACATGAAACACATCATGTATGTGAGACAAGCTAGGTGGCAATGCTAGATGGTAGGCCAAAGGGCGATACACTCAAGATCTCAAAAGGACCCATGAATCTAGGAGCTAACTTAGAACCTTTTCCATAATGGATAGGGCTCTTATGTGGCCTGACACGAAGGAACACCTTCATGCCCACATCAAAACTACGGTCGGTCCTATGCTGATCTGCATACTTCTTTTCTTGTCATGTGCCTGCCTCCTGTAGTCTCTGTCGATCAAAACCACCTGCTGCTCCATGTCTGCAACAAAGCTGGTCAAGAGAAACCCTGTCCTCTAGCCTATCCCAACTAAGAGGTGTCCTGCACTCTCTGCCATACAAATCTTGAAAAGGAGCCATGCCTATAGAACTCTGAAAACTATTATTGTAGGAAAACTCCACCAAGTACAGGTACTCCTCCCATCTAGACTATTGATCCATCACATACATCTGAGCATGTCCTCTAAAATATGATTCACTCACTCCATCTATCCATCTATCTCGGGGTGATATGTTGTGCTGAAATTGATCTTTGTCCCGAGGGCATGTTGCATGGTAGTCCAAAAATGGGAAGTATACAAAGGATCACGGTCACTAATGATCTTCTCATGGAATCCGTGCAACCTGAAATCTCATCAAGATATACCATGCCACTGCACTAGCTATATAAGTGGTCTTTCAGAGAAAAGTGAGCCACTTTTGTCAATTTATCAACCGTGACCATGATGGCGTCGTGGTGATATCTCGACATCGGTAGCCCAACAATGAAGTCCATGGAAATGGTGTCCCATTTCCACTCCAGTATAGCATGAAGGAAAAGAAGGCTAGCTGGATGTTGATGCTTGGCCTTACTTTCTAGCACTCTAAACATCGTGACACAAACGGGACCACGTCTCTACGAAGTCCTCTCCAATGATACAACTATCTCAAGGTGGCGTGCATCTTCTTCACCCTGCAGGATGGGCTGAATAGGGTGCATGATGTGCCTCTGTCAAGATGTCCTGCCTCAAGCCTCCATCTCTGGGAACATAAATCTAACCTCTATGCCTGAGAAGGCCCATCTGCCTCTAAGTGAGAAACCATAAAATTCCCCTCGAGGGTCTCGAGACTCGATCTCTACTCGAACTGCAATGTAGAAGCTATCAAGAGGAAGTTGTTGAAGAATCTGCTCCACAAATTTGTGCTCACTGAGGTGGCCATAGCCACATGTCTCCATCTCTTAGAGAGCATCTACCACCACATTCTCCTTCCCCTTCACATGCTCTATCTCCATATCATACTCACAAAGAAACTCCATCAACGCCGCTAATGAGTGAGCATTGAGATTGGGCTGCGTGAAGAGGTGGTGAAGACTCAGGTGATTGTCCTAAGTGTGAATCTCGACCAACCAAAGAAAGTTCCTCCATCAAACCAAAGCATGCACAACTACCACAAGCTCAAGATCATGAGTCGGATAATTAAGCTTGTAATATTTGAGTTTGTGAGACTCAAAAGCCACTACTCTGCCCTCCTGCATCAACACACCTCCAAGCCCTACTAAAGAAGCATCCATGTAAATGAAAAACTCACCTGTGGATCCGGCACTACAAGAATAGGTGTTGTAGTGAGACATTCCTTCAGTGTCTTGAAGGCCTACTCACACCTATTCAACAAACAAACTTCTTCCCTTTCCTTTGAAGGGAAGTGATGGGGTGCACAATCGAGAGAAGTCTGAAAAAATCTCTGGTAGTAACCTGCTAATCCCATGAAGTTATGCACCTCAGTCAGTAGTGGGTGTTGGCCAATCCATAATAGCTCTAATCTTGGAAGGATCGATGGTGATACCTTCCCAGAAATGATATGACCCAAATATTGCACCTCCGTCTGAAAGAATGCACACTTCTCCAAGTTCCATAAAGTTGCTTTGCTCTCGAAGACATTGAAGAACTTGGCGAAGGTGCCCCTCATGCTCCTCACGCATACGTGAGTAAATCAAAATGTCATCAAGGAAGATGAGCATGAAGTGATCTAAGAAGGTCCTAAATACCCCATTCATCAAACTCATAAACACTGCGGGGCATTTCGTCAAACCAAAAGGCACCACTGTGAACTCATAGTGGCCATATATCATACGGAAGGTGGTCTTATGAATGTCCACCTCGAAATCCTCAAGCTGATGGTAACTTGACTTAAGGTCTATCTTAGAGAAATTTGTGGCTCCCTTCATCTGATCAAACAAATCATCAATGTGTGGAAGGGGATAACGATTCTTGATCGTTACTTTGTTCAGCTAGCGGTAATCAATACACAACCGCAAGGATCCATCCTTCTTCTTTCACAAAATCACGGTGCACCCCAAGGGGATACACTAGGATGGATAAGGCCTTTCTCCAAAAGGCCCTCAAGCTGCAACTTGAGCTCACAGAGCTTTGGTGTGGTCATCCGATAAGGTGCTCGTGAGATAGGCTCTGCTCCAGGAACCTAGATCTATGTGAAAATCAATCTCACGTGGGGGTGGTAACCCCAGTAGCTCCCAGAAAGACATCTGCAAACTCTCTCAAAATGGGGTGATCATCTAGCGATGGTCCACTAGACCCATCCTCGATCGACATCATTGATTGTAACAACATACATCGACAACCCCCATCACACACACACCGCTTAAGCTGCATAGAGAGATGGTGTGAATAGAAATGGGTCTCTTGACCCCTGAAATCACCGACTCAACTCCCAAATCATCTACACAAGATATAATCTTGTGGTAACAATCCACTCTGGCCTTGTGTGTAGACAACCAATCCATACCCAAGATGACTCCATATGAGCCCAAAGGGAGGATACGGAGATCGAGGTAGTGGTGAAAGGTCCCAAATCCACCACACACTCCTTAACTAAGGAGTCTATAGAGATCTTGGCTCAGAAGCCATCTCAACATCCCAACTATGACCTTGCCTAACTACCACCAGCCTTGCATCGCTCTACTAAAGATGGTGTAATAAAAGAATCAGAAGAACCAGAATCAAACAAAATGGAGGTAGGAATACCACCAATGTTACTATAGTCTCAATAACTGTACTCTGATGCTCTACCTGGTGGTTCTTGACCACTACGTACATCTATGACTATGCCCCATATCACCAACAATAGTAGGCTCTGAGATCTATGTGTCTTACCCTTGTTATTAGGGTTTATGTGGGTAGTCTCTCCAAAAATGTCCAGTAACACCACAACCAAAACAACCACCTGATCCTCTCCCTCTGTGTAGTAGGTCCAGTCGGTACTCTGGAGGTCTGTGGTGTGGATCTGATGATCCGACTATGGTCTGCTGAGGTCTCTGCTAGTGAGCTCCTGCTTGAGTGAGCTCTGGGCACCCTGTGTCCTGATGGGACCCCTAGGAGGAGGCCCCATACTCGACCTCTCTGTGCATCAAATCTCTGTGGAGGTCTATAAGGTGGGTGGGACTACTCTTTACTACTGTGGTCTAAAAGATGACTATGTTGAACCCTGTCCACCACGAGGAAGAGGTACTGACCCCTTGATCTATTGTCCTACATCTGTTGTATGGCTCGGACTCGGTCTCTAGCTTGTTGGGTCTTTCCTAAGTCTCCTCTGCTATATAGGCCTTCTCGATGACCTCAACTAATGTCTGTGGACAATGGATCCACACTGCACCTCCAATGTCTAGATTCAGGCCCCAGATGAACTGTGGATCCACACTTGCTCATCCTACATGTAACCAACATACTGGAGTAGATCTAGAAATCTACTCTCATACTCAGCCACTTGTAAGAGATGCATCGGAGGTCATGGAACTCATCTATCCATTGTTGTATGAACCTCCGTGACAAATATCTACTCCTGAAATGCTCCTCAAAGAGCTCCCAGTAACTATCTCAGAATCAACATGGAGCTTTCTGCTCCTCTGTCTGCCACCAGACACCAGCTCCATCCTTTAGTAGATGGATCACAACATGAGCTTTCATGTGTTGCTAGAACAAGGATAGAGCTTGAAGCATCCGCTCAAGCTCACCAACTAGGCCTCTACCTGAAATCCACCTATGTCACTAGAATAATGGGATGGCTGAAGCTTTAGGATCTCCCTGATGTGATCTCACTGTGGTTTGATGGCCTCTAGGCTCTCTCTGTATGCTCATCCCTAAGCCTAGGGCTCGAGACCTCTCTCTATGTCTAAAACTCGGTCACCCTATCCCCTCTGTGGTGACTCTTGCTCTCGGCTGACTGCATATGGAGTTCTCTCCTCCATGGTCTCTCTGGGTCGAGGAGATACATGACCCTCAATGGAAGGGACTCTATCATGTCTGGTTGCATGTCCTCCTACTGATCCTCCGTATGTAGAGTGGCATTAACATCTGAAGAGTCTGTAAAATCTGGGGTAGGATGGCTGCTACAACATGATCTGGTGGTGGTAAGTCTAGGTCTATGTGAAAATACCCCTCGTCCCATCTGTGCCTCCTGCATAAGACCAAGGTGAGAGTTAGTTCATCTTCTAAGTTTCATTCAATTTCCATGTTTACTAAAATATGTAATTTCTAAACTAAGTTGTTTTTTTCTAGATTTAAAAGTGTGCTAGGTTTAAGGTTCATGTCTCAAGTTTTCTAGTGTGCCCAATGGCCCAAGATTTTGAACCACTCTCTATGATACCAAGTGTGATGCCCGCTAAAACAACCCACTTGAGACCCAAGAACAACCTAGGATTAGTTAGGAAAATTATGGAATAATTTTTTTTGTTTAAAAGAGTCTACAACTAGGTTACAAGACAACAATTTTCACTAACAAGTTCTAGATCAATTCTAATCCACTAGAATATACTTTTTCTTTTATTAACAATATATTAGAGGTCACAAGGTCAAAATTTAGGGTTAGAAGGTTCAATTAGGTTCAAGAGGGTAATTCCTCACCATACCCACTCTCTAACAAGCTTAAAGGTTCAACTTGATTTTTCTCAAAATTAACACATTCAAAATTTCCTAAATCATTCCCATTGGATAGGAAATTTCCTCACCTTTCCAATGATATAAAGAAGTCCTCCTAACTCCTCATATTTTTCAAGTTATGGGTCGGTGGGCCTTGGGGTGAAAATTTTCCCCAAGAGCGGGCTGCGGGCCCAGGGGTGAAAATTTTCCCCAAAAGGGCTGCGGGCCGGGAGAAATTTTTCCAGAAGGAGGGTGGGGCCGGGGCCATGGGAGAGAGACTTTTGGAAAATTTCCCACACGGGGGAAAAAACCACCTTTGTGCCCATGCTCCCACGGGTCCGCAAGGGACACGTGGTGCCTCCTAAGCCATGCGGGGAAAAGCGGGGCGGCGGGAACATTTGAAAAAAATTTTCCCGTGTGGGGCGAGAAGCCCACTTTGCACCCGCACTCCCATGAGTCCGCAAGGGACATGTGGCATCTCCTAAGCCAACATGGGAAAAGTGGGGTGGATGGGGAGAAAATTTTTTAATGCCCCAAAGGGAAAAAAGGATCACATTCACCCGTGCCTCCGCCGTCACCTCGCGATGCCATGTGGTAGCTCTTGATTGGGTGCATGCGGGATGGGGCAGGGAAAATTTGGAAAATTTTCCCAAAATTTAGAAAAATAAAAAAAGGAAAAAGGACCCACTGCTCCTCCATGATGCCTCATGATGCCCGTGATGCCATGTGGCATCACGATTGGATTGGGGGTGGGGTGGTGGCGGGGAAAATTTGGAAAATTTTCCCAAAAATTTTCCAAAGCGCTAAGTTAAAAAAGGATCCCCCCTCGCGACACCTCGTGGTGCCATGTGGCAGCCTCTGATTGGTTGTGGGCTAGTGGGGCGGTGGGGAAAATTTGGAAAATTTTCCCAAAATTTTTTGAAGCTCTAAGGGAAAAATTCGGGCCGTGAAGAAATTTTTCCCAAAATTTTTTTTTTATGCCAAGTGAAGAAAAACTTCAGAAGGCCATAACTTTTGATAGAGAGCTCATTTTTTGGAAAACAAGGACTTTTTGGAAATCTCTCGATGTCCTCTTTACTCAAGGATCATTAATTTTTTATTTTGATAAAGTTTAAGGGTCAATTTCAGAAAAAAATCTATCTATAAGCTTTTATAGTGCAAAAATTGGTAAATTTTAACTTATGAGATTTGTTCAATTTGTTCTTTCTTCCTCTCTCAACATGTCAAATAGACATGGAGAATTTTCTTAGGTGGAATTTAGGATAATTTTGTGAGGTATATCTATTTGATTGAATTCAATTTGAAATTTTACAATTTTGACAACAAAACGACTGTGAAAGCTTTGAACTCGGTTTTGCTAAGGTTTTGAAAGATTTCTTTTAAGTATTTTTGTCTAGTTGGATTCATTTAGGGAAAATACTTCAATTTAATCATTTAGTTTGTTATTTCATTTTTAGGTTAGATCTGTGCATTTTGGATTAAATAATTGTCAGTTTGAAAATACAAGACAAGGATCAAATTTTTAAAGGGTTTATTTGCCATTTTCTTCTTCCAAGTATTATAATATGTTCCAATCCTAATCTAATACATTTAGTTGATTCAATCCAACTATTCAAAAACTAAAATACATCTCTGATTTCCAATTTTCACATATTTCAAAAGACAGAGTATTACACTTCCTTTACACGCATTTCTTCCTTTCAAACAGAGATTACAACTCACAACTAGATGATTAAATTCAATACACAATGATACAATTTGAGGAAGGTTATGCAATCCTTTATTTATTCCAAAAGACAACTTTACAACTTCCTTCTTTTATTCTTTCCAAAAATCATATATTATATACAAGGGAATAATACATTTTCTTCTCACGTGTTTCACTTTTCCACTTTCCAAACAAGGATTTCATAGTGCATGCTAAACACAAATTTCCAATGGAATAATATCATATGACAAAGAAAACCACATCCATTAATTCAAATGAAACTCTTACAACTTCCTTTCCATTTGATTTCAAAATACAACATACAAAATACATTTCATTCTTTCACATTCTTTCCAAAAATAGAAAACAAAGTATAACTCTTTTACATTTCAAATTTCAACTTTCATTGTCAATACAAAGTATCCTTCCATTACAATTAATACTAGATCATCCACTTCAAAGTGGGAAAGGGCTACAATAAGATTTCATTTCACAAGGGACTATCAAACTATCTTTTTTTCTTGCTCCAGAACAACAACATGCAGATTTCTCATTCTTCCAATTTGATCACAACAAGAGTAGGGAAAGGCAACACTCTCCACCCAACCAAGACATCCAATGAAGAGGAGAAGCCATCCTTCTTCATTGGCCCCTGAGCCCCAACCACAATGCAATAAAAGATGTGATCCAACTCATGGCAACAATAGGCTTCCACAAACACACAAGCAACATTTCCACAAAAAACACAGTCCAAAATAGAATGTAGTTTACAACTACATTAAAGCATGACAAACATTACTGAGGCTTCATCAAGAAAGCCAAAGGAGCAAGAAACTATGGGGGATTTGCTTCTTATGCCTCCCAAAGGGGAAATGGGTATCACCACCTGAGGACAAACCACCGAATATATAATATATATATATATATATATATATATCATTTCAAATCCCTATGACATGCCCTTATGCCTCCCCCAAGTACCCCTTATTCCTCCCATTTTCTTATGCCTCCCCAACCTCTTATGGCACCCCATAATGAGTAAATAAATGCAAGCTATTTCTTTGTAAGGTGGAACCCAAATCCCAACTCCCTCCACCCTTATACCTCCCTAAAACACACTTGTGCCTCCCACAAAATAACCCCATAGTCTTCTCCTACACCATTCCTAGGCCATCTACCCAACAACCCACAAAACATGCCAAAACATTCACACATTAACATTTACATTTATAAAAGAAGAGCATTTCAAGAGCCAAGCTCCTACCTCTCCATGATGGAGTTGTTCCAAGTTTCCAAAATCAACAAGCTTTATCCCAATGCAAGCAATCCAAAACAGCCAAGCACAAGCATGCAACAATCTTCCAAAAACTTCTTCAAAGCAAGAGCTCCCAAAATAACAAAAGAATTCACCCAAGAATGAAGTCTCCAAAGTGAAGCAACCCAAAACAAGGAAAGGAATTTGAATTTTATAGAAGAGGGAAGGGAAGAGGATGAGGTGGATCCATGTAGGATGCCACATCACACATCCTCAACCCCAACCCCAAAGTCAACTTCATTCTCCAATGCATAATAAATAGGTGGGTGAATAATATGACATTTTACTTACACACTCAAATCAACCCACACCCCAAAGGACTGAAATTAAATCATGTAAGAAAGTGTAATTAAAACCTGTAATTTGCCTTCTCAAAAAGCATTATAAAAGTCTAATCTCAACTCTCCAACCATAGGTATGGTTGGTAATTAAATTTAAGAGGTATGGGACAAGTTTAACTTGTCCCACAAGCCTCCAAAATTAGCCTCTAAGGACAATTTTGAATTTCCAAGAAGGTGGAGTGTTTCACACTCAAAAGTCAATTCACACATCACTTACATTACACATTACTTATAACACTTTAAATCATGGCCAACAACTCTATTAATTACTTTCTTATGACATATTTTAATTAATTAACTTAACAACATGATTACTCACAATATTACACACCATTTAATGAACTAATGAAAGGGGTAAAAGCACCACAAAATAAACACATGCAAACATAAACAAAAGGGACCAAAAAAAAAAATACATAAAACCCCTTGGTCACAATTAAAGGTGATCCCCCCATGGGAATCCCTAACACACACAAACACACACAAACAAATACTAGTTGCCATGGTGACCTTGTTGAATTCATCTAGAATTCCAATGTGGTTGGTCTCAATCCCTGATGTTTGTTGTGATATTTTAACCTAAAAACACAAATACCTCCTTCGGCCTCGTGGCCATATCAGAACATCCAAAATAATATAAATATAATTCCCAAAATCATTTAGATATATGAATCACAACAACATCAAAGCAATCTAACAATATCATTTATAGTTTTATCAACAACTATATCATCATCCAATAATTTCCATTTCTAGGTCTACTCACAATATCAAATATCACAAGTTCGAACAACATCCATTATATAACCATGTCAAATAGTATATCATCATCAACATAAAATATAATCATCATGCATCATAACCGAATCAATCAGCAAGAATAATCCTTGATCTAACATCTAACATCATACTATAATAAATTCCATAATCATGTCCATAATATAATTGAATGTTAGTTCTTTCTTCATCTCGATGCGGGGTGGTGCCATTGCTTTTGGGCTACCTCGTCTGGGTGTAGTCCTTTAAGAGCCCCGAGACTAAAAATGCTATATCTTCAACAGGTGATTTCTCGAGACTCCATGACACCTAGAGACATCTCGTGGATCCTACACCTCCACATCGGGACCCTCTACAAAATTATATCTCATTTTTATCCATCTTGATTTGGTTATATCGCTATTATATTATTTGCAAACACGTGAAATAATGCAGTTTGAGTCAGTGTAAGATTGTCAGATGAAATATTTTTCAAATGGAAGCTCATGGGACCAAACCGATCCGAATGGCCCGGTGAATGCTAGGGGAGGTGTTATTTTGGAGGCTAAACCTCCCAATTCTTCCAGACTACCTCGTCCGAGAGTTCTTGTTCAATGACTAGATTGGCTTAAGAATGAAAATTTTGTTCAATTTACTTTGTTTGGCTTTCCAAAATCTACATTTTCTTCTAAAATTTGATCCACAATCAAGGAAACATTTCATTCATAGTCTTAACTCAAACTTCCCTTCATTGTTATACCTCTAGTCTTTGAATGTAAATAAGCAACTTCTAGGCTTATGACAAACTTACCTTGAAATTTTCCTCTCCTTGGTGCCTATACACCTTCCTTCAATGTTTCCGTAGTCATACAAGAGTGCATCAACCACTAGAGACTAGACATTCACTTTTTCCTTCATATACTTAACACATATGCACTTGTCGCCTTACTTAGTTCACATAGTTAGCATGCATGCGTATGCTCCTTGGTCATCTTCCACATCATTAGGCCTACCTCGATTAATGGCCTTAATTTTCTTTGTTCATCTTCCACGTCATACTGATAAACAATTTGATAGGGGAGTTTCCCTCTTCGACGATGATACACTGAATATGAATATGATCCTCGAGAGACAATCCTCATCCCACCATAATACTAGTATGAACTTTGTTGTTGGTAATGTTGCATGGTCATTGTCCTTTTTGCGGGATATGATTTTCTTAACAGATATGTTTTAGATTTTCTGATACATCTGTTGTAAAGATATATAGTTATTGAGAGCAATGTTCGTGGATGTAGAGAAAGAATGACAAAGTTGAGTGAGATGGAGAGAGAAAGGAAAAAGTTGAGGGAGCAAAACAAGAGGGCCATTACCAAAAAAATATTCCAAGGCCTCAAGCGCCATGGAAATTACAATCATAGCAATAGTGGAATGGCTACGAACACATAGGGGTTATCAATCGCCTAGTAAATCTTTCTTGTTTAGTTCTGAATGGGAGCAAGTTGGCCTACAGATTAGTGACCTTCCATTCATTGATAATTTATGCTATGATAATCCCATGGATTCTTTCAAAACTTCCTTACAAAAGATAGGGGTAGTCATCAAGCCTAGTGAAGGGTGTGATGTGATTTCCAAATAACTTGAAATGCATACAGATTTAGAGGTAATAACATGAATTGGATAGGATTGGACAATCAAGAATCATTGAGTGTCCGAATCAATTTCATTACATATGGAGAGATATTCTCAAACATTGGAGTAATGCATCTGGAGAGACATTCTCAAAATATTAGCAGATGAAAGGCATCAAATTGTGATGACTCTCTTTGAATGTTTTTCCTACGAAGAAGATGAACCCTTTTAGTTGAATACTCTCTGTCAATACTAATAAGAGTGGGTAAGACACAAAACATTACAGTGAAAGAGTTTTTCAATCATGGTTTAGTGTTCTATTGCTTTTTGGCATATTGAGCTAGTATTTGCAAAGTGTGAACTATTGAGAGAAGTTAATGATAAAGCTCTAAGGAGTTACGATGAGTCGAGTCCGAGATTTTGGGAGGACCTTTGGGATGGAAAAATTGAACTATTGAAGCTTGTAAGACTTTATGGGTATCCTTAGATCCTTCTATCCATGATTGTTACAAAAACATTGTCTTAATGATGGTCCTAATGATTGTATGCTCAAGTGTTTTAACATGGGAGAAGACTAAGAAGCATTAACGAATGTAGTAGTTGCATGATAAGATATGAACCAATACAAAGAGACCATGAGCAAGAAGAAGTGTAGGTAAGGTAAATACACATATACACATTGATAAATTGAATTAATAATTACTCATATTATTAAACTCTTTATATACATACATTATATAAATATTGATTTCCAAAGTTTGATGCATATTATATGTTGAAAACGCTAGTACATATACATCACCAATAAATGAAAAAATAATCCATGTCTTAAATATTGTCAAGTGCACATCATATTAGTTTAATGCAAAAATAATCTCAGAAATGTAAGGTCTCATACAAAAATATTGAGTTCTAAATAGTATTTTAATGTGCACAATAAATATAAAAATGCCCAAATACATAATATACAATCAAGTTCAAATGCCATATAGGCACACATACAATGCCATGCACATAGGCATACAAAAAAAAAATGTCATGTAAGACACATATATTTCATAATCATCAAAATCTATCTCTCTTGGCCTTACTCGAAGAAGGCCATCCCTTAGACCAAGATGGAGATCTATGAGATGAATTCGGATCATCCGAGCCCATGCTACAAGTCCTCTTCTTTGAATACTTGCTGTAGTTGAACTTGTAAATGCAAACATTTTTTTAAAAAACTTCATTTATATATGTTTTCAACATGTATCTAAGGCCATGCTAATAAAAGTATTAATATAAATACAAAAACTTACCGCAAGATCTCATTGACGTCAAATTTGCATCTCACTCTCGGATGAGTCATCGGGAGCTCTGGAGCATGAACAGGGGTATGAAGATGATGATATTGAAGAGTCTATGCCCTGAAGTCAAAATGAAGGGGTTGAAGTTCCCTACACATAAGATCACAAAATCAAACATCGAATTAGCCAAATTAGACAATATTTTAACTAATTTTATCAATATAAAACTATTTCTTACCCCGTCATGCCTGTGAATCAAATGAACATGGTTGTTACCTGTCGCAGGTAACTCCTGCGTATACACAATGAAACACATTATTAACATAATTTAATAATTCTATAATGAAAGACATTATTAACATGTAATTTAACATAATATGAATTACACGAGCAATTTAACAAAAATACATGTTGGTTGAATACCTCAGTGATTTGTTGTGTAGATGAAATCGCAGAGGTAACACCTTGCTCTACTCATCGTAGAGATGGTGGGGTGCCTAGTGAGGTCAAAATCTTTATCAAAAAATTACCACACACATAGACACACATATCTTTGCATATGTGAAAATTTTACACAATTAACATTCAAAATTACCTCTGTGAATGTATGTGTATGCATGGTGCTCGCAACCTATGGTTGGGATGAGGATGCCCCTCCCGCGTGATGTAATATCAATGCATACATGTACAAATACAATTATTTCAAAAATTTAACATATATAAGTAAATCAAGTACTTCGATATTTTTGTAACACACATAATAAAACATAACAAATACTTGCAAAGGTGACGTCAATGTCTGTAATCCAAATGTCTTGCTCAAAAAGGCATCTGACATAGTGCCATTATTATGTGAACCCCCAATGCCAACTCCACTAAAATCAGTATGCATGAAAGTATCATCCTCCTCGGGCCCCAAACATATGCTACCACATGATGAGCAAAGATGTGGCCTCATGCTAGTACTCCCGAGGGAATAATTTGTGTACCTTTGGAAGCATCTGGATCGAAATATCCCTCACATGTCAAAAAGGGTCTTAGATAGCCCACGAAGCGTGTGGAGTGTATCAATCTCTATTGTCTCCTTCACTGCTAGAGGGACAATCTTTGGGTGAGGGGGCTTACGTGCGGAGAATCTACCCTACTAAATAGGTGCACGTTGTGCACTTGGTTTATCTTGTGCGAGATCCTTTTCCTTCGCCCTGGAAATCAAAATAATTTGCGATCTTGTTGAGGATAAAAGCACAATCGAGTTTCCTCAAAAGTATAGTGGCACCTCATTGTTATTGCAAGGTGGAAAATCAAACTCCATCCACTATCGGTTCCAAAAATTATTTTTAATCAAATCATTATTACACCAATGGATGGGAAACCGTTTGCATGACAACGAAATAAGAAAATTAGTGCAGGGGTCTGTGAATAAGGTGCATATGCGGTCTTTTGTAATTTCTATTTTCTTTACATCCACATATGATAATTTGTTGGAATAATAAACCCGACATCTCTCTCTGTAATATGTCCAATGATCAATTTTCCTCATTTCCGCGTCAACTTGAGCCATTAAAATGCCTCCAATGTGTTTGCAAGAGAGGCATGGTCAAAGTTTTTAGATTGTGTATCTCTCATTCTTTTGATTAAATCCTCAATTTCAATTTTGTTTTCAACTATGTAGGCTACTAAATCTTCTTGACTTCTTAGGGGATGTTGAGTAAGCTGTGGGAGGGTGGGAGGGATGACGGGAATAACAGGTTTGGTTGTGGTTGATTCCCTTGAACTTGAACTATAACAATAAAAATAATAATTCAATTCAAATTCTACTCTATAATTACCAAATTTCAATGCAATTTTGAGAAAATAATTGCCTACCTCTTCTCCATGGCACCATCATTGATTATGATCTTCTCAACGATTCAAAGACAATCGTTTGAGCTTGAGATCTAGCTGAATGACAAAACACGAGGGCAAGGTTAAGCTATGAAACTCAGCTTTGGGGGAGTTAAAATGATAAAGTTTTGGGCTCCTTTTTTTAATTTATCATAGGCATAACACGTATGCATTATAGTTTTGGTAATTCCCAAACCTAGAAAAACATAACACGATAATTTTATAATGAAACACGTACGTGTTTTGTCTATTTTTGGGTTTTTGTCCACTTTTTAGCCCCCCAACTTGGTGCACTTACCCACTACGGTTATTTACTCAATGTAAATATGAGCACTACCGAGATTTCCTAACAACTATATAATTTGTTTAAATTAAAAACAATTTACATCTTCATAATAAATGTAATAAATATTACATTTACACATAATAATTATGACTCCGATATGGAGAACTAATAATATCTCCTAATATTCCCTCCCTTATTGTGAAAATTGGAGAAAAACAATTGCACTTCTTTTGTAGCTTGTTGCTCGTGCGTGCTCATGATCTGGATGGTTTTTCAAGGAGCCAATAACATTCAAAGATGGTTTTACTTGATAACCACCAACCAACAAGGATGGTTTTTTAGGACAACCAACAACCTCAACAAAGATGGTCTTTCAAGTGGCTTACCATTAACCACAATAAATGATGGTTTTACAGACAACTAATAACCCAAATATCATGACTTAATTGCTTTTCCTTATGCTTTTGTCTGTCCACCGTATTTTTCCTTTAAGGAATTATGTAGGAACTCTGCTCACTTAATACAAATCACAAAATGTCACCACAATTATGTGTTGCCCTGTTGTTAGTGACTGACAAGAGGTCATTGATCGACCTCCAATCTCTTATGCCTTCGTCCTCTAGTATATGTCCTGCTAACTCAGTGGAACGCGAACATGAAGCACATTTGTTTCCACATTGAGCTTATTCTTTTCTTCCCTCCTGAAATGTGAAAAAAATTATTATTTCGAATGTCGGGTAAAACCCAAAATGCGTCTATAAGGCAATTTTTTTCAACATTTTAATCTTCCAACTTTTGAAAATGACTCTTAACACCATGACAAAGAAAAATCTAAATTTACCTATTTGACCTTGGATTTCCAACTTACGATATACATTGAATTCAAATCAATGTCAATATTTCACACAATAAATAAAATTATAATGATTTTTGGACAAAAGACCTAATGATGACTAATGATAACAAATTTACAAGTCTACTTGATGCACTATTTTTAGCAGAACTTGAAATGGTCATAGCTTGTGCTTGAGTGTCCATTTGATTCCATTTTTTAAACCACTGTTTTGATGAGATGAATGCACCGATCAACCCTTCATGCTAGCTAGAGCATGTTCGTAACATTTTCGGGTCCAAAATCCACATTTGAAGGCCAAAAATTAGGATCTAAGTTGTAATTCAGTTTTTCCCTATTTTAAGGCATTAGTAAACTTTAGTCTCATGAATGCATAGTAGATTAGAAACTTGGAAATTCCTCTAATTTAGGCATGTAGAATATGCGTGGAAATTTTTGTGCCCGTATGAATAAGCATGTGAACTTACTAAGAATAATAAGTTCTAGTAAACTGCTAAAAATAGTAAATTTCACCATCTAGAGTAGATTTAGTCAAAGTTAGTTACAATTTGCTTGGTAACTCGAGTGAGGAGTTTTTTGTTTTTAATTTATAAAGTTTTTTATTTTATTTATGAAGTTTTTAAAAAAATTTGAAGCATTGTAATTCATTATTCAATAACGAAGAAGAATAATTATTCTTTTGAATTCAATATATTTGCAGAGTAATGAATACGTGTTAAGTTTGGCTACATTACTACTTTATACTCCTAAGTATAATAAATTGGGACCTAGAAAATACACTTTTGAACACAACAAAAGACTTAAAAAAGGTTTGAATGTCTTTATAAAGACTATATATTTTCACAAAATACGAGAGACATTAAAACTAAACAAATAAAATGAAATTACTATTCTAAATGACTCAACGCAAAGCTGATCGACTTATAATATGGAATTTTTTTATCCGTTGCATGACAAAACCACTAATATACTTAACATATAAGTAGACTATCCTCACGGTTGAAAAAACACAATACGATGCATGAACATGACACGAACCTGTTGCCTGTGGTGTTTTGTAGAATAATGGTGTAAGAGAAGCAATGGAAGAATCAATCCACACAGGAGAGCATCAATTTGAAATCATACTAATAATTTCCACACCTAACAATCTCCAGGTATACGTAGATTTAGGAATGTCAAATTTTAATCATTGATAAATCTATTAATGGTCATTGCTTCCACAAAATTATCTTAACAAACAATGAAGATATATGGGATGGGGACGTAGGTCAACACTTGAAGTGATAGTGATAGAGAGAAAACTAATCCACTTCTTTCCCTTCAATTAAAATTTCGTCCACATTCCTTTCGAAGTAATGATGATTTCTGGCTAGGAGGCAGGGTAAATTAATTAAAATGAAATCATCCACCATTAATCAGACCAAATGTATCTAGAGTCATAGATTCACTCAACACTAAAAGTAATTGGAAGCACAAGTGATCAATGCAATAAATTTCAGTTACACCTATGGAGACGTATTGATGAAATATAAAGCACATATATGAAAGAATAAATGCATGGATGGTGTCAACGATTTAACAGAGGTGGATAGGCAACATAAACAGGTAGATATATTTGCAGATGTATGACAGATGTATGAAGTAACTAGAATACAGATCTTGGTTGAGTTTAACTACACAGGAAATATAGATAACTAATGAGCAAGACACATGGGTGTATATCAAATCATGGTTCAGAAATCTCCACATACATGGACACATCCCTCAAATATCTATCTAATTTCTTATACTAAGATAATGTAAAAGACCATCGCTTTTTCTACCTAATAGGTACTTATTTTCACTGTTGGACATAGAATAGGGGATCATAAACATAAGAATAAATAACCTTAATCTCACAAAAAACTGAAATACCACAGTGCAATTAACAAAGCCTTAATCAGAGAAATGGCTCACATGCTTGAGCAACAATACCAGTTATAAAGTCGCTCCTTGTGATTTTTGTCAAGCAATAATTTCTCCCATTGAATTAGCTTGCTTTGATGCCAAATGCAATGTATGAGTAGAGTTGTAGAGAAAATGGAGAAACAAAATAATAATGTTACTATATTTCTTGGACAATGTATTTGGCTAATTTATAGCCATTACAATAGGAAAACCACTTCCTACAAAATAGGAAGTATTTCAAACAACTTACCTGTTTAATGGTTTTACGGGTCTAACAAACTAACCAATAAACTATATGAGTTGTTTAAATAACAACTCATTTACATCCTCACACTAAATGTAATAAATATTACATTTACACATAATAATTACTAGTCCAATGTGGAGCACTAATAGTATTTCCAAACACAATCATACATTATTATACTATTTTCAAGTTATACACATTTTATAACTCAGAGCAACACACTCTAGTCACATATTTGTTTATTGTGACTTCTATTTCAATTTTGAATGGTTTCACCATTGGTGCGGGTATGAACATTTGTATCTTGATTCCATCTGGCATGTTCTTGGATGATCGAAGTAACATAAACATACTTTTCAGAGGTGACTCGTGCTCTGTTTGTTGAAGTATGGGGCTTACATTTATTGCATTTCCACTCCCAAAGTCTGCTTCATAAAATCCCAAATTCCTCCAATCCCCTAAGTTAACTACATTTTCATGCTTCATATTCACATCCAATGTAGATGGTTTCATCAATGTTCTTGATATGAAATTCTCATTTAAAGAGAAAATTGTTTTTTGGATAATAATTAGAGCACGCAAAAGTGATCCACTTAAGAGTTCTTTGACATTATCTATTGCACCTGCAATACCAATAGCATTACCATAGTATCCCTTTGGAAGAGGGGGGTCAAATGATGTCCTCATGTCGACTGCAAAGATAAGTTTCACATTCTCACTATGTGGAATTTGGAAAGACTTTGTCCTTGCTAGCCAAACCAGTGCTGCTAAAATTTCAAATGTAGAGAAATTTTCTTTACATTCTTCCATCATGCATCGTTTGATACAATTTATCGTCTCAAATTTAATTACAATAGATGCTTGAACATTCTTCTCAAATTTAAGAGGACGGGGTAGGGCTACATTACGATGAAACTGGAGGTACATAAGGTCTTCAAGCTTCACCATTTCTCTATTCCATATTGGTTCTAGTGATGGCTTAAACGATCCCCTAGAAATCTCACTCATGCCTTTAAGAAACTGTCCCATTCCTTTTCCATCACATATACTATGGTAGAAACTTATTCCCACAACAAATCCCCCACATGTAAAACAAGTTACCTATGTAAAAGACACATGCAACAAACATAACATAAGATTTATTTTATTAGAAAAATGTATGACATTATTGCAAGAGACATTGTTTGAAATTATTCAACATATATGGAAAATAACAAAGATGAATAGGAATAGGAACTTAAAAAGATATATTCAATACATCTATGTAGAAAATATTAAGATATATCAATCTCAAGGCCCTTATCTTATATTTTTCCAAGATTACTACACATTTATGTCAGCCTCTAAAAATATGTCCAACAAAAAATTGGTTCAAGACTCCACCATGATATGGCAAAAATATTATATTTTCAATTTAATTATGAGTAAAGAAAAACTTCTACAAGAAAGTCACCTGAACACTTAGAAGATGGAGGTCCTCAATATTGGTATCCATTGGTACTGTAAAAATGAGCTGTTGAAGCGATGGATTGTACTCATCCAAATCTTGTAAGACTGAAAGGTCGTTGTCCGCCATGGCTTCCACAAAGACAGCACCCTCCCCACTGCACTCCACTTCAAGATCCCCATTTTCTTTATTTCTGAGCCTTCCAGCAAAAGGGGAATAATAAACCAAAACCTTGGAGAGAGCCTCTCGAATTGTTTTTGCAGGATGTGCAGAAACACTTGAAACCCTGTCGTAGACTAACAATACGCTGGCAAAACATCTGGTTATGTTATCAACGCTGGAGAGCTGGAGAATTGATTTGGGCGATGGAAGGCACGGCGCCACCCTCACTCTCTCAATGATATTTACATGTAACTTGTCCATTTGTATTTGGACTCCACACTCTTCTCTTCTCTTCTCCAAAACTGAAACTGCAGAGATAGTTTGAAAACTAAAGTGCAGGGCAACTCCTTATGTAGAGAATACCAAGAACATATTGACTTTTCTGGAAAATGCCAAATTCCAACTGCCCTGAATTTTACTGTCTTATCCGCCGGTCAAGCCATTATAGACCCAAAAAAACAAACCAACAAAAATCTAATTATTAGGTATGTAAGGGGAGAGTGAAAATCTTGATTGATGTCGTGATGGGCATTGAATATGGAATCGGTACCCTAAACGTCCCTCTTACGACCTGAATTTGGTATTTGCATTGAATTTGGATGAATGTCAGACATTTGTAGTGAATTTGGATGAATGACGGACATTTGCAGAGAAAAGAATTTGGAAAATTGGACTTGCAAGTGTGAAAACAAAAGATAATGTATTTAGAATCTGTTACACCATAATTCACGTGTTTTAGATTTGACAGAGGTTTCATTTTTTTTTTTTTTAATGGTGATGAATTCTTCCAAGATTTTTTATTTTTTAAAAATATTTGTGGATAACACACATTTCGATGATTATTGTTATTAAAATCAACTCACAAAATAAAGTATTCAGAGTTTTTGTTTTACATTACTGTAATCACGTGCCATCACACCAAAAATCTAATTATTAGGTAAGGGGAGAGTGAAAACAATTTATAAAGTGTCAGGGTCTTAAATCTATGGTCGGACTCGACACTCCAGTCTCCACTTCTCTTCTGCAAAATTGAAACTGCAGAAAAAGTTTGAGAACTGCATTGTAGGGTAATTTTTATGTAAAGAATACCAAGAACATAGGGGAGAGGGGCCAATAGGTGAACAAGGTCCAATAGTTGATATGACTATTGGTCACACAATACCCAATAGTTGTCATAGTACTATGTAGTAGGTTTTTTTTTTTTTTTTTTTGACATAATAATTATGTAGAGTAGCAAATCACATCATGACATGTAAGACCTCTCACCCATGTACAAGTACAAAAAAGTCAATGTTCAACCAATTTCACCCATATTCAAGTATTGGTTTCCACCATGGTTGTAGTGTAACTCAAGTTTAGTATTTTAAATCAATTCAAAATATGGGTTTCCCTCCAATTAAACATTCCAAAGAAAAAATATAAGCTAATACAAATCTAAACTACATATTAGCAAAAAAATTACAATCTCATATGATAAACAATTTATTTTATGGACCCCTTAACTTAGGGTGTACCACTACTAGCCCCTCTCCCCTATGTCCACACATTATCTTATTTTGTATTTGTAAGGTCTATTTGTGTAGATGTCCACCTTTGGAGTTGTTTTTGTTGGAAAACATCAAATTCGGGATATCGTGAATTTTGTTGTCTTATTTCCAAGTGCCGAAAAATAAAGCCATTGTAGAACTTAAAAAAGACGCCAACAAAAATCAAATTATTAGATAAAGGGAGAGTGAAAACAATTAAAGTATTAGATAATGTGTCCGGCTCTTGAATCAATGGTCACTTCAAATGTCTCATCAAATTGATGTCATGATGGACGTCAATGGCGGCTGCAAATGTCGCATCAAATTAATGCTGTAATGGACATCAATGGCCGCTGCAAATGTTGCAATACCTGCTGCAAATGTCACATCAAATTGATGTTGTAATGGATATCAATGGCTGCTGCAAATGTCGCAATAGCTGCTGAAAATGTCGCATCAAATTAAACACCCCTATTACGACCTGAAAATGGCGCTGCAAATGTTGGAATGGCCCATGTAAATGTCGCTAAAAATATTTTCATCCCAAAAAAATATTTTTGACGAACCGACTTGAAAAGAATGTGGCATTTGGATTAAATTTGGATGAATGTTAGACATTTGTTGTGAATGGCGGACATTTGCGGTGAAAATAATTTGGACTCGCAGTTGAAAACAAAGATTATGTAATGGAAGGGAGTGAGATTTGGACCCATTGATGACCAGAAACTTCTTGAAAAATAGAATATATCTATTTAACAATATAAATTTTGATATACTATGGAGAACATGCACTATGGAGATCTAGACCATGTCATTGATTTGTATAAATTTTGATATGTAATTTGCAAAGTGCATCATTACCTTCATATAATGATGGGGTGTTTTCCCAAGCCCTGATTTATAATATAGTGGAGGTGTTATGAGATTGAACTATTTCCAAGGCGTATAGATGTCTGTGATGATAAGTTGTGGGAGGTGGAGAAAAGGAAAAATGAAAATTAATGGTTCTTTGCACTAATCTTTGTCATTTATATGGTCATTTTGTCTACAATAATTGCATTATATTGTGTTAATTTTATGTCTGTCATTTTGCATTACACATTTAATATTACATATGTAACATTATATATGCTCATATGTTTTGTCTCCTTTATGATTAGATATTTCTTGTTTTCCTCCCCCTCATTTTTTCAAATAGCTTCTTACTATCACATGAAAATGAATTTCTAAATTAGTTTTAGTAGATGGACATTCAAAACATAGTAAAACTAAATAATATTATTGAATACAAGAATTCTATTTGCATCTCATCCGACTTAACTTTCAAGTCATGCGCAATTTCTAGTAAGGTCTACATTATCTTATCTTGTAAGGTCTGCACTCATAAGGCATCATTCTCTTTCCAACAATTAGATACCATAAATCACGTGTTCAAAAATTAGATACCATAAATTTTTAAAACAAATGTGTTTAGAAAAATAGAATAACCAAATGTTTGCATTTTAACACAAAAATATTTTTGTAAAACCTATTAATTATCATTAAATAGTTTGAGAAATGACATTTAATATTTCTTTCGGACCTTTGGTTATAAACAACGGCATTTACAATGGAACCCAAGCGTTTAAGGAAATTTCTCCCTAATGTTTACGATGAGGTAATGAATGACTCAACCTTTAATGTTTTGTAAAATATAGATGTTGTGGTACCTATACTATGAATATTATAATATGATAGCATATTATGGTGGTCACATCCCTTTCGAAGAATCCCTCGGGTCCTGGATTAGGATCCATTAGGAACCTATTGGTATCCAAGTCGTTGGCACAAGGAATCTTAGGAAGTTTTTTTTTTTTTATTTAAAAACCCTCTCAAATGTAGGCCCTTTTGAGTAAATATTGTTGTTGCATTTTGTGTAATGCTCTTCTTTTCCTCTCACCTTGGATTGTGTGAAATTTTAGTATCTCGATAAAATTTACCTCAAAATCCCTTTTTGGGTCAAACTAATATATGTTCCCATCTCTCCCTAGACCTTTATTTTAGATATTGTTAAGAACATTTGGCGGTTTATCTATTTTTCAAAAGAAAATTTTATTTGTACCTCGACCCAATAAATGATTGTGTGTTAAGGTCAGTAACCAAGTATTTAAAGGAGACTATCGACATACAAGTAAGATATGAACATTTTTTAAAAGGTCGTCTAGTACTTCAACCTACCCATAACTTGTTTGGTGTTAGACCCCTACCCAAATAATTTAGGATTGCCCACTTATGGCTCAAAGCTAAGCCCACAATGAGAAAGTCACAAAGAACATACCGGTGGATTCATCCAACAATGAGACATGAACCATTCTTACTAATCAAAATATGGTCAAAGGGAGTATAACTAGTTTGGCATTGCTTCTTTAATTCATTTTTATCCTCGTTCTATATGTTCTATATGTTCTTGTAGCCCACACAAGGGTGGAGATAATTCCCGAGGGGAGTGACCGGGAGAAAAATCCATTCCTTCTTATAATTTTACTAAACCAAACAAATGCCAAGTTTTTTCTAATTTTTTTCTTCTTTAATAATGTTTTGAGTTATATGATAGACAAGGGGAGCTTAACATATAAATGAAATGACTTCATGAATTTCATGTACTTGAATGTTAGAGATCAAGTACAATGTCCTCACAAAATTTCATTGTGCGCTCTACATGTCATAAAAATGGAAATTTATATTTTATTTATTTACAAGAAGTTAAAATTACAGAGTGTCTTACGTAAGTAGCATTAAAGTGCATCATGTATGATATTTCCCACTTCAAAACTTCTCACATTGATATCCATGATGGTGCTAGTACTTCCATATCATGTAATTTTAGCTCCTTTATTGTTTCCTTAGGAGAAGATCCTCCCATCAAGGAATACAGTCTTATTAAATGTCAATGATTATATTTTTGGTATTTTCTATATATATTCTTCTAATGATGGTCCTAAGATAAAATATTTATGGTCAATTGCAAGTCTCTAATAGATCCCAAATAATACATAGTCAATGCTAGAAAGAAAGGTGCTAATAGTATTATGGGATTGTATATGCCATTACCAGTGTTAAATTTAGTATACCTTTTTTAATCAAATACAAGAGTGTTGGAGATTTTAATCCAAACTACATGTGTTAATTTTGACATAAAACCATGTAATAAACATCTACTTTTTTAGTGTGTATTCCAATGTGTACAATTGCACATATTCTAGATATTAGGAAAAATTATTTTGTTTTAGTTTAATGCAATTTTTGTATGAATTGGTTAGGGTTATTCATGTGAGTAAGTCATTTCATCTCAACAAGGCTTTATATATCAAGTTTTATTAGTCATTTTGTATCAAGGCAATTAAGTAGAAAAGTTATGCCAATTTTATCTTGTAAAGAGTCGAAGCATTAGTTTTTTCTATTAATATAAGATATTTTATTTTTATGTTTCTTCTACATATCTCCCATTTAAAAATATGGTATCAAAGCTAGAGTCACCAACATATTATTAGTCTAGATTTCCAACACTAGGGTTTTCTTCTAGGTTATCTACTTGTTTATGATTTCAAGAGAAGAAACATAAAAAAATGGATAAAATTTGAACATGTAGTAACACAAGGAGATAAGAAAATAAAAAAGGAAAGGAAATTCCATTTAAGAATATTGTATGCAACCAATGTATTAGTTATCTATTAAGATAATTTTGAGTTTAGCATGTACGTTTTTTTTTTGTCTGCGAAAGTTCCTTTTGGATGACCGGAGTAAAGTAAAAATGCTTTTTGTAGGTGACTCATGCTCCCTTTGTTGCATCATGGGGCTTACATTCCCTCTATATGCCCACCCAAATTTTGTTTCATGAAATCACAACTTCCTCTAATCCCTTAAGAAAAATACATTTTCATGCTTCATATTCACATCCAATGTAGATGGTTTCATGAATATTCTTGATATGAAATTATCATTTAAAGAGAACCTTTTATTGGATATTAGAGCACACAAAAGTGATCCACTTAAAAGTTCTTTGGTATTATCTATTGCACCTGCAATACCAACAACATTAGCATATTGTCCCTTTAGAAGAAGGGGGTCAAATGATGTCCTCATGTCAATTTCAAAGATAAGTTTCACATTCTCACTATGTGGAATTTGGAAAGAATTTTTTTCTTTGCTAGCCAAACCAATGCTACTACAATTTCAACGGTAGAGAATATTTCTTTACATACTTCAATCATGCATCATTTGATAAAAGTTATTGTCTCAAAGTTAATTACAATAGATTCTTGAAAAATATTTTCACATTTAAGAGGAGGGTGTATGACTTCAATATGATAAAGATTGAGGTATATACGGTCTGTAGGCTTCACTATTTCTCTATTCCATTTTAGTTCTAGAGATGGCTTAAATTTTCCGCTATAAATATCACTCATGCCTTTAAGAATCTAGCCTGGTCCTCTTCCATCACATATAATATGGTAGAAACTTATTCCATGACAAATCCCCGTATGTAAAATAAGTTACCTATATAAAAGAAACATGCAACATAGAGAACAAAAGTTTGATGTTAATAGAAAAATGTATGACACTATTGCAAGAGACATTGTTTGAAATTGTTCAACATATATGGAAAATAAGAAAGATGAATAATAATAGGAGCCAAAATAGATATATTAAATACATCTATCTAGAAAATATTAAGATATATCAATCTCAAGGCCCTTATATTTTTTACATACCTCTATTGACTAGTAATAAATGGTTTCAATCTTACTACATAATTATGTCACCATGAAATGTATGTTAAAAAAATGGGTTCAAGACTTCACTATAATATAGCCAAAACATTATATTTTCAATTTAATTCTCCATGAAAGAATTTTTTTGGGTAATAGTGAAATGATTGTCAAATTTAAAGTCATTACTAATTGTTAAAAATGTTAGTGTAGGTTATTATTTATTCTTTTATTTATTTATAGGATAATTCACTTGTCTTAGCCCCCGCACTTGTTGGGTTAGCTTTGTCTAGGTGTGCTAGTTGTGTGGAGTTAGCTTACTAATTGTGTTGAGTTAGTTTCTCGGTTATGTGGAGTTAGCTTACTAGTCTTGTGGAGTTAACTCAACTACCAACATCAATTAGTGGGAGTTCTTCACCACTGATCTAGGTAGTAGTTGCACTTCCCTCCTCCTATATGTACATCTTTCTTATTGAGTAATTAAAGTCATTGTATTGTAATGTATTGACCATTATGGATTATGATGGATTTCCATATATGGTATTTTAGCTTTTCATTTTGCAAACATAATGTGGCATGCCATTATCATCCGAGATCATAGCTTGGAACAATCTTCTTATAATTCCTTTCATGGTATCAGAGTGATAGATGATGTAGACATCCATCTGTAAGTTTTTCTTTGCAAGCAAGAGTTTATTATTTTCATGTATTCGAAATTTTTAGCACTTTTTGCAACATGTATTTTTATGCAAAAAGAAGTGCGTCATGGATTTAGAAGGTGCTAAAACCTAGAATTGATGTAAAATTGACCATGTTTTGAGACAATTAAATTTGGACGCAGATATGTACCCTCTAGGTGCATTCTTGTATCAAGTGGACATAGATATGTACCCTATAGGTGTATTCTTTTATCCATTACATATAAGCATGTACCTTCTAGATGCATTCTTTTACCCTCCGAATATTTTTGTTTTAGATGCAGTCTTTTCCTTAGTGAATGCATTATTTCACCTATTTCTTAGATTGTTTCTTTGAAGTGTTGATTTGAAACATATAGGGTAACGAGCATAGGAGGAATACCTATTCAAATGTCAGTTGATGGGTTGTTGCACGCGTATGACTTACGAATTCACACGGTGATCATGAGAGCTTCCTTTTGGCTAGGAGGAACTACTTGGATTCCAATCGAATGCTTGTGTGTGAGGGATGGAGGTGCGATGATGGGTTTGAAGGTTGCAGTGATCACCAAGTGAAGAAAATCTTCCGCATGGACCGCATGTACGCTCCTCTTTGCTTGGATAGATCAGATCATGGCTGGGATGGTTGTGTAGGGAAGATGCTCAATCTCCTTCCTTGCATGTGGGTTTTGCTAGAAATTTTCTCTCTGAAGATGCGTTATCTCTCTGAGATGTGTTCTTGCTCATTAACTTTCTCCCAATGTTTGCCAACCTTGAGAATAAGGTAGTTTAGGGGTTAAAAGGGGTAACCGACGACGGTCCGGCTTAACTAGCGATGGTTAGGGATAACCAACGTCGGTCAAGGTGGGATTTCCTAGGTTTACTAAACTAGGGAGATCCTCCTGATTTCCTTAGATCTCGTGTCATTATCCCACGGATTAGATTGAGAGCCTCTTGTGAGCATGCGGGAATGTGGTTAGAGGGAATGTAGGCATTGATTTTTAGGGTTTGGGTAAGTCTTAGTTAGTTATGACAACTTGCTAAGAATAGGTCTTAGGTTGAGTTGGCTTGGTGAGGTGTCTAGGTGAACTATATGTGTGGATATTATTTAAATAAAATATTCAAATAATAAATATAGTGAGGATAATGCATTAATTTAATTAAATTAATTAAATTAATATTAGTGGGGTGAAGGAGCTCATGGATAGGTAAATGTAATAAAGGGTGCTTTTTGGTCAAGGTGCGAAAGGGAGTGTGACCTAATTTTAGTGTCTACATTTTGCCCCTTTTTGTTAAGTAGCTTGTATTAGTAAGCAACGCTAAAAAAAAAGAGATGTGGTTGCCCCATCTATGGGTGAAGGTGATCCCCTCAAACCAGAAGGCGACGAGGCATCATGATGAAGCGGTAAGTGGTTTGATAAAAGGTAAATGTGAAGAAAAGGCAAGTGGGTACAGGGGCAAAAGGGTGAAAGGTCTATTTGGGAAATCTAGGTAATGGTTCGTGGTCAAAGGTAGAAACAACCAAACGCACGCACATGTATAAACTGCAACATGTTACCGGGTTAAAGAGTAGGCAAACTTTACATTGTCTAAGGTTGAATCCGGTATCAAGGTATAGGATATGGTCAGAAACACAATGTAGGTTAGGTACAGAACGTTTAGGTAGGTTCCAGTACACCAAAGGTAGGGTCAGGATAAACAATCACAACAATAGGCTAGGTAAGGTCATTAGGTCAATCAACACAGGTAACAATGCCACAAGGTATAATGAACACATGAGGTCAAAGGTCACTAGCGATGGTCCAGGTCCAAATATCTAGGTCATAGCACGGGTAAGGCCAAGGTAGGGGTAAAAGAATAAGAAGTCCCCAAAGGAGGAAAAATGGAGGTAGGAAGTGATGAGGTCAGGAAAGGTAAGGTAATGGGTTGGGTAAAGGTTGGATGGGGTAAAGGAGCAAGGTAAAGGGTGGGGTAAAATGGAAAAGTAAGGGCAATGTGTAGGTGAGGGTGACCAATGGCGGTCATGGATAACTGATGTCAGTATAGGAAAACCGACGACGGTTAGGTAGGGCACGCAACCGATGCCGGTTAATGGTAACCGACATCGGTTAGGTCGGGTGGGTTATAAAAACAAAAAAATCCACATTTTTACTATTTATTTGTTATTCGCAAAGTGAAGAAACAAAAAAAAAAGAGAGAAAAGAGAGAAAAGTGTCTGGAGGAAACGGGACAGTGAGCTGGCAGTCGATTTGATGAGGGTTGGGTGGGTGAGTAGTGGGTCCACGGGATCAGGGTGAGAGAGTTGATTGGTCGGAGGTTGTGAGTAGATATTCGGTGATGGCAGAGGCTGGAGAGGGATCGGGTGGACCATCAAGACAACGGCTAGGACGTGCCATTTGAGAGACGGTGGTAACGCGACAAGGTAAGTACCTAACTTTAGATTGGTGATTAGATAGATTAGAGGTTGTGATATTTGTTATTTGTAGGGTTTTGTGGGTTTTTGGTTTTTGTGGGTGGTTAAAAATAAAATGTGGGTATGGGGGAATAATAGACAAAAAGAGGGGAGGGTAGTAAATTGTATAGGTGGGGTGGGTAGGGGTCTAAGGGGATTTTAGGTCATTGTAGGTGGGGTAAAAGGGGCAAGGGAGGTTTATATAAGAGGGGGTTTAGGAAGTCGTGAAATTTTCCGCAATAGTGACCGGCATCGGTAAAGCTTGGCCAAGCGTCGGTTGGGTAGAACTGGTATCGATCACCAAATAGGTGACCGATGCCGCTTTAAAAGTAACCAAGTTTGTTAGAATAAACCGAGTCTTGGTTAGGATTCAGAGGCACAAAGGTGCAAAAGTGATGTAGGCTAGGTGGTTGAGATGGGTAGGGTAAAAATAGGGTGGAGGGTAATGATAATTGGTGAACATGGTCATGGTAAATAGGGATTAATGTCGTGTTTAGATTGGATGTCGGGAGAGCGCAGATTACACATGCGGGACACGGTTCGCATCATGGTGACATTGCACGGCTTAGTGACCCCTTTGGAGCTATAACACGTGGAGGCAATGGGCTTGAGTGGGATTCGGTGCTATCGACATGTTGTTCAGAACCTAGCTTGATGGTCGTGCTCATCGATAGATGGGACTCTGTGACTAACACGTTCCACCTTCCGACGGGTGAGATGACTATCACCCTGGAGGATGTGTTCAGATTTTGCAGTTACCCATATTGGGTGCCTAGGTTTACTCTATCTACTCCAAGGCCTCAGAGGAGATGATCGCGATAGTTTTTGGTGAGGGGGCGGTGGATCTGAGATTCTATAACGCCAATTTGAGCTATGTCGAGATGTACCTAGCACATCCGGATGAGACGAGGCTAGTGGTTCTATTAATGGAGGCAATGTGCTACTATGCACTGCCACATGCAAAGGGTGGACACTTTCCCTAATCACTGATGCTCCACGATATGATGGTGCATGAGACGTGCTTTGCCTAGGAACCAACATTCTTGGTGCAACTATACCGAGAGCTGTGGGCATATGGGCGGTTGCACAAGTTTAGCCTGTGTTATACATTTATACTACACTACTGGGCCTACAAGCACATAGTCTGTGCTCGAACTATAGGGATGCCCCGAGTAGATGCATTTTCCATGAGATGTGTGCAGGTGGGATACAAGAGATGGGTTCCAGTTGTAGGAGAGTGGAGATCGGATAGGCTGACATATGATGTGGCCCATTTTCGGACGATTGTTGGAGGGGTTGTCCGAAGTGGACATTATCTAGAGGCCATATGTGGGATTCCCCTCATATAGGCACATGCATGAGGAGCTAGCTGAGCTCCAGCTAGAGAGGTGGATATAGGGTCACCGTGCGAGGAGGATGAGATGATCTTGATAGACGAGGGTTTGGCGGCGGTTCGGGCTTGACAGATATTCCTCCATCCTTCCCATAGTATCAGAGAGATGACGTGGAGAGGCCTCTACCTCTACCACAACCGATAGTACCTACAAGGGAGGAGGAGGAGCCAGTGGATCGGTGGATTTATGACGTTGGATGTACATACAGGTATGGCAGTGGTGGGCGGCTCAGTTACGAGCCATACCACCTAGACCGGGGTAGCTTGACTTAGCTACCATTACAATGTAGAGAGACACCCTATAGGGTCGGTAGCGACGTTGATCACCTAGATAGGTATACTGTAGACACAACTGGAGGGGTCGGAGGTAGATGTAGCATATCTACGGGTACATGTGGCCAGTCTACAGCCCAGATGGTGGAGGGAGAGGGTGGAGGAGATGGAGATAGAGATGGTCAGGTGGCAGCCTTACTGGCTCAAGTGGTAGGTTTATAGGGCGATCGGCCACCACAACCTAGCACATGATTGGGGCCTTACAGTTCAGATACAAGCAAAAGGCGGGGCACCACCACAAGCACAGGAGCTGGTCCCAGTTCACAAGTTGGCGCAGGGTAGGTACAGGGGCCGAGACCTATGGGACCACCATAGACTATGCCTGTATCCAGGTTACAGGATGCCCTAGGTGAGGTGAGATATTATCAAGATCATCTTCGGCAGCCGGGATATAATTCCTATCCTATGGAGAGTACAGAGCACAGCAGTGTCTAGTGAGAGGACGAGATCCCACACACATAGTGTGGAGAGCACAGGAGGTCAGCAAGCTCCGAGGCCCGATCAGGGAGAGGCCACTAGCGCACAAAGTGACCAAAGCTAGGTGATGTGCCAGCAGGGACACAGGAGGCCGAGGGTGTAGGTGACACAGAGATGGAGGACATCTGGTGAGATGCCTGAGATGTGGTCACCTGATTTTTGATGTATACTAGTGATTTTGGATATATATGCCGGCCTGCGTGCCAAAGGTAGTTGTATTTTTGATCACATACCGGCCTGCGTGCTGAAGAAAGTGAGGATGTATGAGTGATTTTTGTATATTTTGATCATATATCTTGGCTTGTGTGCGAATATATTTTGTATTGACTCATTCATTATTTTGTATATATGAGACCACTGTGTGCCGATGACATTTTGTATTATATATATATATATATATATATATATATATATATATATATATATATATATATATATATATATATATATATATATATATATATATATATATATATATATATATATATATATATATCGGTGTGTCTTGACATTTTGAGATGATGGACAGGATGAGACAGACATGTATATTGAGATACATATTTATTGATTTGTATGATGAGATTCATGGTATTTCATGATTTGTTGATGTGTGTATGAGACATTGGTTTATGGCTTGTATTAGATGAGATATGAATTTGTTACTTTAATGTGGTTTGAAATTAGGTGAGTTAGGCATGATCAAGTCAGGTTATGGTTAGGCATGGATTAAGTTAGGTTATGGTTAGGCATGGATCGAGTCAGGTTATAGGCATGGTTGAGTCAGGTTGGTAGGCATGGTTGAGTTAGGCTATAGGCATGGTTGAGTTGAAAGTAGGTTTAGTTATGATTCATTATGTTAGCAATGAGTGACACTATGGGTCATATGTGAAATGTTGCATAATCTATGCATAGTGATGATAGAGGGATGGTAGGTGTAATAAATGTATCTTTGTGATAAGCAACTTGTTATGTATGTGGCTTAGTTTCCAATTTTTTTGTAAAAGGGGAACGAAGTGAATTGTGATGTAAATGGTGAGTTAGGTAGGGTTGATGAATTGTTTTAGGGTAGAGAATGGCCGAGCTAACCTCCAAGGGCCCCATGCCCTTAGAGTGCTGCCTACATAGTCCCGACGAAAAGGGACCTTAGGCTAATGTAGTTCTCCCATGAGCTAGGGAAGAATATGAAAATGAGTTGGTAGGTTTTTGGGCATGTTGTGGGTTTAGGTTTAATAGGTGTAGGTAGATTATAGGGAAAAGGATGCAGGTGAAGGCAATTATGGTGAAAGGGGAGGATTACCTCAAAGGTAAGCGTCAAGGACCAAGTCTTGTATAAGGTAATCAAAATGTAAACAAATATGGTTAAAAGATAAGAGGGGGCAATAAAGCCACTTGATTGGGTAGGATCATACCGAGTAGATCATACCTTGGAGGAGGTGAGGAACATAAGACCCTAAATACATTGCACGATTGACATGTTCTATGATGACAGTAGTCACAGGATCACCAAATGTCTAAATTCCAAGATGTCCCTTGAGGAATTATATGTTTTGAGTAACAAGGCCCTTGGGCAAGGGGTCTTAGGTCATAATGGGCAAGTCCATGACTAATTTTTGTTTTGTTTTGATAGACTGATTGATACGGGAGTTCTATATGGGACTATGAATATGGTACTCCTTAAGGTCTTCATGAAGCTGATCGATGCGGGAAGCTTTGGTTTCTCTCATTCGTTTGGTTTTTTTTTGTGTGTAAAAGCTTCACATAGATGTCCTTCGAGGGAGAAGTCTATTTATAGCAGCAATTTTGTCAAGAGGAATATGTCCTTTTGAGGGAGTCATCTTTTATTAGAAGTTTGACTCAAGGAGTTTGGTCCCATGTGAGGTCGTTGAAGTCATGGACAAGACCAAGGTGGAGGATAGGAATCTTGTTCAAAAGGCAAGGTGGAACGACCATGGGATCTCATCTAAAGGTAGATGAAAAGTATCCATGAGAATCATGCTATGTGCAGTGCCGTGATACACATATTCAAGAGAATATAACAAGTGACGGGTACTCACATGATTCTTGTTTAATCATTAGGGAGGTGTATGGAGTGGATGGCGCTCAAGGGACGAGCCTGTAAAGAGACAAAGGGTGAGGTAGGACAACGAGTCAACAATAGAATGGTTGAAGATGCAATGCGTTAAGGGGCTCAATTTTGGGTTTACCATCAAGTGAGGATAAATGATAGGTGCATGATCTATAGGTATGAGTTACGATGTTTGGTCCAATCGAATTAGTAGCAAATTTTCCCCGTTTACTTTTTTCTAATTTGGTTATGTGTTGATTTTCTTTCAAGACAAGGTCACTAACTTGGAAGGTTCATTCATGAACACGTTTATCATAAGAACGTTTGATACGTTGTTAGTAAACTTGAAGGTGATCCAGAGCGTTAAGACGATGTTCGTCTAATAACTCTAGTTGTGCTAAGCGGTCTGACAAAAGTCATCATTAGTAAGCATGTCATGGAGAGAAATGTGGAGTGAGGGGATCTGGACTTCAAGAGGTAGAACAACCTCTGTACCGTAGACCAAAGAAAATGGTGTGGCCGCAGTGGAAGTGTGAATACTACTGTAGTATGCCCACAAGGCAAAAGGAATGTGCGTATGCCAATCCTTCCTAGTATTGTCAACCACTTTCATGAGAATTTTGTTGAGGGTTTTGTTAGTGGATTCGGCTTGGCCATTGGTTTGTGGGTAATAAGGTGATGAGAAACTAAGTTGAATGTCGAAGGCATCGCAAAGTTTTTGCAATGTTTTGTTTTTGAATTGTTTTCCATTGTCAGTGATGAGGTGATGAGGTACACCAAAGCGAAAAATGATGTGATGGTTAATGAACTTACATATCTTCTCAACTTTCGTGGTATGGATTCCACCCATTTTGTGTAGTATTCATGAACTTGAAGTTATGATCCATTGATGGCATTGGGAAGAATGAGGATTGATTTCACCGACAAGATCCAAACCCCATTGAGAGAAAGGCCAAAGGTCACGAGCGACCTATAAGGCATGACTTGGTGTATGATGAAGGTTGGAATGTTGTTGACATTTTACATAGTGTTTGACATAGTCACAATAATCATGGTTAAGGGTCACCAGTATTAGCCTAGGAGAAGAATACGCTTAGTAATAGCAAGGCCACTAAAGTGACCTCCACATATGCCATCATGAACCTCCTTAATGGTATAAGGAATTTCAGAACTTGTGAGGCATCGTAAGAGAGTGTCGTCAAAGCCATGCTTATAGAGGAGTCCCCTGAATGACGAAACAAGAGACCTTTTTAAGGAAGGCGCGTTGTTCATTATGGGTGATATCGGGAGGTAAGATGGAGAGAAAAAGGTAGTCGGAGTATCTGTTTATACCAAAAGTCACTCAGTCAAGGGTGTCATTCCGATTGAGTAAACTTTGTGAGGTAAATAAGAAGGTGAATGCAAGCATTTTAATGTGACAAATATTTTTGAATCGAAAGGGAAGCGGGTATTTGGGAAGCTAAGTAGGCCATGGTATCAAAAAAATTTGTTGGTTGAATGTGGGATGGTTTCAAGGGTGTAACGATCAAAGGTGGTCAAAAGTATGTCTACATGATGTTTATACTTTTAAAGTATCTCGTTACTTAAATTGGTACATACCATTGACTTGGTTGACGACCAATTGTGAATCACCAAAGATGTGGATTGATTTGACATCTAGGGCATATGCGGTTTGGAGACATAGTACCAAAGTGCTTCGTACTCGGCAATATTGTTGGTGCATTCAAAGTCTAGTTTGAAAGACAAAGGCATGGGTTCTCCATCCAAATGAATGAGGATAATACCAGCCAGCCTTGCCCCACACCGACACTTGGAACTCATCAAAGAATAATGTCATTTGGTAAGGGGGTCGTCAGGAAAGAGTAAGTAATTGACTCATTGGGAAATTCAAAATTAGAGGGTTGATCCTCAAAAATCGGTGCGTCACCCAATTGGTCGGTGATAGCTTGGCCCTTGATGGAATTTTGATGAATGAATTCAAGGTCAAGATCAGCTAAAAGCATAAGCCATCGTGTGGCACGCTGATTTTGATAAGGTTTGGCATACATGAAGTGTAAGGGATCGGTGTTGGTCACGACATAGGTTTTGTGGTTGAGTAGGTAATGACAGAGTTTGGTGGCAATGAAAACTAAGGCTAAGCAAAGTTTTTCTAGATGGTTATATTAGGTTTAGTAGTCCAAAAGAGTATGGCTTATATAATAAACTGCCTACTCCCTATGTTATTCATCACGATGAACGAGTATGGCTCCCAAGGAATGATTGGTAGCTGATATGTATAGGTAAAAAGGTTGATCGTCTTTAGGTGGAATGAGTACGGGTGGTTGGAGAAGGTATTGTTTTAGGGCCTCAAAAGCTTTGTGACATTCATCATCCCATTTAAAGGAGACATCTTTCCTAAGCATATGATGAAATGGTTGACACCGATCAGATAATTGTGAAATGAAACGGCAAATGGATTGCAATTTACCTTGCAGGCTATGGAGTTGTTTAAGGTTAGTGGGTGGAGGCATTTCCAGAATGGCCTTGACTTTAGCAGGGTCAACTTCTATACCATGGAGGGAAACAATAAATCCTAGGAGCTTTCCTGAGAGAACCGCGAAGATGCACTTTTTAGGTGAAGGTGGACACAATATTTAATGAGGCGGTGAAAGATGGTTTTGAGGGCGGCGAGGTGCTCGAGTGACGTTTAGATTTGGCCAAGAGATAATCCACGTAATCTTCCAATATGTGATGCATGATATCATGGAAGATGTAAGTCATAGCACGCTGATATGTGGCACCAACATTTTTAAGGTCAAAAGGCATAACTCGATAGCAGAAGGTCCCCCAAGGGGTGATGAATGCGGTCTTGTGTTGATCTTTTAGGGCAAGTAAAATTTGGTTATAACCCGAGAAGCCATCCATGAGTGATAGCATCTCATGACCAAGTGGTGAGGTCAACCAGTTGATCAATACCAAGCAAGGGAAAGTCATCTTTCGGGTAGGCTAGGTTGAGGTCATGGAAGTCTGTGCAAAGGTGAAGTCCCCCTATTGCTTTAGTAATAGGGACAATGTTAGAAATCCAACGAGGATAATCAATGGGTAAGATGAAGGAAACAAAAATAAGGCATTGAAGTTCTTCTTTGATGAGAAGAGCAATGTGAGGGTGCATTTTCCTTAGCTTTTTTTTTATAGCTTTGGCATCGGGAATGGTTACGATATTGTGGACCACTATGGTGGGGTCAATCTTTGGGCATGTCTATGTAAGACCAAGTGAAAGTGTGGTTATGATCTCAAAGAAAAGAAGTGATGATTTCCTACTCAAAGAAAGCATCTAAAGATTGTCCAATCTTTAGGATGTGCAGGTCATCCTAAGTATGAATTTTGATCTCGATAGTCAATTCATTCAACATGGTTTACGTCTTAGAGGGTAACAATCGATGAATATATGAGTCTTCTGCACCAAGGTAGGTGAGTATGGATTCATCATCCTGACATTGAACGATGTTAATTGTAGGTGTGTCGTCATCGATCATCTCAAGATATAGGAATGGAAGAGTGGAAGGGGCCTCGCCTTCATGTTGATAAGTCAAAGGCCCCAAGGAAATGGTGTTTACGAAAAAAAAAAGTTAGGAGGGATAGATTCAGGATCCATCGACTCTATCGGTGAGGGTGGTGATGAAAGTGGAGTGGATGAAGGTGGTGATGAAGATGAAGGTGGAGAAGGGCTAGGGTCCTTAATGAGTTCAATGCGGGCATGTTTGGTAGGACGTTCGGGGAAGTCGTACCACTACGGTCGTTATGTTTGTGGGTGGTACATGGAATAACGATATGGTGGCCTTGCTCGTAAAATCCAAAACCAAAACCCTTCCATGCACAGTGGTGTAGGAAGGTGTGGGTGAAATGGCGATTGGTAAGTGATTGGAAGTCATGGAAAATGGGCAGGTTTGTGATGGTGGTTCAGGTGTGTAAGTGGTAGTATCAAGTCCCCCATAGGTGAGACTAGTACGAAGATGAGGAGGATCATAAAGGAGGCATTCTCCTATATAGTGATCATAATGAGGGTGTTGGTGAAGGCTTCCATACTCCTGCGGAGTAAGGAATGTGTTAACACTATATAGGTGGTACTCCCCCAGAGTGAGGCATTGAAAAACACCTTCCAAGGGATTAGTGGTTGGTATGTAGGTAGCTAGAATGGATGATGTGTCAGAGGTCAATGCAGAGGTGGAGTTAACGGATTGGGAAGCTAATGGGTTAGCCATGGAAGTTATAGTAGTGGTAGGAATGGAGGAGGTATGTGCGGTGAAAACAGTGGCTATCTTGGTAGGTGGAGGTGTAGGTGAAGCAGTATTGGTTGTGGAGGTAGATAGCTTGATAGGTATGAGCACATCATTGGGTCGGTAAAGCATGTTGCATGTTTTGAAAGGTGATGGGTCAACTGGAATGGTATAAGTGTGTCCTTCATGTTCAAACTTTACACAACGATGCAAAGTGGAAGGAACGCAACCCATGACATAGATCTAGGGTCTACCAAGCAACAAGTTATATTGGAATTCCCCCTCCAAAATGTAAAACAATTCTGGAATAGTGTGAGGGCCCACACGAACGTGAAGGATGACAGTTCCTAGTGTGGAGGTGATAACATCGTTGAATGAATGCAACATGACCAGATGTTTATGCATGCAATTTTCAGGTATGCACATTTGAGCAAATGCATGGGATGAAATGATGTTAATGTTAGCACCTCCATCAATCATCACATGGTGTACCCGTATGTCATCAATGTGGATGGAGATGAAGAGGGATAGGTCCAGGTCATCATTTTGGTGTGGTGCGATCTCTTCCTTTGAGAAGCTTAGGGATGCCACTTGGTGAACAAGATGGGGTGAAGATGAAGGTGCTAATTTGGTGAGAGAGGCTACATGATGGGGTGTGATAATGGAGGCTATGGGTGTAGGGTCATTGGGTAAAACCTCAATAGATTGAAGAACCTCCATGAGAGCTTGACGATGGGATTTCAAGGTTTGGATGAGGTCGTATAAGGACATTTTGAGGGGAGATTGATGTAATAGTTTGAGGATGGTACGATGTGTGATGCCATTAGAAATAGGTACGTGGGGCCACGGATAGTTATTTTAGGTATAGTGTGCGAGATGGTATGTGGGTATAGGATTGGTTGGTAAATCAGTTGCCTTTTCTTTGCCCTTCTACACACGTGTAGTGACATATATCATGTTGATTTGAGGAGTTGGCAAATGGAGGTGTAGGATGAGTGGTGTCACAAAATGAAGGGAAAAACCTACTGGAGGAGAAAATCCTTGTGACGTGAGTGGGCATAGCGACATTGGGGTGGTGGCGTGGCAAGTTCTCGATGTGAACTATGTTAATTTCAAATCTTGGGGATGGCTCTAGAGGATGTGAGAGTGAAGGTTGTGGTTGTTGAATGGGCAAAGTGTGGGAATGGGTGTCGGTGAAGCGGGATCCTCATCAAAAAGGTCATCATCATCAAAGTTGGTTTCTAGTGGACACAATTGGATAAGGACAATTTTCAAGGCCTTTCAGTTCTCCACATCATTCCCTAACACACGATGCTATGTGCAAATTTTAGTATCATCAAACCCTTTTGGCTTAGGTTTATGGGGTTTGTAAGGCCGGAGTCGTGGTAATGTGATAACAGAAGTCTCGAGGAGGTTGGTTAAAATTTTGGCATAGGACCCTACTAGTGGATCACAATGGGAAGTGAACGTGGGTTTGGGTGTAGGTGTGGTTGATTGTCGAGGAACTGTTTTTGGAAGAGTAGGAACGAGTCAAGTTACGGTTTTAGGTGCTGGAGTGGTTTTAGGTATCGGTCGTGTTTGTTTGGGTAGGGGTACAGTAGATAGATGGGTAGGAGTGTGTGTGGTTATTTTGACTACCTTATTGTGGGGTAGTGGGGTTTTAGTTTTGGGTTGTACCTTCTTGGGTAAAGGTGATGTGGGTGTACGAGGTCTAGAAGGAAAAGCAGATGGAGGAAGAGGGTGAGTTACCCATGGGGATAACATGGGTGCTGTGAAGGTAGATGACGCGGGTCGTACTTGGGGTGTGAGGGACAATGACTGAAGTGTAGTGGGTAGTGAAGCAATAACTGAGGGTATTGGAGGTATTGGTGGTAAAGAGACTGTAGGTGCGGGTGTATGTCATGTTGTGTGCCTGGGTAGGTTAGAAGTTTGTGAGGAAGGAATGGGTTGTTGTGTTATTGGTTTATGGATGGGTGAAGGTTGCTTGACCATGTTGGATAGCTGAGGTCTTGAGATAGATAGGACAAGTGCGGGTGTGATTGGTGCGGTCGGGTATGAAGTCTATGAGTTTGCTTCTTTGGCTTCGGTGTCGGAGTAGATGTGGTATTGACGTTGGAAGACATAGCTAAATCTAGTTTAATCAGTGGATGAGTGAGGGTGGTGGTCGGGTGATCCCTAAAGTGGTAATAGGTTTAGTTGAGGCAAATGTTGCAGGTGTGGGTTTGGGTTTAGATGTAGGTTGGGTTATGGGTAAGGGTATGCTTTGAGTTCTGTGTATTGTGGAAGGTGTTGTTACAGCAGGTGGTTGTGTTTGGTTTGATTGGTTGAAATGCATTTGGGTAGATAGTGGAGGTATCAATGAGGGATTTCTGCATCTATGTTAAGACGGGGAGTAAGAGGTGCCCCCATAGTAAAGCCCTATCCACATAATCTAAGTGATTAGCCAAACGTGAGAATGACATGTCTCAGGTGAAGTTGGTGAGGACCTAATGGAAATTCTCGTAAAATGTGTCTTAGAGATGGGGAATTGGCTAGCTTCGTGTTCTATGGGTAAGAGAGCCGAAAGTAGGTCTCATGAGATTCGGGTAGTTGATGGAGAATGCTCGCAAGAAGCAAAGATATGTCAACCGGGTCTATGATAGGTGGAAGAGATGATGGGAGCTCCTTTGTGGGTAGAGGAGGCAATGGGTGCTCTGCTATGGTTGAAGGAGATAATGGGTGTGCCTCTATGGGTAGAGGAGGTATCGTAGGTAAAGGTTCTTTAAGTGGTAAAGCCGGGGGTGAGATGGGTGCAATGTTAGTGGAAGACCCTCCGTAGGTGATGAAGGAGATGAAAGGTGTTCCTTTGTTGGTGAAGGAAGAGGGGAGGTTGGTTCTAATGTGGAAGGAGGATTTCGGGCTAGGATCTCCTCTATGGAAGGAATATGGGGTAATTGGGAGGTGATAGGTACCTCGTTAAAGATAGCATGAACCTCACGGGTATGGGTATCGTGAGTTGATGTCTCACTAGTTTGATTGGATGAAGGGGCATGGTTGGGAAACGGTTTTTGGAAGATTTGTAGATTTTGGTTGGGGGTGGTGCTGGGATTATCCACAGTTAACTTACCTTTCTCGAGCATTTCTTGGACAATATTTTTGATGCAATTGCCGCCGTCACTATGACCCTTTACAAAAGTTTGGACATGTGAGAGATTAGATGATGGGGTAGCCTGATTTGATGGATGAGTTGGGCCGGCCTTGAGTACCACTGTGTTAGTGATGACCTTGGCTTTTGAATAATTAGTTTGTGGTCTGGAAGAAGAAGAGGTATCATTCGACTTGAATTTTGAATTCTTACTATGTAACTAGATTTTCTTCACTTCAATGGCCCGAATCTCTAACTTTCGTGCCATAGTGAATGCCTCATCAAATGTTCGGAAGGTTCGGACTTGTAAGGTCAGGGATATATTTCTAGCGCAAGCCCATGTGAAGAGCTCGATGAGTTCTATTTGTGGCAGTTGGAAGGTAAGCTGATTGATTAGGCTGCATCATCGAGCGACAAAATCTGCAATAGATTCGTCCTCATACTGATGTGTGGAATATAGATCGGTCATGGTAACCTTCTTGACGATATTGATAGAGAAATGATCCAAGAAGGCTTGGGCTACTTGATTGAATGAGAATATAGAGTGTTTAGGTAACACACTATACCAATCTAATGTAGGTCTAGTGAGGGACATGGGAAAGGTTCTCAAAAGCAAGGCATCATCATAAGCGACCAGATAACACCCATGTTTGAATGACCACAAATGTTCTTTGTGGGTCTTCTTTGCTATTGAAACGATTGAATTTAGGCATTTCCCAATGCACAAGGTATGAACGGATAGGAATGGATGGGTGAATAGGTTCATGCAAATCTCATCGTAGGTGAGAGTGTTGCAGGAGCCGGAAACCAATGCCTCCAATGTCTGCATCTTGTCCAACATCAATTTAATTAGGTCATTGGTGGGTTGTGATGATTGGATGCCTCCCGTAGCGTGAGAAGGTTGGTTTTGGGCATATAATGGGGGTGACACTCTAGTGTATGGGGCTACCATGTAGGGTGGTGGAGAAGAAGGTAGTGAAATAGGGGGTACGTACCTGGAATGAATAATGGATGAAATAGGAGGTTGTTGGTAGTATGTATATGGGGGTGGAAGGGTCGTGGTAACCCTAGTGGAAATAGGGGCTAATGATTGTGGAATGGAAAGAACCACATTCTGAAATGGGGTAGGGGTCACCGACACTGGAGGTGGTAATGTAGCTATAGGTATGTGTGAGACATTAGGGGTGGATGAGGTTGTGTTTGGGGTACCCTCAATGACTACCATAGGACCTAATTGTGAAAAGACTGGGGGTAAGGTGGATGTGGGTATCATGGAGCCAGATGGGGCCGATGCGGAAGTGGGTGCAAGAGTTGAAGGGATAGATATGGGCATGCCATACATCAATTGACCCAAGGCGTCTCGAGTGGACGAGTGGGAAAGGTAAAACTACAAGGCGGAAGGGTTCTGGTCAAGGATTCATGCGAACTCCTCATCTTCGGTAGCGATAGTAATAGGCTAGATGGGATCCATGACTGGTGATAAAATAGAAGGTGGTGAAGGACTAGGTGGGAGTGGTTGACAACTGGCATGAAATACGAGGGTGTTTGCTTGTCTTTAGGTTAGCACCATGTGAACCAGTACTGATCAGGTAGGGTTGCTTCTCTATAAATGACACAGAGAACAGCAGGAACAGGTGAATCTAGTGACAAAAAGTAGATTAAGTACCAAATGGTGGTTGGAATGTGAAACAGGATAACCGATGCCGGTTAGGGAAAACCGATGCGGTGAGGGGTAACCACTACCGGTTACTATAGAAAATGATAGTGAGTAAACAACAAGGTAGAAGGAAAAAATCTGGTATGCCAAATTTGAGGATGTTTAAAACGTCAATGGGAATAATGACAGTGACAGAGACTGTGAAAAGTGGAAGAAAATGAATAAAAATGTCCTTTTGAGTAGGTTAGCAAAGGGACCTGGAACCGACGTCGGTTGGGTGTAACCGATGGCGGTCAGAGGTAACCAACGATGGTTACTGTGAAATTCAAACAGTGATGAAAGAAAGTGGTTGTGAATTAAAATATGATGTAGAATCAAACCCATAATTCTGAGAATGATGATGATATGGCCTAGGCACACTCAGGTGAAGCCAGAATACACCAGCTATGATGAGAAGCATGCAAGGATGAACAAAAAAGTGATGAACGTGATCTCTCACCTCAAAACGCAAGCCAAGCAAAAACACTAAGAAAATGTGATCCTAAGAGTGCCTTTTCTATTATGTTTGTGTAGCTTATGCTATTTAGGGACTGACACATGAATTATGAAATAGAGTTTTTGGTGAGGATGGCTTCCTACAAAGAAGGAGATCTAAAAGGTGAGGTTTCAGGTATGTTATGGTGGGGGCGGGCTTCACTTTGAAGTATGACTCGACAAAGTAGCGAGCTGGGTGCCCACTGTGCCATGATCATGTGATCACCTACAACTTCTTCCAGGTAGGATGTTGTTTAAGAATGTATGTATTTTGAATTTTTGTGAGGTTTGGTAAGACTCAGAGAAAGAGAAAAGGATAGAAGTGCTTTTCTATGATTCGTTTGTCAACCATCAGCTGGGCATGACTTCCAGCGTATAGGTTACCCTCAATTAATGTGAGCTAATGTAATAAATTAGAATGAAATGCACTTATTTTTAAACCCAAATCAAAAATGTGAAATTGGATGACATAATAAGATGAAGAGGAAGAGGGATGCTCTTTCACTATAATGCAAAAAACATGAAGAAATGGTTCTTTTTAATTACACCAAAAGAAAAGTTTCCTTTAGAGAAAATAGAAAGAAGAGGTGGATTACCAGGGAAGAAAATTAGTGTGTACACTTTTCAGAAGGGAAACAAACACACAATTTTTTCCTAGGAATGAATGAAATGCAAGGAACCTCGGATGGGTCCCACCAGGCATGCCAAAATGTTTCACCTGTTTCTTAGATCGTTTCTTTGAAGTGTTGACGAAATAGATAGGGTAACGGGCGTAGGAGGAATACCTGTTCAAATGTCGGTTGATGGGTTGTTGCGTGCGTATGACTTCCGGATCCACAGCTGATCATGAGAGCTTCCTTTTGGCTAGGAGGAACTACTTGGATTCTGTTCCTAAATGCCTATGTGTGAGGGATGGAGGTGCTGATGATGGGTTTGAAGGTTGCAAGTGATCACCAATTGAAGAAAAGCTTCGCATGTACACTCCTCTTTGCTTAGATAGATCAAATCATGGCTGGGATGGTTGTGCAAGGGAAGATGCTCAATCTCCTTCCTTACATGCGGGTTTTTGCTAGAAATTTTCTCTCTGAAGATGCATTATCTCTCTGAGATGTGTTTTTTCTTGTCAAATTTCTCCCAATGTTTTCCAACCTTGAGAATAAGGTAGTTTAGAGGTTAAAAGGGGTAACCGACGGTGGTCCGGCTTAACCGGTGATGGTTAGGGGTAACTGACGTCGGTCAAGGCGAGATTTCCTAGGTTTACTAAACTAGGGAGATCCTCCTGATTTCCTTGGATCTCATGTCATTATCCCATGCAGATTAGACTGGGAGCCTCTTGTGAGCATGCGGGAATGTGGTTAGAGGGAATGTAGGCATTGATTTTTAGGGTTTGGGTAAGTCTTAGTTAGTTATGACAACTTGCTAAGAATAGGTCTTAGGTTGAGTTGGCTTGGTGAGGTGTCTAGGTGAACTATATGTGTGGATATTATTTAAATAAAATATTCAAATAATAAATATAGTGAGGATAATGCATTAATTTAATTTAATTAATTAAATTAATATTAGTGGGGTGAAGGGGGGTCATGGCTAGGTAAATGTAATAAAGGGTGCTTTTTGGTCGAGGTACGAAAGGGGAGTGTGACCTAATTTTAGTGTCTACACGCATATTTGTACCCTCTCGGTGCATTATCTTATCCACTTTGGATATAAGTGTGTACCTTCTGGATGTATTCTTTTACCCTCTAGATATTTTTGTTTTGAGTGCGATCTTTTATCCACTTTGGACGCAGATATGTACCCTCTCGGTGTATTCTTTTATCCATGAATATAAGCGTGTACCTTCCAAACACATTCTTTTACCCTCTGGATATTTCTGTTTTGGATGCAGTCTTTTATCCACTGTACATATATCCTGCACTCTGGGTGCATTATTTCATCCATCGATATATACGCACCCTCCGGATGCAATGATTTAACCTCTGTACATTTAGGGTATGGGCATAGGCTTTTATCCTTTGGTCGCAAGCATGTATCATGTGGATGCAATATTTTACCATTTGGACATTTGGGTGTCATGTGTACCTTTTAAAAAACATCAGCATTAAAATATTATTTTAATAGCAAAACCTTCTAGAGCTCATAACTTTTGATCGTAGCTCAAATTAAGGTGATTTTTTTTTGAAATTGTGTATTTTTTCAAGATCTATGCATTAGTGAAATTTTTATACACATATTTTAAATGTAAAAGGTAATTTTACTCATTGTAATATTTACATGCACTCAATTATAAAGTGTTAAATTTGGGAGGGTGTTGTAATCACTTGTGGACGTAATTTCGGTTGAGCCCGATGTCCTAAAATTTTAGGTGTTGTATTCTTGTATCTATGGGTGTATACATTTATATCTATCTTGTTTGTTGAGATATTTTGGATCTGTATTTTTGACACTTTTTTGGCATGTTGATAGTCTCTCTTGTGGTGGAGCTATTATGGTGATTCCTAGTGTTAGTTTTTCATTGTTCAAGTAGTTGATTTTCCCAACTCATATAGATATGTGGTGTCACTCTAACCATTCAAAAATATGGGAGGGTGTGGTGATGATACTGATTCTTTGGGTTTTGTATCATTTCTTTGTTACGTGTTGATAATGCTTCTTCGGGTTTCATTTCCTTTCCTTGTTACCTTGGATTTTCTTGGATCGTGGAACTCTTATTTATTTAAATCTCATGTCATTGCCTTGTTGCCTTGGTTGTTCTTGAATTTTGGCACACCTATCTATAGCAGTTAATAAAATTATGTTTGGTAATTTTTTTGCACTTGTGACATCGCTCCATTGAAAGTCTCCTTGCATGGAGATATTTTGGTGAAGTTGAGTGTTAGTTGTTTTTGAGTTCTATGATCGAGCAGTGGATTCAGACCATAGTGTGCACCAAACTTCTTCAACATTATACAAGTTTTGGAGCTGAGCTTCTTAGGATATCTTGTAGTTGGATTTTCTCTCTCTACTTTATTATTACTTGGTTTTGGGTATCTTTTAGTGTCCAATTTTCCCAATTATTATACGTGGGTACCTCATCAAGCCTTATTTTCGGGACCCACCTTCTTTTCTCCCACATAAGCTTTGCTTACTACGGGATGGTGTTAGTGTAGGTTATTATTTATTCTTTTATTTATTTATCGGGATGATTCTTACACTTGTGTTAGCTTTCTTAGGTGTACTAGTTGTGTGGAGTTAGCTTACTAATTGTGTTGAGTTAGCTTATTAGTCTTGTGGAGTTAACTTAACTACTAGTATCAGTTAGTGGGTGTTTTTCACCACCGATCTAGGTATTAGTTCTACTTCCCTCCTCCTATATGTACATATTTATTATTGAGTAATTTAATTCATTGTATTATAATGTATTGAGCATTATGGATTATGATGGATTTCCATAAATGGTATTTTATCTCTTATGTTTTGCAAATCTAATGTGGCATTTTATTATCATCATCGAGAACGTGGCTTAGAACAATCTTCTTATCATTCCTTTCAAAAATATCACGTAGACTATTTTTTCCATCAACAAAACAATATCAAGCATTAAAACATTTTATAACACTAAACTTTTAATATGAAAATTAAAAGATGAATTAATATATGAAATAGAAAGCCAAAATTAATTCTATATTTTTTACTAAATTATTATCGATATCAAAAGTTTCAAAGATGGATTGCACGCATCCAAATCTACAAGAAATTCATCTAAAATCTTAGAATATGGAGGACTAATAATGGATTGTACTCATTCAAATCTACAAGAAATTTATTTAAATGCTTAGAAGATGGAGGTCCTCAATTTTGTATTTGGAATCCACACTCTTCTTCTCTTCTCCAAAAATTAAACTATAGAAATAGTTTGAGAGCTGAACTATAGGGTAAATCCTTATGTAGTGAATAGAAAAAACATGCGTGTTTAATAACTAGATACCATAATTAATGTGTTTTAGATTTGATAGGTGTATTTATTTATTTTTAATGGTTATGCATTCTTCGGATATTTTATATTTTTAAATATTTGTGGATTCCAAACATTTATCTTTAAACTATCTATTATATTAAAAAAATATAAGATATTTACAAGAGCAGGGAGATCAAAAAATTCACCATCCCACAAAAAATCCACGAAGGCACCACAAAATGCCCAAAGGGAAAACAAAAATGCCACAAGGAAAAATATCATCATCAAATTAAAAACAAACTAGAGAACAATAAGAACATGCCGCAAATTTAAGAGGAGGATCATCTCAAGGAGGGATGTAAACCCCACTAGAAAACTCAGCTAAAGGAGGATCTACCTACTAGCCATCCCGATCGGGCATTTGATTCTTCCGAGGCACCATAATTCCCTAACAAGGGGGAAGAAAACTAGAAAATATTTGAGATACTTTTGAAGTAGATCTCGATCATAGAGAACTAGATACAACCTTCTCTTACGAAGGATTAATCCAACACGGCCTCAAAGAGGTCAAAGATGAAGGGCGACCTTAAGGAGAGGAGGAGTGATGGCTATGAGAGTGGATTCGTGACACGATCCTTACAAAAGTGGTTGACATGGCGGAGACAACCAAGGTGGAAGCAACAAAGGGTTGGGAGGGACCTGACTCATTGTACAAGGAGCAATCCCCTTTGTAAGAAATTATTGCATGTGACAAAACTCAAGAGTAACTTTTTCAGATCGAGCTTATATTTGTATGCGCAAAATAGAAAAAATAACCACTTTATCATTATCATAAAATAAAGAAAAAGATTGATCATTCTAGAATATTGAAATATTACCATCTTTAAAAATTTAAAATAGAATACAGACTCTAAAAAAATGTGACAAAGTATAAATATAGGAAAGTCAAGAACTAAAATTTCTAAACAACACCATCCGCCAATGAAATAATTCAGATTTGTAGGTTTGAAACAAAGAATGAATCCAAGACTAAGTGGCTTAATCATTGAATCATGACTAGAACAAATGGTTAAATGATTTAGGTCGAGAGAAAAATGGGCATTTAGGAGTATGAAATCCAAGGTGAGTGATATCTTCACCAAAAGGAAGGCCCTATTAAGTAAGGAACCATAGAAAATGGTTGAATTTAGGTTCCAACAAGGGGTTCCATACATAGAAAAGTTGTCAAAGCCAAGAAGTTTGGATATACATATGCCCCCAATGAGAATTGAGTTTTGAAATTTCATGGGAAATAGGACTCAAAATTTGGTAAATTATGTCAAAACTATAGTGAAAAATCTATATTATGATTCCACTTCAATTTTGGAGGTTTAAGACCCAACTTATGAAGCATGACACATGACATCGGCTCTTGAATTTTTTTGATGGATGGAAGGTATGAATTGGAAAGATAAAATTTCATCTTGAGCTCATGACAAGAAATCCGGTCTCTACAAAAACTATATATTGAATGGTGTGAACCCCTTTTCGAGATAAACATAGAGCTTTGATGCCCGTAGTTTAAGCAATCGTGATAATACCTTCCGTGATAGTGGGATATTATCTTCCGTGACAATGGGAGACCACTAGATATTCTAGGAATTCAAAGAGAACTCGGTGTAAAAGCCATTTGTAATCCATTGCAACAATAGTTCCACAACTTCCAAGGTATTCCATATGCTCTTCATGATGAAATTGGTAGTAATATTAACAAGTGCCTTAGTGATAATTAAGGTATGTAACCCTATATTAATCCAAAATATTTTTTCGTAAGAATCTAAAACAATGCAATCGTAAAGTAGAATTTTACAATATTTATTAATTGAAAGGTAACACACCACCCATTTAGAACTTAAAGAGATGCTTTTCTGGAAAACATCAATAATGTCCATGTCACCTTGATCACGTGGTATACAAAAACCTCCCAAGTGACCTAATGAAATCCATCCGAACCGGAACTTTTAGAGAAAAGGTAATACCGAGATAAACTTGGAACGTAATCTTGATATGGTCACTAGTAAGAATAATAATAAGTATGGGTGGCCGTAAGAATCTTGGTACACACCTAAAATTTATTGTCTAAGGAGAGATATTTAAAATACCACCGAGACACCTTATGTTCAAATTTTTCTATCACATATTGCCATAAGGTTGTAGGATCACTATCAAAGGAAAAAGTAATGGCAAAAAATAACTTGTTCTTTGTGGCCAATCAACTTCTGTGGGTAATATTTTAACTAGTCGTGCATAGGCCAACAAATTTTTACGATAGCCTGGTTTTAGCCATTTGAATGCTAGTTCCTGAACTAAGAAAAAATATGTCAAGGCATTGAAAAATTTCAACAAAATTATTCTCATTTTACAAAAGGGTGAGAAAAGAATCATCAATTATTTTCCCATTAATTAGTTGAGTAGAATGATCCAAAAAATGCCCCGAATGCGAGCCCGATCAACTCACTTAGCAATAATATATATGAGAGCATTGACTACTAAAAAAAATTGTGCAGTGCAACATGGGCTGAGTGAGATTCCTTGAGCTTAAGCCTATGCCAAATCTTGGCAGCACTGTGAATCAAGAAGGGTATCAAAAGGATTAGATTGTAGAAGAACAAAAATGATCTCGAAAAGTTTTATGCAAATCCAATTATAGCCACTTAGGCACCCTGAATAACATGTTTACCAAATTGGTAGAGGAATCGAGTGGTGCATTCAATCACCTCTTCCCACCACTCAATCCAGTTGGTAAGAAAATTTTGGCATTGCACCATATTCTAAATTTTAGCAATGAGAGACCACCCCCGTGTGACTCGGAAATGATAAATTAAGAAAGAATTGATTTGATAGGAAATTGAAAGGCTCCACACACTAGATAATATTAAAGGAGATCAAACATTGATATGATAAAAAAACATCGACCATACCATGATAGGGAGAGGCCTTGTGTGTCAAAATAAAATATTTTATTCTCGAGAGAGAAGTAAACTATTAATCCTTTTGAAAACCTGATTGCATCCTTCTCAAAGATTGGTCCAAGCATGCCAAGATTGAGACTTAAATTCCTTCTACCATTAGAGAAGAGGATTAAAAATACCCCAATAGATTTTAAAGTAATACCAAGCTATATGATCACCAACACACCAATGCATAGGGAGGGCATCGAGATATTCATCAAGAACCAACCAATAGCAAATAGGCAAGTTATCACCTAACCATTTTTATAACGTCGCTCTTTTTGTGCCATCATTAGGAACATAAACATTAAGAATACGAAAACAAATATATTTAATCACCATAATCACCCACATGACCAAATTTTAAGGATCATGGCCCGAGGAGGTGAATAAGGATGAATATATTGGGGTAGTGGAACTAGCACACCCTTTTCAATCAATATGTAGAGTATGATAATATAAAAATCAAGAGCAATACAAGTTAACATATTTTGAAGCAAAAAATGAGATATTTTAATTTCCTCTAAACAAATAATATCTAAGTTACTAAAACCTTGACATGCTAACCACATATAATATTTACGAGAGGGACATGTGAGACCCATAAAATTCTAATAAATGAAGTTCATGAAAAATCAAGCATGTCAAGCTCCCTCCGACTGTCTACAACACCATTCTTCAAGCCAAGTAATGCAAAATTATTAGAAAGTGGGATTGGGTTTGAAATGGAAATTTCAACATGAATGGATATGCATTTAACCCCATTTTCTCCCCATGATTTGTGAGACACCTCATGGGGTGGACTGCATGAGTGATGCCGAATTAGATACGTTGAAGCTAAATTCTGGAAACCTCCATTGCGAAGGAAAAAATGGTTCGCGAGGAATGGAAGGAATGGAAACCGACGAGGGGAAGGACATGAACCTTATTTATCCATAGATGGAAGAGTAGAAGGAGAAGGAGCAGGGGTCACCATGAAAGGTTTATTTATCACAAGAAGCCTTCTTAATCCAAACTACATTCCAACCATCACTGGGACATCCCATTTGGGCTTAAACTCGAAGGCAATGTTGCCATGGGTTTAGAAAGAGTTAGAAGTGGAAAATGATGGAAGTGATGGTTTGAGGCTTGATAGAGAAAGTAGGTGTTAGGGAGGTTGAAATATACCACCCTTTGATAGATACCCGTGGACACAAATTAAATCTCCAAAGCTAGTCTTGTAGATATTTCACAAGGTCAACTTCGACACAAACCAATTTATTGGGATGGGAATAAAAAAAGTGATCTTTCTCATAACATATCATCATGCCATAGATGAATAGGAGTCTAGCAAGCTCGATCCAATTTGGTATTTTTAAAGAAACTTGGCTAGTGGGGATAAAATCGAGCTTCCATTGGAAAAGCATAAAAAGTGTGTTACCCAAATACAAAAAAGCAACACAAATAAGGAAGTCTTGGACCCGAGAAGGATCTAAAAAAACATAGATAAAATTCCTTAGTGAGATTATGGATACCAAGACAAAGATTCCATTGGACTCCCAATGGTTTTTATCATGTTTTATAAATATGATTAAGAGTGAATGCAACTACATAAATAAGTAATAAGGTAGTTGTTATGATACCGTTTGACCATGTGGTCTAAGAATTCATCATAAATCACAACATTTAGGGATGATACCTTTGGAAAAAACTTATGAGCATGTTTAGGATCCATTTCTACCGTCACTTGTAATAGTCATATTGATGGCTCGAGAGGTAGCCATTTATAAGTTACTCTCTACCTTAATCATGAGAAAACTACTGACTAACACCATGATATGTCTATAAAGAAAAACCTAGAATGAATAAGGAGGTACAATGCAAACAATGGGGATAACCCAAGCATGTGCATGAAACCCTAGCAAAGGTAAAGTTTTCTTTCTAGTAGGATTCCACACATTTCAATGATCATTTATTTTTAAATCAACTCACGTAATAATAGATTAAGGTATTATGTGTTACATTACTGTAGTCACATGTCATCACATGCTTTCAGTTTTCCCAATTTATTTTTGTAAGGATTCGATTTTTAAGAATCTATTAATATAAAATGCCACATATAATTTTTAATTTCTTAATATTACTCATACTAGTTTAGAATTAAATATTAGGGTTGTTGTAATTATTCAATCATGTTAACTATTAGTAGTTCAATGGTAAGTGCACTCAAAGAAGTTGTCAAATAGCTAGTGCCAAAGCGGTATTTGTGACCTATAGCTTACTAGAAAATACTAATCCATTTTGAAACCCAAATTATGTTTTATATTCCACAAGTGGTCCCTGCATAACAATAATTTTGTAATGGAAATAAGTATACCCAAATCTATTAATTCATCTCTACGGATAAGAGATATTCACATCAATTATATGCAGCATATGAATATGGGATGAACATGTTTTTTTATTACAATTAGGAAATTATCCAGCATGATTACAATAGCCAATTCCACTGGAAAATATATACTAGACAAGGACTCTAATAAAAAATGTACACTATTCATAATGTGCACTAAGTCAAGCTATTTTCAATAATTAACAACAAAACTCTCCCTTTCCAAAGCCTAATTTCACTATTTAGGCACTTGATCTAGATCATTAGGTTCTAAAACATTATCTTTCACTACTTGAGATCCGCCTAACTACTATATTGACATTCAAATGGCACATGAAACTTTACCAATAGATTTTCTTGGTTACAATGTTTCCCTTTAAAGTTTGTCTTAACAAACCTTTTGGGTTGCCACAAAGATTCAAATATAGTTTATTTACATCCAAGAATAAAATAAAACCCCTCCCAAAATCCTCAAATATCAAAAACACTCATGCTCCTATCTACAATGCCTTCTTACAACATCACTTGTTGAAGTCCATGACTCCCCTACAAAACCTACTAACAACTCTCTTTCTCGCCAAGTTCACCGAGACACTTAAGTTCCTGAAATAAGTTCGACATAATGATTCTCAAAGAACCGCCATTTCTAAATAATCTCCTAATCATCTTAGTCATTACCAAGGCTCAACCAAATATATAAAACTAGTATAAATGTACAAAAATTGTATAGTTTCACTAGGTCATAATAAATTTTATGTAAGTAAAACAATGTTAATGATGTAAATATTATGTATGTTTGATTTAAGTACTATGATCAAATAATAAAATTAAATTATTGGCACATTAACATATAACCTAGAGGCCTAATTGAGATTGATTATAGGACTATAATATAAAAATTTGGAAAAGGATGCTATCACTTTCCATTCATGCATAAATGGCCACGCATATAAGGAAATCCCAATTTTTGGACCCTAGATATAACTCCTCAAGGAAATTTTTTAACCTTCGAGTGAACTGACATTAATTGTCTCCTTTTAAGGTAAAACACTTATTAGTGATAGATTTGATGATAGGACTCATTTAAAAATATATTACTATATTAACTATATTTCTTGGATAACAATCTAAAGTGAGTCAAAGATGAGTCGAAAATGAATTCTAATTTAGTTGATCTTGTTGTTATTTTTGTGATATAATTTGCGTTGAAAATGGATTATCAAAATGATGTTAACGCTCATCATAAAAGTCTACTTTCTCTCTCTAATGTTACTCGATTGAATGAAAATGAACTAATAATACATTTCAAGAAATTAAAATTTTAAATCCCAAGTAAAGAAGCTAAAAATGTTGTTATTACACAAAATAATACCTATAAGGTGTAATACATATATTTGAATAATAGTAATGAGGAACAATAACATAGGTCACCACCTCCTTTACTAGCCATATCATCAATTGTAGAATTTATTCTTATATTATTGCTCAAAAAGATTACACTAGTGTTGACACTTATTTTTCTTAACATAACAATATGATACTTTCTCAATTTTTTCCACTCACATCTCCTAAAGATCTACATGTTTTGTAAATTAAATTTCTTTTCATCACAATACTTCGTCTACATTTTTTTCAGCTTATCTTATTCCAACTTATCATATTACTACTTATCCTATTTCTTATGAAATGACTTCAATGGAAAATGTTGTGGGTGACTCATAAAATAAAATTACTTGGTGATATCCATGGGGGATTTAAAACATCATGTCATATAGTCACTTGCAATGATATATTGCTTAAAAGCTTTTGGAATATAAATTTATTCCTTACACCTTTCTAATAGGAGTTGTGGATTCTAAGTTTAAGTTATGGATCTGGTAAGGTCACGACATTAGGTCATTTTATTCCTTTTTCCTATAATTTACATGCACAATAGTAAATAATGATAGAAAATGCTATATCAATGGAGTATGAATGATAACGAATTTGATTTTTAATGTTTTACCTCTTAGATGTATATAATTTATTACTATTGTATTGAATTTTCTTCACACATTTCCAATAAAAATTAGCATGAAATTTCACTTTACATGTATTTTTCAAATTTGATAAGGTACCTATGATACTATTAGTGAGTATGTGTTTTGTTTTAAGACTATAATTACGTTGATATGAATAAAAATTTCTTAAAACTAAATTTCAATTTGTGTTATTGAAATATTTCTTACACTTGTGTTAAAAAAACTTAGATAGCACTTTTCACATTTTTATTATATCAATCATTGTTTAATCGTCTATGGAATCCATTTCGCATGTCAATTCTTTATCAAAGGAATGAATCTATTGTTCAATACATTTTAAAAATAATAATAGCTCATGAAGAGAATGTATTATGTGACCATCCTAAGATAAACGATACCCTTCCTACCGAGTCCAACAATGCTTTTTCATATGTACATTCTCAATAAAAGAGAAACACACCCAAGTCATTTCCTTTAATTCTTCTATATCAATAAGTATAAGTAATACAACTTCCAAGAGAATTGTTCCCACCCAAAAATTATGATCCACCGATTCAAAAAACCCCTAAATTAATAGCAATTTTATTCTAAGATACCTTGGTGTTTGCTGATTAGAACATATATCATCCTGTTTGAATGTGGAATTTTTATTAAAATTTATCATTGATTCTTCAAGATGTTTTTTTCAAACAAATATTTGTTGATTGATCAATTTTTCGTAAGTCATCTTATAAGATTATTTGGGTTTTTAATTTATCATGTTGGTTTTACAAAATTAAGAATATCCCATAGATTCTTACACTTTCAGAGCAAAAACTATACATTATTAAAAATCATGTTAGATAAAATCAACGGATGGTTCTATCCAAAGGTAAAAAAATCTAACCTCGCTTGAGAATAAAGGAAAATTTCTTTAGGTTGGTATTTTGGTAATTTTGAATTTGATATTTTTGGTTTGTGTGGCAAAAGGATTGATAATTATATGAAAAAATTAATAAAACAATTTTAATGGGTACTCGTTATGATATATTATCAATAGGTAACATTTCAAACTAATTATGTGCAGTGGCGCAACGTCTATTAAAAAATTTCAACAAAGGGGATTGCAAAAAACACTTTGCAACTTTGGCGCAAAACTTGGATTTGGCTCTTCTATGGTTTCCCCTTCCTAATCATCATACCACGACCTTTTCGGGCTCTACAGAATTTATTGCTATAGTCTCTCCTAGGGTTTCTCACCCTCTGGGTGTCCCCTATATAATTACCTCGCCATCTTCAAACCCAGTTGTTTCAACCGTGGCAGGAGATAGTGGAGCAAGAAATGGCACCGTCGACGAAGAAATGCAGGAAGTTCATCCCGAAGGTTTTTCACGAGGTAATCTCTCTCCTCCTGATGTAGTTCTTCCCATTCCTAAATTTAATGTTGTTTGTCAATGGTTAGAACAATTTTATCTCATTGGTTATTTTGTGGGTCGAATCCCTATGAAATCATGCTCAAATCCGGCTAACACGGTTTGGAACCCTCACTGGTCTGCCAGATAGAGTTCAAAACATGACCAAGGGATTTTTTCTTTTTCATTTCTTTAACCCTCGCTAATGTACCCAATATTGTGGATAAGAAAGCCACTTGGTATGTTCAGAACTTGCTACTTGTGTTAACACCCGACACAAGGAATTTGTGGTATCGAATATACCACCCTTAAAGTGCCTGTGTGGATTGAATTTCTGGTCTTAAATCGCCATGCGTATATTTTCTACCACAAATTTTTGATTCACTTGGGTTGGTAGTATGCCTAGAAGCCGATAAATTTTTGTAGTGCCCACTTCCCTTTCACACCTTTTTGATTTTGTTCTTGATATTGTCGGCTACACTTATGGATATATTATAGCTTTTTGATTTAGCATGTTAGTAGATATCAGAGATACTAAACTGTTGTTGATTCGATTCGTATATGATGCATATGGACCATTAGAGACATTTGATGTTGATATTGATATATTGTTGACATGGTTATTTATCTATAGTTCTGACATGTGATATAGTTAGTCTTATTGAGTAGACCTTTGATAATTGGATTAATGTTGTGATCATTTGACATGGATGAAATGTGGAATAGAAATGTGCTAGAAATTGTAAGTGATATCGTATTTGCATAGATGATATTAATTCATACATAGTTGATTTTAGATTTATATCGTATATTTTGGCATGGATTTTTAATGCGGCCATAAGGCCGAAGGAGGTATTCTCTGTTTTGCAGGTATATTATATTCACAACAACATTGAGGGGATTGGAGACCAACCACATCAAAATTCGAGAAGAATTCAACTAGGGTCACCATGGCAACATGTAGCTGTGTGTGTTAGAATTATTTGGTTAAGGAAAAATTGTGACCTAGGGGTCATGTGTTGTTTTGTTTTAATTTCCTTTTTAATAATGTTAGTATGTGTTTTCTTTTAGTAATAAAATTTACTTGTTTTATTATTTAGATTTTTGGATATATGTTTACCCCTTTTATTATTCATGGGTTGTAGTGTCTTAATTAAGCTAATTTAAATTTTTCCTAAACTAATTAAAGATGTGACCAAAAAGGAGTTCATTTATTAGACTTGATTTACTCTTGGATTTTGTGTTGAGTGTTGTTTGCTTGAGTCTTGAGTGTAATACACTCTACCCTTCATGGGAAACTCGAATTTGGCCTTAGAGGCCAAATTTGGAAGCTTGTGGGACAAGTCAAACTTGTCCCACACCTCTTAAATGTCTATGCCAACCCTACCTATGGGTTGGGGGTCAAATTTAGGCCCTATTAGGTGTTTTGGGAAGATAAAAAGGTGAAATGTTAATTGCACCTTCTTTCAAATATTTAATTTTGTCCTTTGGGGGTGTGGGCTTAGATGGAGTGTGCAAGTTTCTTGTCATTCCTTCAACCACATATTAATTGTGCATTGGAATATGAGGTTGACCAAGTGATGTGGAGTGGAGAGGAAATGAGGTGGCATCCTACTTGGAGCCACATCCCCCCTCTCCTTTCTCTATTTATTGAATTCATTTTTCTTGTTTGGGGTTACTTGATCATTTTAGTCTCTTGAAATTTTGGAGAGTGAGATGATTTTGGGGAAAGCTTGTGGATTGTTGGAACTTTGTGGATGCTTGCTTGGTTTTGGAAGGATCTTGGAGCTTCACCTTAGTTTAAATTATGTTCTTTTTATTTTGTGTTCATATGGTTGTGTTGTGTGTTGTTTTCCCTTTTGAATGCTTGTTGGGTGTGGGTAGTTTGCCTAAGTTTTGGAGTAGGAGGAGACTATGGGGAGTTTTCATGTAGGGAGGCATAAGAGTTTACCCTTTTGTGGAGGGAGTTTGGGTTGGGTGCCCCACCTTGTTTGAGGAATGCTTGCATTTCCTCTTGTTCTTGTTATGAGGGAGGCATAAGAGAGTTAGGAGGCATAAGAGTATATGGAGGTATAAGGGGTACTTGAGGGAGGCATAAGAGTTTGTAGGGGATTTGTGATATGCATTGGAGGCTTTTAGGTGGGAACCCATTCCCATTGGGAGGCATAAGTGGCCTCCCCATAGGTCTTACTCTTTTGGCTTTCTTGATAAGCCTTGTTATATTGTTGTTTTGTTGTTTCTTCTTGCTTGAGTTGTTGTTGTGTTTGAATGTGAATGGAATGGATGTGAAACTATTTGTTAAGTATTATGGAAGCTTGTAGTTTCCATGAGTTGAAATCTTCTCCCATTGTAATGTGGTTGGGGCTCGGGGGCCAATGGAGAGGATGGATTCTCCTCTCCATTGGGTATCTTGGTTGGGTGGAGAGCGTTGCCTCTCCCCTATTTTTGTTGTGAATCAAGAAATTTATGGAGGAGCTATCTTGTTGGTGTTTGAATATTGGATTCTTTTTGGTGACCATGTGAAACTTCCTTGTATTTTACCCACTTAGAGTGGAAGAAATTGTAATAATGTAGTTCATTCTTTATTTACATTTTGTATGGTTTCCCACTCCAAGTGGAGGACATTGTAATGACTTTGTAAAGGAAAGTTGTATTCAAATATTTATTATTGATATTGCTTTGCATATGGAAAGAAAAAAATAAGAAAAGAAAGAAGAAAGAATGTTATTGTAGAATTAGTTTTACAAATAGAAAAGAAAGTATTTTCTCCTTGTTGAAATCTTGGATGTATTGTGAGAAAAGTAGTGCTTGTGTTAAAAGATTTAAGTTATATCAATGGAAAAGAAAGTTACTTGCATTGTAGATTTGTTTTTATTGTAAATATGTAATAAGAAAAAAAAAAAAAAGTTGAACTTGTATGCAAAATAACATTGTATGGAAAAATAAAGTTATTTTAGCTATTTTGAATGTATGTATATTGTAGTGAAATGAAAAGAGAGAACAAGCTAGATTATATTGTATTTAGAAATGTTGATTTTATAGCAAGGAAATGACAAAGAAATGAAATAGATTTAAATTCCTTTTTGCTCTTGTAATGGAAAGAAGAATTTAGTTAAATAAATGGAAATTATTCTTGTAAGTAGATGGATTTTTATTAGAGTTGAAAACACTTTAAAATGAGTAGATTTAACTAAGAAATGAATAAAAGAGAAATAAAACTTAAATCTGGAACTTTAAATGAACAAAAACAAACTTAGAATGTAATTTTACATCTTTTGGTAACATTAGTTCTTGTGAAAATCTCGGCACTATGGTTCTATTTTTCAAAAATAGGACCATTTGCCCTATGTAGAGCAGCGGTTTCGTAACCGTTGCTTAGGATAAGGCGGCGGTCTCAAAACTGCCACTCAGTAGGGCAGTGGTCTGTGGGTTTTCACCTAGGTAGGATGGCGGTCTTGGGACCACCGTTCTGCTTTGGGCGGAGGTCCTGTCACTTATGACAGAATTCCGCGGATCCGTGCATTTGCGTGAAAATTAATCCGGTTGCTCAAATTTCTAGGTTGTAAAATTTAATCTATAATTACCAACAAGCAAAACAATGAGAAATACCATGGATTGGAACAATAAAACATGTAAAATGGTGGATCTAAAACTAGTCTTTTTCATTTATAACAATGGGGTAGGGTTTGCCCCAAATCTAAAACCCAATACACAAATAACTTAGAATAAAATCTAGATTGGTGGAGGAAATCCCTCCCAATCCTTAAATGAAATAGATTCATAAATAAAACTAAATCTAAACTAAGCCTAGACTAAATCTTCATGTAGAATCCTCCATGGTTTCTTCCTCTTGTGCTTTCATGGCTTCCTCCTCTCCAACTTGCAAATTTAAAAAAGGAAATAGACCAAATGAGAAGAATAGAATGAGAAAAGGTTTTAATAGGATTTCATAAGGATTTTAGGGCTAAGTTTGGAACCCTAGGATCTAGTGGTCAAGATGGATTTGATCCAAGGGTGGAGGATTGACCCTACCTTTTTAAGAAGAAATATATTTTAAATGCTTAATTGAAATCCTTAAGGGTATGTGTAGATGGGTGAGTGGGGCCATTTAATTTCCTAGGGGTGTTATGTCCTTATCAATCCTTAGTATGTTGTAGGAATTTAATTAAAGGACCTTTAAACTATTAGGATAATGAAGCTAGAGTAATTAAGCATGTGGTCAACCATATTAAAGTTGAGCAATACTTAAAGAGAAGAAAATATTTAATTAAATAAATTAATCCTTGTTACCTTCCTTTTGAATAATTGATTAATGGACCTTGGAGATAAATATGAACCTAAGTTAACCTTAACTAAACCTGGTTCTTCAATCGTGAAGCTGAGTTAAGTAGTGTAAGTCAAATTAATGAACCCTAAAGGTTAAGTGCCCATGCAACCTTCTTGTAACAACAAAAAAACTTAAACTAAAAAAAGACTGTCACATTTTTGGGTTAAGTGTTAGGTTGAAGTGTGTTCTTATAACGTCATTTTTGTGGACATTACAATTTTACCATGCTCATCCTCAAAAGTGAGTATGCATTGAGATTGATCTCTTATATGATCTCAAAGAATTTGTGGATATTGAAATGGGTGATAAAAACTATTTCCAATGGGTCATGGATATCAATCTACCCAACACTTGTTTCCGTTGTCAAATGTCAGATCACAAGATTAGGGATTGTTTTCTCTATGTACCCTGTAACTACCCTATGGCCAAAACAAATCTCAAGCCATTCAAACAACAACAGGAGGAAGGTTGGAAAGTTTTTAGGGACTGCGTATTAAGAACAAAGCCCAACAATCCAAAGCCTCTGGGTCCCATGGCCATCGGGAACCAACTATTAAGGAACAATCTCTCAATATTCTCAAGCTACAGAACCTACGATTGTTGCTAAAGAACCAACTACGATACTATCTCAGCTACCGTGTTACCAAAGTATTCCAAAGACGCCCTCATGGCGTTGGTTCTAATGGACCGAGAAAATTTGTGTTTCTCACTTCCCCTTCCCACATTCACTTCCACTACTGCTACCAAGAAACTCACAAGGGCCTTCCAAACAACCCTGAAGTCCCTCTCACATCTCTCGGGACCATAGCCCAACACACGGTGTGGATTCCATCTTTGAAGTGGAATACAACATTGCGTCGATTGGAAAAAATTGATTTGCGGGAGTTTTTGCAAAGCATAATGATGCTCATTTCTTGCATAATCAATATGACGCCCTTGATGGCTTAGAGGATGGGGATATGGCTCTCGACCAACGTTTCCCATGAATTGTTTATCTTGGAATGTTATGGGTCTTACAAAACCCTGTTGTAAATATGTGGTGCATGAAACTTGAAAACGATTGCAAATCGGACGTTTTGTTTTGTAGGAAGTAAAAATTATAGGTTTTCGATTCTGAGATGATATGAAAATCCATCGGCCTAATAGCTTGGCTTTACCGTAGCAATCATGAAGCATGGCGTGGTGATTAATTTCACTTTTTTTTCTCCTGAATGGCGTCCCTTATTAATTAACCATGGAATCGACCCCACCAACCGTGTACTATGGGTCCTCTTTAATATTGATGGCCGCCCTTTTGGGCTCATAAATATTTACGCCTCGAATGATACGGCAAAAAGGGCGATCTATGGCGGTGGATAGACAAATCCACTCCCGATGCATACTGGGTAATAAGTGGAGATTTTAATATGGTTGAATCCCCAAATGAAAAGTGTGGAAACTTTCCTATGAGGTGGACACCTAGTGAAAGGGAAGTGTGGTACTTCATGCAAAATAAATTTGTATTTTTTGATCCTAATGCATCTCGCTTTCCCACCTTTGTACCTTGGTACACGTGGTCCAATCTTCTTGGAGGGAAATATCTCATCCTTAAATGGCTTAACAGGCCATGTTGTCGGTTTAAAACTTCTTTGAGTTTGATAGCATTTATTCTATGTCGGTGGAGGTCATTTCGACTTTGTCCTTTGAGACCACTCTCCTATAAGATTTTGTATCTATTGGCATGGTGCGTGCCCATTTTTTCATAAAGGCCAATTCTTTCTTAATACTTTGCTTTGATGTAACATGACCCCACTTTCAATCGTATTAAAGGGGTTTGGAATTTAGCTCCATGAGCAGTCATTATTAGTGATTTCATCCACCTATGCAAACTAGTGAATATAATGGGTGGAAGATGCGGTGACTCGAGACTACCATATTTATTAGAATCTACACCGCTTATTTGAAAACATTTGGTGCCACTCATACACCACTAACACCTTAGATCTCAGCTAGGCAATAGTGGCACTTCAAGGAGATCCCTTCTCTGACAATTTATAATTGCAAGTTGGAACACTCTAGCATCAAATCAGAATTGTGGACAACTATAGTGCCAAAGGTGCTCAGATCCGGGCTCGAATGCATTGGCTTAAGATTGGAGATCAGAGTTTCTATAATTTTTTTTCTCTCTTTGAGCTAGAAATCCTTCTTAATAGATATGAGCTATCATGGAAAACGGAACTCAAATTACTGACTCACAACTTATGTTGCAAGAATTTTTGCACCATTACAAGCTCGTCTTTCAAGCTCAACCACCCTCCATAGCTCGTCGAGCCGCTCTTGACCAATGTTTTAGTGTTGTGCCACGTAAGATTTTAGAGGCTCAGAAGGTGATCTGCAAAATAATTATTACCATTGAATACCTCCATGAAGCCACTATGCAAATGGATAATGATAAAGTGTTGGGCTGCGATGGATTCCCTTGTGAATTCTATAAAGCTCTTTGGGATTTTGTTGGGCAAGAACTTTTTCAGGTCTATCTTGAAGGATTTTAGAACCAATCCCTAGGGCCATACATTAATAAGGGAAACATTAAATTTATCCCTAAGCAAGGATATCCCGAGAAAATCACTTGTTGGTAGCCAATTACGTTCTTTGAGTTTCTTCTTCAAAATCATTGCCAAAGTATTAGCTCTACAATTACGTAATCTTCTGCATGTTATTATTTATCTAGAGAAAACAAGCTTCATACAGGGGTGTTTCATCCTGGATAACATCATTGCGGTGTGGGAAGGCATGGAATGGGCTCATAGATCTCATTAGGCCACCATGTTTATCAAGATTGACTTTGAGAAGGCTTATGATCGGATTAAATGGCCATTCATTCTTGCCATGCTTCAGGCCCTTGGGTTTGAACCCATTTTTATTCAATCTGTCAATATGATTTTTGTAGGTGCTTCTACTCAAATTTCTATCAATGGCCTCAGCTCAGAGCCCTTTGGGCTTTTCCAGTCTATCAGACAAGGCTTCCCTCTTTCCCCTGCACTATATGTGTTGGCAACCGAAGGCTTTGGTTATCTCTTAGCTCATGCCAAAGTACAAGGTCTTGTTCATGTAATCTCACTATCTGATGAGTCCAATTCTCTACTCCTCAGTGGGAATTTTGCAGACGATTCCTTCCTTAGGATTATCGAGGACGAGAGAAACATTTGAAATTCTATGCAATGCTTGGATACTTTCTGCCTAGCTTCTAGCTCATCCATTCAATGGTAAAAAACCTAATGTTATCGATAATATTTTCTTCCCGCGCTAGATTGGCTTGCCACATTTGATTGGAAAATTTTGTACCATGTTGAGATTTTAAAATTTCTAGGTTTTCCTTTGGATTTTCAAGCCTCCTTAGCTGAATTATGGCATTATGTCATTTAACAAGTCGTGAAAAAACTAGAATATTAGCTTACTAGGCCTTTCTCTCTGGCTGGAAAATTCCAAATCCACTCTAAATTTCTTGCTGCAATCCATGTTTACTACTCGTCTTGTTGGGTTCCTTTCAAAGCTTCCATTTAAAATCTTGAAAAACTACACAAAGCTTTCCTACGGGCTAATTCTTCTACTAGAAAAGGTTTTCATCAATTAGCATGGGATATATGTTGTCTACCTCACAATTTTGGAGGCCTCGGGCTTATTCACATTCAATGCCAAGGGAAGCTCTCTATGGTAAGTGGATTATTAGAAGCATTATCGGCCAAGAATATTGGAAAGTTATCATATGGCATTGCATTGTGGAAGGCTCTCCTTATGGCGACTTTGCATGGAAAGGCTTAGGGTTTGTCAATTTACTCATCACTCCCGTGCCAGTCAAAATTATTGGCACTTTTTACTTAAAAGTATCCTGAAAACGTGGGAATGTGTCAAACCCCAGCTTCTATGGAAAGGGGATGGCTTTCATAATGGGCTATCTCTTAACCAACAATCTCTTTGGTGGTTGTCAATTTTTCAATCCCAAGATCAATGCTTAGCAGAGAGGTCCCAGTAATCTTTGCGCTAAAATTATTCAAATGTAGAATTCACACCATTGAAGAATTATTTAGTAAAAAAACTCAATCCTGGTTATCTTGGCCAATTTTTCAATCTATATTTTGGCTTTCCAACCAAGATTAGGATACTTTCAATACTTGTGATGAATTCGGTTCCGATCACATTTGCATAAGATTGTTGTTCATTCCTCTCACCCATGGTGGAAAGAGCTGGAAGTGGTATGCTGATACTCCTTCATGTAACTACAAAGCCAAAAAAAGGTTATCGACGGCTCTCACCCCATTTTCCCATGGTGGACAAGCTTAATACTCATGGGGAATTCACTCCACTTTGTCTACTAGGGGTAGATGATTTGAGACCATTTGGAATATAGGTGTGGAGCCTAAAATTACTCATTTTATTTGGTGTATTCTACACCAAGGCTTTCTATCGAGGATTTTCTTGTTCAAATTAGGATTTCGGCTCCCAATTTCCCCTTCATGGGCATCTCGGAAATGATTTTGCATGTCTTCTCGGTTATGTCCCAAAGCTCAAATTACTTAGATATAGATCTTTATTTCTTTTTTCCCTCACGGCCCCACTGTTTCACTTGGAAACATATCCTCTTGGGAGATAATCCCAAACTTCTACCTATGTTCACCCAGATTTGACATGTTTTTAGGGGGAAATTTTATTTTAGATATGGAAAGAAAGAAATGCCTTTTTCTTTGCTAATTCTATAGTTGATAAATATTTCTCGATTTATAATAAATCTATGGCGATCTCCAATGTACTTCTACATATTCAAGTTCAAGCAAACAAGGTGACACTAGAGGTGGACCATGTTGAGATCCTCTTGCACCATGAAAAGCCTCATGCAACATTTCCTGAGTGCCTCCATCTCCCACTAGGAACTCCTCACCTTCAACCCATGGTGGCCGACACAATTGATCCTAAAGCATCGAGCTTTGAGTTGCACCTGCCACTCTCCAAGGCCGCTACATCAACATAATCATTTACATGTTTGCCACTATGGCCAAGGTTCCCCTTGTATTCATCAGCTCACTAGTAGGGTTGGGGCTTGCCACCTCAGAACATTAGTGGGGCTCTCGCATTTGCATTCGTTGCCTCAATAAAAGGGATGTGGCTCTCCTTACGCCATTGCTTAACACCAGCTTCTTGGCACCCACCGCCACCCCCGCCATCATCTGACAAATTCCCTTGCCTCAACCTCGCCATTCCTACGCATGGGGAAGCAGACTGAAGGAAGAACTTGCTGCTAGTTAGGAGATTCTAGATGTTGGCAAATATCGGCCTGGTTCGGGTGGCTAGATGATGAGGATTTTCCTCCCTCGGGCATGTTTGTTGTTGTTGCTTGATTGTGCTTTTTTTTTTTTTGGGCGATTCCTTTTGTTTTGTTGTACTCTCCTAGGCTTGGCCTAGTTTGAATTTTTATGTTCTAGGCTCGACCTAGCTTGTTCGTGGTTTTGGGGTGTGCTCTGATACCACTCTGGTTTTTTGTTGAAAGTTATCTTGTATCTTATTGCATTAATATAATCTAAGATATTTTTCATCAAAAAAATAATTATGTTGGAGGCGTGACTACCGTTTTCACAAGCATGTCGACAATGGTCTCTCGGTTAAGCTACTTGTCAATTTTGTTGGCCACCTATTGTCCCCCCGATTTTGCTACATGTTTCTAGCTTCCTCCCATCTCCTTCCTCTGTCTTTCTCCATTTTAACAATTTTCTGTTGCTTAGTTTATTTCCTGCTATGAAAGATCTCTTCCTCTGTTTATCTCCATTTTCATGGTTACCTGTTGATCTGTTTATTTCCGATGTAGTAGATCTCTTTCATCTATTTTTGCCATTTTCACAGCTTGTTCATTTCTTAGTTTATTTGTTTCCATGGCAGCCATGGATTCATCAACAAAAATTTGGCTTTTTGCAAGAAGAGAGTCGCCACGCATGGCAAGTGAATTTTTAGAATCTTTCCTGGAATATCATGGTATCAAATTACTGCGAGAATTGAGTTATGACTTAAATGTTTCTTACTTGGTAGTGTGCACATACCACGCTTATGATGTAATTTTTGGTGGTAGGCTTATTTGCTTCTTGTTCTGCTCTTCCTTGTTGTTTTTTGTGGGAAATTTTTTTAATTTGTTTTTCCTCTTAGTGTTTATCTATTTGATGAATACAACATCTACCTTCGAGAATGAGAAAAATGTTTCTATAACAAGAGGCAATAAATATATTATTTACTTTTTATAGAAGGTTATCTTATCTGTTTTAATTTCTGAAGTGAAAGGTTTGTAAATAGCGGTGTTGCCGCATACCTTTTGGAATTTTCTGGTATATCATGGGAAATTCCATGGTTGTTTCTTGGGTTTCATACACTATACAATGTAGACATACCTTTTGAATTTTTTTGGTTTACTACAGGGAAATCTAGGTTGGTTTTAGATTTAATACACAATAAATTTTAGGCAGTTAAGTGTGTTCAGTGGTTAATTAAGAAATCTCACAAACATCAAAGCAATATTTGCAACCTATAAAAACTTCTATTTTTAATGCTTCCTATTTGATATTTAATTTATTACTTTAGCCTGTTTGCACGAGTTTGATTATAATGTCCAGGTTAGAATTACACTTGTAAGGTTGAAGGATTGATGGATGGTTTCCTTGAACATAATTTTTTTAATGAGAATTTACAATTGCAAGAATTGTTGTAAGCAAATATTTGAAAGGTTGAATATGTTAGCTTCACCTAATGGAGGTTGGGGTATACCTTCCATTTTGGTTCTTATATGACCCTAGAAAATATATTATAGTTGTGGATGTTACACATAGTCGCTCTTATTTGACTTGTTATTAGTAAAGATTTCTATTATCATGCATGATTTCGTATCAAAGAAAATGTGAATTTACCTATAATATTTATAGATTGAGTTTCAACAGTTTTGATTTTTTTCTTTGACCTAATATGGAGTTTATTTTTAATCTTGTTAAGGCTCAGAGTATACAATTCACCATTATAGATTACCATTAATTTCTTGAACATTGTAAATCATTTAGTTCTAGAATGTCATGTGGTATTGGATGTTGTTGTGTAAAGGGGTGTATATTTGCACATTTTCTCATTCATTTTAATCAATAGGTAATATTGGTGGATCCCCTTTTCCAAGCCACATGATGGGAAGTATAGCAAAATTAGGACAAGGTTTTCTTAGGAGTTCCTTCAAGTGCCCATATATGGCAAACATGAACAACATAAAAAGAAATGTATCTTGTATTGGTTTGGTCACTCCTAATGTTTTCAAAATTACGGACCATAGTCCATGTCAAGAGGAATAGTCCTCTCCAAGAGACCATGTCTGATCCAAGAGAGGAAAAAAAATATCCTTCTTATCCCTACCTAAGAAGCTCATTGAATTTTCCTATACATATTTCTATCTATCTAAATTAGAGAATTTACACTCCTTTAAATGAAAGGAAACCAAAGAGAATATTTTACACTTAACCCCTCACTCTAACCTAATGTTTTCTCCTAATCAGACTCAATGAATAAATTTCAAATTCTCCAAAAAATTTACATTCCAAATTTTTATATATTTCACCATACTTGGCTAATTTAAATTTAAATTTTTTTTTTGAAAAAAACTACCATAATTAATTGCAATCTATAATGTTGTTTCCCCTTCCTGGTTTCCATTTTCAAGTCACACACACACACATTTGGATTCATGTAAACCTTCTCAACTAATTTCAAAGACAATAGTAGAGAGTAAGTGTGATATATAACATAGATGTACTATACAAAATATAGTCAATGAGGCCTATTAGTGTAAATAACAATTCATTTACTCATACTTTTGTACTTTCTTTATCCTTTCACCATTTACCCGTATCTCATTTAGTCTTCCTTGTTCTCATATACTGAGTCTTTTAAAAATCAATTGTCTTTTCTCCCAACCCCGTATGCCTATTATATATAAATTCTTTGCATCCCATGCATGCATCTTTGTAAAGATGGAAAGCAGTTTCAACACCATAGAAGAATGCATTATCAATGAATTTAGCCACATCCAACACCTATTATCGGAATGCACACCAGGGCCACTACGAAAGAGGCACAATGGCAGTAGACACAGATACATTTTACAAAATGCTGTTACACAAAGAAAATTAGAACATGCATAACAGAACTCTGTGCAAGCAACCATCATTGCAGTGAGGATACCATCATAATCCTTAGGGAATGATTCTATACACAATACTATAACCCCACCCCCTAACAAATCAGAAACAACCAATGTAGAATCCTCTAAGCCTTCACATGTACATACCAAAAGCTTTTAAGAAAGAAAATATATATACAAATCAAAACAAATAATGCCTATGGTAAACAGAACATCTAACCATGCTCTTAATTAATATTAAACGTTTGAGATTCAAAGCAAAGCATACAAATGGAAATTACAATCGTAAAAGCGTTAAATATTAAACATCAAGAAAACTATTCCACATTCAATGTACAATAGTTGTTTCACATTGTGATTTTTCAAAGGGGAAAAAAATACGAAACTTAAATACATCTACCGAGTCAAACCGGACTACTAAAACTTGTTACCAAATTACTAAAACTTTCTTACACAACCGATACACATGAACTGCTATTTACACTCACTTTCCTATGCCCTTTCACCATTTACTTGTACTTCAGCTTGTCTCCATTATTCTCATATACAATATTTTAAAACACACTATCATATTCCTCCCAACAATATATGCCTCTCATATAAAAATGTTTTCCATCCCCATGCGAGCACTCTAAACATGGCTACAAATTTCAACACCATAGTAGTACATAGTAACAATGTATCGAAATAAAGACATGACCAATACAAAAGAAGACCACATGTAGAAAAAGATATAGTTTACAAAAACCCAATGTAAATGAATCTCCCCATTATGATAGACCTTTCGTCTACCTAACCAATAAAATCCCTTCATGCACCAACAAACCGCCAACCGATCTAGCTTACACCACGTCTAAAATCCTAACCAACAATATGTCCACCAACACCATACACAAACACAAATCATGACCTACTAGACTACGCGCACCTCCACCACTACAGACATAGACTTACTCCCTAGGAGAAACCACTAGTTTATATGTTCGGTCATTACGATGATTACCTTTATTTGTTAATTTGAGAAATTTTTATTGTATCTTGTGCTACTATGTTAAATAAATGTCATGTAGATTTACATTACTATCAAATGTTCTTAGCCTTATAATACAAGCCCCAATTTTGATTTATATTTTTTCTATTGTATATTACGAAGTTCGGCTTTGGAAAAAATGTTGAGATTAAATTACTCTTCAATTCAATTAAGAGTGAACTCAAAAGCTTTAATTTAGTTTTGGAACTTGCAACATTTGGAAACATATATGCAATTATAAAATCATTCTAAATGTTACCATTGGTGACATGTTATAGTTTTTCAGTCTTTTTAAAAGTGAATCTCTAGATATGTAATTCAAATAGAGATTTTGGTTTTTTGTCGAGATATGAGGAAATGAATTGCTTTATTTGGATGTTACATTTAGAATATCATTATATAATATTTAAATCAAATTTTAATCAAATTTATGATTATAATTATGTAGTAATTTTAGATATTTACACATTTTGTTATCATTATATATTTTGAAACCATTGTTTCATTTTGGGAAGTGGGGGATCATAGGTGTTACAATTGAAGTAACCATTTTATTTACATAATAGTCAATTGGTTTTTTGACGAGTGTGTTTCTTTTCTTGTCCTTCCTCTCTCCACCTTTACAATGTCATAATAAAAATATTCTATACAATAACCTTGAGATACATTTCTTAGTTCCTCGGGATGGATTTACCCCTTTGATACATCTTGGAATTTCTTCTATGATTTGTAAAATCCTCAAAATAAGAAGATTCGAAGATATTCAAAGAGTATTAGTAAATTAGAAAAACATTTATTTGAAATTGTTATAAATATATTGAATAATTAATTGACATGAACTTTTAATTCTTTGGTAGATGATTTGAGTGATTATTGTTAGAAACCACAAACTTTACAACAATAAATAAGCATATAGTTCAACAACAACAAAAAACGTTTATAGAGATAAAGATAAAATAAATAGACATAATATCAAACATGCAAGACACAAACACCATATTTATGTGTCAAAACCCTAGCTAAGTGTTTAGGGAAACATCCACGATGCAAGATATCAAAATATTATTAACTCAAGATGAATAGATTACATGTGAGCACATTATATGAGCTACTTTGGCTCTACAAAAAAATAAATAAACATAATTGGAAAAGAATAGTTAGGACTTGTCCTCCTAAAATTAAAATAGAAAAACACCATTAGGATTTCCTTCCAAAAAAAAAATTAAGTGGAATTCATTTTTCTATAAATAAGGGATTGAGACATTAATTTTCACTTCGGGGATTTTTCCACAAACCCTTGCTAGGGGGCTAAATTACCCGCATCAACCCCCTACGATATTAGTTGGGGTGATTTGATTTAATTTGGATTAAATATAATTGTAGAGTAACTATTTAAATAAATGATGTCTAAATAATAAAGTATAATAGTAACACAATCAAACTAATATTTAGAGTAGGAAACCCTAAGCAATAGAGGGAGATAAATGAACTTAGCTGATTTTGAATGAATAAAAAGTCATATGAGTAGGGAGAGGTGTTGCATATGATTTAAAAAACATTGTATATGACCTTTATAAGTTCTAGAGCTCACGAAAAATTCTAGGCAGGTGATCCCACAATAGGACATCAACACTTGGACACTCATGACTGGATCTAGGTACCTATGAATGCATAACAACTCCTGATTTGGTTTTTGTTGTGTCACAAGGGTGTCAAAATTATTCCCTATTGATCACCTGTAAGTCTCTAATGGATCACTAAAGGTACCTATAACCTACAAAATACAAGTTAACCTACACAAACCCACAAGCCACATCAAACCTAAAAAGGAAAATGCAAAATGGGGAGTCATACTGATCCCAACAGTTACCCTGCGAGTGAATTTATGACCAAGTGTTTTGCTACATCTTATAATCCATGTAGTTATTGTGAGTGTGTGTAGAAATTGTGCCCTAGGACACTCTTATGCAAATTGCACTTGATAACGGGTTGTAGCTAGAATGTAATGATATAATAGAATGTGTGGATGAAATAGATTGAAATTCCCTTCCCTATATTGTGTATGAAAAATTATGCATCCCTTGGCATTGAATGGATGCTAGATGGATTCCTTTAGAGTAGTTTAGTTCCTTTGGAATGCAAGCTTAGATGATGATTGTAATGATTAGTGCCTAGTCCCTAATTTTGAACACATAACTATGTATTTATATGATTCCCTTATTTTAATTTTGTAGTTGACATTTGGAAGACTGACCCATAAGTAAAAATATGCCCAAAATATTAAAGAGATGCATAAAGAGTGAATAAAGTAGAAAAGGGTCAAGGGAGCCTAGAGGGGAAATGAGAGCCTAGGTACTTTTTCCCTGGGTGGGCTTTAGTTTATGAATCCATAAAAGATAAATTAGTTAAATTCCAACTAGTTTGTAGGGTGTGGATGACTAAACAAAAAAAAAGAAAAAAAAAAAAGAGGCCAAAGATAGTTGTCAACAAGTAGTTTTCTTGCTAAGGAATCATATAAATGCTAGTATGCTTTTAGGACCTAGAAATGTTCCCAAGTGCATGATTTTGTGTCTAGATTTTCCCCACTTTATGTTATTGATTGAATGCTCAAGTAACCTAAAGTAGATAAGAGATGTGTACCTTATTATCATGTAGAGCATGTGATGAAATATGTGTTGAGTGGACAAGTGAAGCGTGGAGACCGGGAAAGAAAAGTGAACCTAGGGGTGAAGCATATGTGTTGTGTTGTACTTGATTTTTGTGCTTGTATTTAATGTGGTAGGTTGATTCTTTTTGTGTATTAACTACAAACCTATAAAAGAAGAGAAAAATAGTAGTCAATGTTTAGTATATGATAAATCAGAGAAAAACATGTAAAAGTGTGTAAAAGTGGTAGTAAAAGAAAGTGTTAACCTGATGTAAAAGAGTGTAAAGGATAGAATGTGTCCTGAAATGCTATAAAGAGTACATTTTGGGTGAATTCACGTAGATAGAGATTTTGTTTGGAAAATCTCACTCCAAGTCCGAGTATTTTGGGCGATCTCATGCTAAGTGCTAGGTTTTTGGGTGATCTCACGCCAAAGATCAAGTATTGGGGAGAGAGCTCTAGTGTTAATCTCCTACCATGACTCTTCCTAATAAGTACTATTACAGATGGTGCTTCCTGATTTGTTCTTGTTATTCCTTTTGTGACGATTAATCTGAATTAGTTCCAAGTTGTTCTAATGAAGGGGATAAAATGTATTCTATGATTGGAGGATCTGTGCACTCGTAATTGTAATATTTATCTAAAGACTTCCATACATTGTGGTGATATTATAAAATGATGTTGGTTCTCCCAAGACATTAACACCTAGGAGAGGTAAAGAGTTCTCAAAGTGCTAATGTTTGAGTCTTGGCACCGGTGTCTATATTGTGATTTTCACCCTAGTTTGATGTTGGACCATTTTGTGACTATATTCCTATGACTTTTCTATATTGTTTTGTGTCGTATTGTAGATCTAAGTCTGGTGTAGGGATTTTTTGACCCAATGTATGCCCCATCATTTAGGCTTCATTTGACGTCCGTAGGAGAATGTGGGCCAAAGGAGAGGACATGATGTTGTGTTGAACTATATTCTTGTAGGGGAGGGATGTGCATGGTAGAAACTAAGGAACATACAAACAAAGTAGCTATTAACATGTGTTATTGTAAAATAGAAAATAGGAAATAAAAGATGATGTAACAAGTGTGAAAACAAAGTAGACCGTGAAAAGAGGGTTTCAAACATGGGACATCACCGATAATGTCACAAGACAATCGGGGATAAAGAAGCCATAATCAAGCAAAACGTGATCAAGTACTACATATGGCATAGCCCACAAATAATAACATACTATGAAAAATAATGTCAAGTAGATTGTTTTGATAACATTAGTGGCATATAATCTAAACATGAAGCACTCATTGGCATGCTAGATAGATAAATAGTGTGTAAGTATATATATATATATATATATATATATATATATATATATATATATATATATATATATATATATATATATATATATATTATGCATTATATTATATTACTTGAAATATTTAATTATTTAATAAGGTAGTTAGTTTATATATTGTTATATAGTTTTATAACAATATTTTTCATTTTATATCGTATTGTTTATTTGTTGCATTATTGTTGCAACTATACTTGTTTGTATTTGGTTATTGCTTCCGGATGTATTTTGGAAGCTGTTATGATTTTGGTTGTACCTATGCAACCTTGTATTTTTCTAAACATGGTTGTTTAATTTTGATAAGAATTACAACCTCTCTATTTTAATTTGATTGATTGATTATTAATAAAATCCTACAGGATTTCATCCCTATTTTACATTTGGTACCAGAGTTGGTTAATCTAGACCTATGAGCAGAGAAGGTGTGGAAAGAGAGAGAAGAAGAGATAGAGGATATTGGAGAAGCATTTGCAGCAATTGAGAGCATGTGCAACCTCCTGCAACTTCCCAGCCCCATCCTTGCCTCCCACAACCTTGTTCGTTCTAGGTGTTTGGAACGTATTTTTTTGTACTAGTGAACCTTGCACTAAGAAAAATTTGCTACATGAATATAGAATTAAAAAAAGAAATTCCCTAATAGGGTTTTTACCTCTAAATCTAGAGGACTGTTTAGTTACATATAATATTATTTGTACTATCAAATTTGGAGGAAGTTTGTGCATTGGGCTATCCATGAAGATCTCCGATGGAGCCCATTTTCTAGCTCCCTCCACACCATTCGGACCGAGTTGCATTTTAAGGAGTTTATTTCATTGAGGTCGAGTTAATTTTTTTTTGGATCAAGTGTTTGAGTAGGCTATAGAATGAGCCACTCACACCGAGCCACTTCATGGTGATTTATTACTAGTAGAATGAGCTAGGTTCCAAACAACTGACCTTCATTCCACTCCTCCCAAGTGAGCTAATTGATCAAGCTATTGGCTTGTATTATTGGCGAGTTGAGAGTATCGATCAAGCAAGCGACGAGCCATCTAACAAAGGAGAGTCAATTTGAAGAGGAGCTGAGATCCCACCGAGTAGTCTCCATGCCAAGGTTGAGCCATGTGGATTCCCTTACGACCTGCACATTATGAAAATAATGAACAAATCAATAAAAATCATCTTCCTCTCCTCATAACAGCGACCCCATACGTCCACTCTAGCATTGAATACACCAGAACTCCGCCCGCACACAACTCATAACCTACACAAAATCCAACACAATCAAAATAAAATCAGTGAAGGAAAATAAGAAAAAGCGTGGCATTAAAACAAATGACCTGCAAAACAAAACAACAGTGACTCATTCAAAGTGGCGGATAATCAAAACAAAAGGATTTTAAGACCCGTTTAAATTGGAAATCCTAATCCTTCCTCCAAGCAAGCTCAAACATGTGGATTACACAGTCGGCGCCACATCATTTTTTAAAGAGATTAGTCAATTTTGAAGTTTAATAAAATTCATTTACTTCAAATTACATGCATAGGTGTTATATGCGTTGATCAAGCTAGTAGAAGGTCTTGGGTCGGGTGAGGTTTGGGGTTCGACCCCCACCCCCAACATAAAAAAATTCAATATTGAATTTTACTAAAAATTTGAAAAATCCGCCAATCTTGGAGGAAAACTAGCCGCATGAAAACCTCAGCTAAACCTCTAGTTATGACTAAATAGGCTCCTAAAATTTTAGTGAGAAAAACCCTATTTTAGGGAAAAATTTGTTTTTCCTAAACCTCTTATTTTTTCATTCCAAGAAACTTTTGCTAAAGGAGGTATACCTAAAAATTGCATTTTTAGCTATTTTTGAATTTTTTTGGCATAGAGGGCCGTATTGGACTCTGGAGACCACCACGGCCTGAAAAAAAAAAAAAACATTTTGCCTGCCATTCAATTTTTCATTTTTTTTGAATTTAATTATATGCTTCAGTATATTATACTAATTTGTAGGTTGTCATAGTCAACCGTAAACATTGTAACTACTCAGAAACTAGTAGAGAATTGTAATAAAAAATAGTGAAATTTGGTTCTAAAACACTCACGAGATCCTAGATCTCATTCACAGTGTTCGGTATATACAGTGCCTCTGGGAAGTGCTTACGGGTAAAGCCATCATGAATACTACTGCACTTAATGCCTAATATAGCTGCAACAATGTCATTTGGGCATCGACCCTTTAAATCGACAGGGAGTAATAAGGACACGATGCACACATTATGAGCCATCCCATCCATCTGTGAACGATTACATGACATAAATTTGGATTGACAAATTATCCATATATCAAAGTTACCTATGTGTATGAGGATATTTCTTTGAGCCAGTGTCAATAATTACATAGACCCCTTTCAGTATTGTCTTGGTACCACGTATCAAATTTTATTATTTACGTTAATGACTCTTTCACGTACCTCTAGGTATATATAAATGGTGAGCTTCTTCCACCTACCGATGAGTATATCATAAGGGTGCTTATATAGAAAGGTTTGGTATATCGGACTGGCGGTATATAGATTGGGAGACCTTATACCTGGAGTGATAAGAGCCTAACCCTGTCAGTGATTTCAGAAAAATGGGCACTAATGTTCCCAAATTTTTTCTTCTAGATTCAAAACTACTTAGAGGAAACAACTATGTTGTATGAAAGACAAAAATCAAGACACAACTTGAGTTTGAAGAGATATGGCCTATTGTGAATGGTACTCTTACCAGATTAACTACTGATACAACACAACAACGATAATTTGATAAATCGATCAGAAGGCCAAACTCATCATCTTGTTTAAGGTTTCCAATGATATGAAACCCCACATTAAATATGCCAAAACAACCAAAGAAGCATGGGATAAGTTGATAATGGTATACGAGGCCAAAAAAATAATGTTATACTTGAATTTTTTGGTCGATTACACACATGAAGTTCAAGCTAAATGAGAAAATCAAAACTTTCTTGAGAAGAGTTGTAAAGTCGAGGGCTCACTTCTAGCCTTGGGAGAAGTCATAGATGAAGTTTTCGTTGCAATTATTTTGAGAGCTCTCCCTATTTCTTACTTGTATTTTTGTAACAACACTAAACTTGTCGATACGAGAGTTAGTTTTGACAAATTGGTAAAACTACTGCAATAAGAGGAAGTCATGCATAATAAGGATGATGAAGAGGAGCAGACACTTTCTTCTCATCAAAAATGGAAAGGAAAAGGAAAAGGAAAACCCAATTCCTATCAAAATTTCCAACATCAGAATCAATATCAACATCAAGGGGATAACCAACTGAAGAAGAAATGTCCAATCTTTAAAAGAGGACATGAGTTGAAAGATTGTTAGCATAATACATAAAAAAAAGGTTCATCAAGTAATTTTGGACCTCAACACAAACAATCTCACAAGGGACATACAAACTATAATCAAGGGAAAAAAAGGGGAATTGGAAAATAAGACCCCATCAAGAAGGAAATCTTGTCGAGCAAAAAGAACATTATGATAATGAAGACTACTTGTACACCGCTTAATCAAGTGAACCTTCCACGTCTTTTTTAGTGATGTCGGTATGTTTATTTGGGATCCACTCGACACATGACCAAACACATAGATTGGTTTACTTTAATGAGGTACACACCTTTGAAAAACCATGTTTCATTGGGTGATGATTCTTCATATACAGTTCAAGGGATTGGGAACATTTCTCTACCCCTTGGTTCATGCAACTATAGACTATCAAATGTCTTATATGTCCCTAGGTTGACTAAAAATATGTTTCAGTCAGTCAACTCCTAGATCACAACTTAAAAATTGACTTTGATAGTCATTTCGGAAAGAAAACATGTTTAATTCAAGACAAATCATGAGGCTCAAAAATAGTTGCAAAAGCCTCTAATGTGGGACACATGTTCTAGCTTGATTTTGTCCATAGAGATGATCAGGAACTTGTGGCTAAGAACTCTACCTTTGCACAGTTGTGGCATCAGAGACTTGGTCATGTTATTTTCAAGTATCTCGAGACACTTCATCGATGCAATATGGTACATGGGTTACCATATCTTTAGAAGGATACAAACAAGTGTCCTCACTGCCTAGCAAGAAAACAACACAGAGCTTCATTTCAAAAGAGTAATTTTTGAGCTCATGGTAAGCTTGATCTGGTTCATACCGATCTTTACGATACAATGTAACCGAGTCATTTTGGATATCAGTACTTCATGCTTTGTGTTGATGACTATTCGAGAAAATGTGGATTTTTTGTCTTCACAAGAAAAGTGAAGCTTTTGAAACCTTCAAGAAGTTCAAAGTAGTTGTTGAGAATGAAACTAGTCATCACATAAGAACTCTCTGCTCAGATCGAGGGGGGAATTCACTAGTGATGAGTTCAAATACTACCTATAAGCTCACAAGATTCGTCAAAAAAATGCCTCCTCCACACACACCACAGCAGAATGGTGTTGTTGAGAGAAGAAACCATACTATCATGGAAATGGTACGATGCATGATCGATGATTCTAGACTTGCAAAGACATTTTGGGAAGAAGCAACAAAGATAATCTGTGTATTTGTTGAACAAAGTGCCCATAGTTTCTCTTGATGAAGTAATGCACATGAAGCATGGTTTAAGTGGAAATAATTTATTGTAAACCTCGAGTATTTGGGTATAAATCAAGTATACACATACCCAAGTAGAATAGAAATACATTGGATATGAAGTGAGAGAAACTCATTTTCATTGGCTATAATGAAGAAAATCTTGGGTATAGATTGATGGATCCAAAGACCAGAAAGTCTACATCAGCAGAGATGTTGATTTCGTTTAGAAGAAGGAAGAAGAGTCTTTTCCTTCAGACTCACTTGATGTAGATTATTCACCAGTTGTAAAAACTGAAGCCGATGTTCCTATTGATGATGAAAGTGATGATGGAGATGCTGGTGATGATATGATAGAACCACGACCCATGCAAATAGTTCAATGTATGCCCAAGTGGTATACTAGTATGTTACAAGATTTAAGAATGGATGCTCCATCGGATACATCCACCCTTGGACCACATGACTCATGAAGAAAAAGAGAAGAAGTGAACTTTGCTTTGATGAGTAGACTCATTGAATCTGATGAGACCTCTACAATCTAGGAAGCCCTACAGTAAAAATCTTGGAAAGATTCCACAGACTCTGAATATCAGCTAGTAATGAAAAATAACACTTGGTAGCTTATCGATCTTCCACCAGGGAAGAAACCCATTGGATGCGAGATGGATATTGAAAACTAAGTACAAAGAAGATGGGACAATAGAAAAGTATAAAGTGAGAATAGTAGCAAATGGGTATGCACAAAAAGAAGGCATTGACTATGAGGAGAAATTTTCTCCCATAGCTAAGATCAAAATGATCAGGATAATCTTTACTCTAGATGCATAGTTTGGTTGGAAAATCCATCAGATGGATGTAAAAATTGCCTTCCTGATAAGAGATTTGCAAGAAGAAGTCTATATGACTCAACCTGAGGGATATGTTGTACCTAGTCAAGAAGCAAAGGCATGTAGACTAAAGAAATCTCTCTATGGCCTCAAATAGGCACCACAGACATGGTACATTAAAATTGATGAGCATCTCGTACAACATGGATTTGCTAGAAATCCATACAATCCCAATATTTACCTCAAAAAGAAAGGGGGTGATTGTGATTGCCATTGTCTATGTCGATGATCTAGTCATCACTATAATTTCAATGAGGATGATCGATGCAACGAAGAAAGATCTTAATTGATCATTCGACATGACAGATCTTGGGCTGATGCACTATTGTATTGGATTGGAAGTATAGAAGAAAGAGAATCATATCTTTGTTTCTCAGTTAAAATATACTAAGACAATGCTCGAGAAATTAAAGATGATGGATTACACACCGATTGCTACACCTATGAAGAACAGATTACAGTTATCTTGTTCAGATCAATCTCTTGTGGTAAATGCCACTCTCTATCAAAATTTGATTGGGATTCTCATTTACCCGACTTACACTAGACTAGATATCAGCTTCGCTATGATTTATTTATCTAGGTTCATGAAGGAACCTAATTTTTGTCATTAGAAATTAGTAAGGCGCATCTTAAGATATCTCAAAGGATTAGTGGATCTTGGTCTAAAATAAAAGAAGATTGACAACTTCTTCTTGTCAGGATATTCGGATTTAGATCATGTAGGAAACATTAATGATATAAAATATACTTCAGGGTTTGTATTCTTTATGGGATCTGGATCAATATCATGGGGAAGCAAGAAACAACACTTTGTTTCTCACTCTTCCACATAAGTCGAGTATCGTTCTGTAGGAGAAGATGTATGTGAAGTGATTTGGCTATGTCGCATACTAGAAGGACTTAGAATACCACAAGACAAACCAACCACTATGTATGTTGACAATGAAGGTGTTATCAAACTTGTTTGTAATCCAATTTTTCATGAAAGAACAAAACATATTGAGGTACAAGTACATTTCATACGTGAACATGTCTTCAAGCACAATATACAACTTCAATTTTGTCCAACAGTTGAACAACGAGCATATATCTTCACAAAGTCACTTGCACGTGAAAATTTTGAGTTGTTCAGAGAGTTCCTCTCCTCATCCCTTGAGGAAATGAAAAATTAAGGGGGGGAATGTTAGGTTAATTTATGCATTATATTACCTTAAATATTTAATTATTTAATAAGGTAATTAGTTTATATATTGTTATATAGTTTTATAACAATATTTTTCATTTTATATTGTATTGTTTATTTGTTGCATTATTGCTACAACTATACTTGTTTGTATTTGGTTATTGCTTCCCGGATGTATTTTGGAAGTTGTTATGATTTCGGTTGTACCTGTGCAACCTTGTATTTGTCTGCACATGGTTGTTCAATTCCTATAAGAATTACAACCTCTCTATTGTAATTTTATTGATTGATTATTAATAAAATCCTACATGATTCTGTCCCCGTTTTACATACATACATACATACATACATACATATACATATATATATATGTATGTATATATGTATATATATATATATGTATGTATGTATGTATATATATATATATATATATATATATATATATATATATATATATCAATGGAAAGTAATGTGCTAGAAAGTAGAAGTAGTAAATAATGAAACAATAACACCTATAATGTGTGAGAGTAGTAAAGGTAGATGCATTGAGGAGCCTAAGTGGGAATGGTAAAAGATAAATTTCCAAGTATCATTGCAACGTTTAAGAACCTATAAGATGTTTGAACTCACAACAAAATACCAAGTGAACACACAAATGTGTATATAGAAAGATAATGATATAATAAGAATCCATCTAACATGGAAAAAAAAGTGTAACATGTAAATAGAATAAGCTAGCAATAATAAATGTAACCAAGATATGTAAATGCAATGTATGAGTGTGATGGAATAAAATGAAAATTGTGAAGATGATAGGAGAAACATGCCCCCTAGTGGATGTGTATGAGATGAGGTTTATTTATAGGAACCCTCAAAAGTTAAGAATGAACCATAGAGAAAGAGTTCATCATTGGGTAATGGTATGAGAAGTTTTTGTAGAAAGATAGATCATGAAGCATAGAGCATTAAAAGTAAATGTGGTGAGTTTCATTTTAGGTTTATACCCTTAGCAGTTGATTATGAACCATGGAACTAGAGTCTGTCATAGGGTAATGATGATACAAGGTGTGTATCAAGATGTGTAAGAGTACAAAGAAAGATTAAATGTGAATGAAAAAGTGTGAAAGTAGATATTATAGACAACTTACGGGAATGGGGGATAAATGCATGATTCCCCCTCACCGTATGACGAGAGAAGGATCAAGTAAACACATCTAGTAGATAATCAGTCTTAGGGTCGTAACCAATAAGATTTGGATTAGAGAAATTTTAGGAAATAGTGCTAGGTTGATCATATAAAGATATATTGTGGAGTAAATTATACATTGCCATAGCACATTCTTCATCAATAAAAAGAGTTTGAGGAAAATCGTGTACATACCAATGAGTTAGATTGTGATTATAACCCAAGAATGAATAATTGTAAATAGATATGCGACCAAAATACATGGGAAATGTGATATCAGTATGATTGGGATCCAATGTACCATTGATGTAATCAAGCAAAGACTTCCCCATTGTGAGTGGAGAGGAACAAAGAGTCTATGCAAATAATATTGATAAATTCAAGATGCAGAGGCCATAAGCATCGACCAGTACACACCTATGATAAAGGTGGGAAGTGTGAGGTGGATGGAAGAAATAAACCAAATGTGAATCCTAGCCGAGCCAAGCCATCATTCATGCAAACAATGTTAGAGAAAGTAGGGTCATGCAAATGTGTATATAATTTTCATGCATTCGTAAAGTTAATAAGGTTCAATAAAAACTTACTCTCATTTTGTGTGAGATGAGGATCCTTTCCAAGAATCCTAAAATGATTTTAAAATGCTAAAACCGACCTATTTGATTGTAGATGCCTTATCAAGAAATGTACTTGTATGATGGAAAAGTTACATGTGAGCATATGAATCTACAAGTACCTCTTCCTCGTACCCAACCTCCCGAGGTCGTGTCGAGACAACCAGTGAATGTTGAATATGAATGGATACAGACAAGCTAATCGGGTAATCTTATATCTTCAATACGCAATAATGGAATCTACGAATCTAAGGCAAAGAAGGCCCTCCTAACCTGAATTGGTGTAATGGTTCGTTAAGATATAATGGTTGTTCGGAGGCTCTAATCAATGTCAAGCTCTGCCGAGATCCTATTTCTTGGTTGTTGGATATGTGGGAAGTGACCTGTGGGAGCTTCGTATATATCTCTAGACAAGGTCATGAAAATGGTGGTCAGAGGCTTAATGGATTTGTAGTGAACTATGGGTGATTTTCTAATCTAGCCCAGAAAATATTAGATTGATTGGCTTCTATATTTAATATAGAGAACTATGTTATAATATCCGGTGGGAGTGGTGAGGATCTAAATACCAGCATTCATAAGTTGGTGTCAATACTTAATTGATTTGTAGGTCCATTGGGTTTGTGGGACTTGGGGATCACAACCATGAGTTCGTGGTTGTTGCGGACCTGTTATGGTCATGTGAAGAATTAATCCCTTCTTCCAACTATCCAGTAATCGTATGCCTTTTCAGCCTCTATGTTTAGAACTAGAAGTTGTATAATTTTCTCAGAGTACCTAACAAGTGTTTTGGCAACTTGAATGCGTAAGCTAGTATCTATGTCAACGAGGAGGTCTCCTACGTCAGGTTGTGGAACCAAAGGATCACAACCAAATGTTTGCTCTCTTTTGAATCCTTGTATAGTCATTCAGATATTTTATCAAGGCAATCTATAGTTAGGATGGTTTGACCAAAATGTGTAAGCTTTGTCATCTTCGATATTTAATCCTCTCAGTTGTTCACTAATTGCTTGTAGGTTTGTTGTTGCTCGAAAGACCTGTATCCTAAGGTCCTGATCTATATCAGCTAATGTCATGGGTAGATTCGGTTGATGCACTATTGGTTCACATATATATTCTCTTGGCTCTCTAGGTCCTGTGATTGTCATACAAAGTGTTTCAACTTTTAACTAAAATTAATAAACTAATTACGAAAGAAGTATTTACACTTACGCAAGAATTCTTCTACTTTTGTATTTTCAATGACATATTTTAATGAAATTAGAGAGCAACTATTCTAGTATATTTAGAAAGATGAACAACTAATCTAGCAACATAATTTGAAACAAAGAAAGTAGCCTGGTGTGGCTATTTGCCTATGCAGTTGTGATTTTATCCTAAATATCTAAGCAATTAATTATTATGAATTGAAAGACTCTCAATCCTACCTTAGAAGTGAGGAATGAATCACAGTTTCTCAGAAACTATCAATCCCCACAACTTCCCTAGTGATATCGAGAGCAAACTTTTAACTGAACTAAAATGATTCACTATTCTATTTGATATGTTGTAACTAGAACTTTGATAGCACAAACCTGGCATTTACAGAATAGTGGTAAATCCATTGTGTGTGATTTCATCCCCTTAGTGTGATCTCCTCATTCCTTTGTGTTCTCATGAATCCGTAAAGTGTGTATATGATAGTATTAATGTAAGATGGTATTCGAACAATGGCAGCTTTGATTATAGATCGAATACAATGCGAGTAGGAGAGGGATAGCGCAAGTGAATAGAGCTTGACTATACGGTTTTAGCTGGATTTATTGTGAGAATACAACACAAGTGTACCAAGAGTTTTAGAATCTATCCTTGTGATAAAACAAAACCCAGTAACTTTAATGGATTCTAACTGGAAATGAAGCTATTCTATGCTTAACTCGATTGTATGGAGCAGCAATGGAACAAGACTGAAACAAGAAGATTGACCTGACTTCTAAAAAACAAAAGAAAACTAATAATGAGATGCAAAACATGAAGCTAGCAGAATTCTAAGCAAGAAATTAAGAGACTAAATAAGAGAATTGAGAAGATGAGGGGCCATTTGTTTGAAAACAAGCTGGCTATTTATAACCAATGCCTTTACCAGAGGGTAACTCCCAATTGAAATCTTTTACCATAAATAAAGGAAAAACACTATTACAGGGAACCAAAAACATTAATGCAAGCCAAAGTGGTTGAAGAAAGCGTGTAAAATTGAAGATTTACGTTTGACGTGATCATCAAGAATCTGGAAAATACGTACAGGACCGCCGCCCAGGCAGGGTGGTAGTTTCGTCACTGAAGACAAAAATGCAAGAAGAAAGGGGGTAGAGGGAAAAACAAAGCATGCGGAGGCCGAGCGGGGCATGCGGGATACAAATGTATACTTTTGAGATTTTTGGATTCGAACACCTTGCAAGGAGACCCGTATCATCATTGGGGCATGTGTAACATCGCTCCAACAAGTGCAAGTACCCTACAATTTCAGGTGCGTACATATTGCCCCCTCGCAGAAGCGCCTTAGCCATGAAAAGGTGTAAAATGGTGGATTCGAGTATGGCGGTCCTGAAATGGGGAGGCAGGAGTTATACCTAACATGCCCATGTTTCGGAAAGTCACCATCCAAAGTCCCACTATCTGGTAAAATGAAGAAGGGGACTCAAGTGTAGATAGATAAAATAAATTGAGAAATAAAACAAAATTGATATGAAATGAGGACTTACCATCCACGCAGGTTTATAACTTACCTCCATCGACACTCCAACCCTATGAAAGACATTCAAAATCAATTTTAGAAAGCTATATATATAAAACGAACTCATTTTACTATTCATTTACGCGGATTGATTTGATAGTTTTTGAGCTCTGGGACCCATGGTGACAGTTTTCGACGAGAGTATAGTCAAAACGTTCATGGTGAGATAGTGATCATGCCTCCGAGAGTGGAACATCGACCCGTGAAGTCTCAGGTTAGTTCTTCTTGATTTATTGTTTTTGAACCTAAAATGTGGAAATGATGAAATCTTTGTCTTGGGGGATTTTTGAAAATACTAGTTTTAAATGTGTCTCTAGGGGGGCGCCCATAGGGTAGGTTTTCATTTTAGCAAAAATGATGTATTTGCTTGTTTTTAGGCATTTTTTAGGGCTTACGACCCATTTGTGTTTTGCGGGACAAGACCGCCACCCTGTGCAGGGTGGCGGTTACGAGACCGCCACCTTAGAAGGTGGTGGTTACGGAACTACCACTCTGCATAGGGCGGTGGTTCGCAACAAAAAGAAAAAAACAATGATTTCTCTTATTTATTTTTGCATTTTTAGCATTTTCACATGTTTTTAATAGTCTTTTCAATGGATTTTGATCATCGACTCACTTCTTTTTGTGTTTTTGGGTGTATGCAGAAGAAGGAGGAGTATATTAGATGGAGCCAGGAGAGGGAGTGTGATTGGCTCCCAAAGTGTTAGAGGCACTCTCTCAGGCAGAGTGAGATACCCTTCAGAGGGCTGGAATTTAGAGGATTACGTGGGTCCCTCATGTTGCATGATGCTAGTCACATACTATGTGACTTATTTTCATCTTGGGACACGGATCGGAATACTTTCCGTTTGCACAGAGTTAGGGGTGAGTGGACCATCACCCCGGAGGATGTTTCTTGTATCTTTGGGGTTCCGATTCTTGGGCGGCTGCCTCTTAAGAAAACAAGATCGAGATCATGGGTGGTTTAGTGGGCCAACTACATGGGAGATGTAGTTGTATCAATGGGATCGAAGAAGGGAGTGAGGATCCACTCCATCATTGAGTCAGACATTCATGTGCTTTGCAAGGCCATAATGGGCATCCTTGCTTCGATACTGATTGGGGACAAGGGAGGAGACACTCTCTTATATTGCTAGGCCCCCATTATTACACATATTGAGGGCCATGGATGTGTCTATGCTTTGGGAGCAGATATCCTCGGGACCACCTACCATGATTTGTACAGGGTGGTCCGATTACAGGGATAGTCACTGAGCCACCCGAATCTTGTCATGAGTTGGGTATATGAGCATATCACTCCGTATGGGAGAGGTGTAGAGGTAGAGGATCCCGGGGCTGTCAGGGTAGTGAGGTGGATAGGGATGATAGTGCTTAGAGCACCTCACTATCCAGTGGCCTCTTTGACCACTACAGACATGGAGGCCACTCCTTATCAGGCCATGGCAGGGGTATGGGGAGAAAAGAATGTTACATTGATTGCTTGTCAGACTACTAGCCAATTGGTAGACAGGGTGGGGAAGTTGGAGATCCACCCCTTTGATAGAGTACCACAACAATTCGGCCTCCCCTATAGTGACATACTTCCTCTAGCGGGGCCAGTGTATATATCTATCCACGAGGCTTGGGGAGGTCCTAGAGGCCAAGGTTAGACTATTGTTAGTCCCGGTGTTCCCATGTGGCTCGGAGGGTAGTACATGCTCAAGGGAGAGTCGGTGCTCCTCACGCACCTTTACTTCAGATTACCACCAGTCCCATCCATAGCATCAATGAGCCCATTGACGTGGACTTCGAGTCTGAGGAGTTCATTGGGGGAGAGACAGAGGAGGAGACAGAGGAGATGGAGATAAGTGAGATGGGTTGGGGGCATTTGAGTGATCCCGAGTGGCATGATACTCAGGGGATCCTACGGGCCGAGAGGGTGGAGCCAAGCGTAGAGAGGGTGACTCTGGTCTTAGAGGAGTTTCTCTTTCAGGACTTAGGTGGAGATGGCGAGTCCATTATAGGCTATCACATTGCCCCAGATGTGGGAGAGGGATATCACTCGGTCGGTGGTTGCATCGGTGGTAGGTGCAGATCCTAGAGATCCTTCTTGGAGGCCCGGAGATCCAAGTGAGTTGTCACTCTTCTCTTGACATTTGTTTTAGAATTATCTTAGTCGTTATTTCTTTTTGTTTTGTTTACTCTTGGTTTTACCTTTGATCATTTTCTAACTTGTTTTCTCCTTTGTTTGCAGCGACTGTTGATGAGTGGCGAGACTTGATTCGCTAGGTATGTACTGAGACACCCTATTATTCCCCTGAGAAGAATTGTGCTTTGAGCTATTTGTGGATGTGGGGGAGCCTTCAAAGTAGCATGTAGGCATACTAATGTTTTTGCCTCTATCTAGAATGCGGCGAAGATCATGACTTCTCTCCACGCTAAGGTAGTTGGATATAGGATGGCCGAGCGCTTGATGAGGAGTCATTATCATAGCGAGACAACAGCTACCGGGTCAGTAACCATGAGCCCTCAACGCATTCGGAGCGCCGGCATAGCGGAGTCCTAGACGTGGTCATGCACCTTCTGAGGGATCCCATAGGGATTAAGAGACCACTCTTGTAATATTTTGTCGAATATTTATATGAGTGTTTTTGTACTTTTGGGCTCATTGAGCATTTTGACCATGCCTAGTGCATGATGGCATTATATATGAAACATGATTTATATATATATACATCTCTTTTGGATTTAGACTCTTGGTGCCTAGAATTTTGTGACTTGTTTCCACATGTCTACTTAGATGTTTTTAGAATATTTGTTTTCATGTTTTTCAGAATGTATGCAATGGATGACAAATGATAATAAACAGAATGTTTTACTTTGTATGTTTTTGTAATGCTAATACGAGATGATACAAACATATGGTAGTGCTGAAATTTTAAATTCTTTGGGAAATATTTGTAATTTCTTCTTATGTTGGCAAAATACGATGAATGTATAGTGATAAAGAGATGAATTTACCCCATTCCCAACTCCACACAACCAATAAGATGTGAGGGCTCAACACCAAGGGTGAGGAAGGGAAAAAATTGTATGAGTTTGACTGAATGGAACGATGAGAGACAGACAAACTAGTAATAGAAACAAAACTTAGACCTATTGAGGGTGAATCGCAGCACCCTCGAATGTCCGCAACTCGATGGGTTGAGACTCTCAGTGTGATTGCATAACATGGATCTTTTCCTAAGTGTGGGACCTTGTGAATCGAGAAAGCTCTCCGGATGAAGGCCGGTTCCTATTCCTCTGTTCAGATGCACACATAAAAATGCAGAGGGTTTACTCAAAAACCTAATCTAACTTTCTAAGGAGATAGGGTAAGAAGATGCATAAAAATAAACCTAAACTAACAAAGGTGATACACCGAGGAATGAAGAAACACTTGTCTTGCCAATAAACACAAACCATTAAAATGCAATGCAAGATCATGCACAAATAACCAAATTTACAGTGAAAGATCAGGAGGATGCAAATGAACACAGAGAGGGTTGAGAATCATCCACATACATGTATTATTTGCTCCAAAGATTGATACAATACACTACAAAATGCCAAGAGGCAAAGTTGCATTACAATTTTAGATGAGAGGTTTGAACTCCACAAATTCACCTGCCAAAGAGAAGAAAGGAGGGGAAAAACAAGAATGTCCAACCTTAGAAAGAATCCCCTCCTTACAATTTATAGGAAGAATGAGAGAGAAAAGAGAGAGAAATTCCAAATCTACCCCAACCACCTCCAAGTTGCATTTAATTCATCTCATTATGGCGGTAGGTGAGAACCTTAGCAAACCCAAAAAATGGTGAATTATATTTTTTATTTCTCACCCAATTAGTTGGATAGAGGACCTCGTAAGCTTTCTAAAAATTCCAACCTTGCATGAATCCGAGCTCCCTATGAAAATTTATGGCCATTTGAATATATGTGCCAGGGTTTGCTTTCTGTCGTTCAGGGTGTCAACGCTCAAAATGTTGCACCTCCTGAAGATGCGCCTCAGCACAACTATCCTCATGTCAACATACTCTTAAGTGCACCATAGGCACTGAAAATGTGGTGTTGACATTTTGTGTTTTGCACCCCCAACCTGCGCTAGGGTGCGAATTTTTGCATGTCGACACCTTCTTATGTGCGCCCCCAACCTGTGCCAGGGCACGAATTTTCGCATGTCGACACCTTCTGATGTGCGCCCCCAACCTGCGTGGGGCATGAATTTTCACATGTCGAAACCTTCTGATGTGCGCCCCCAACCTGTGCCAGGGCACAAATTTTCACATGTCGACACCTTCTGATGTGCACCCCCAACCTGTGCCAGGGCGCGAATTTTCGCATGTCGACACCTTTTGATGTGCGCCCCCAACCTACGCCAGGGTGCAAATTTTCACATGTCAACACCTTCTAATGTGTGCTAGAGGTGCTTGGTGATGTAATAAATGTCAAATTTTCAACCATGCAATGCACTTTCAACACCCGAAATGAAGGATTTCGATTTTCCTTGATTTCCATATTCTTCTGCTCAATGGCCATATTTACCTGGGGGGAGATATATACAACAATTTGGTGACTCAATGGGATTGCGTGCCTGCTAGGTAGAATATCAGTGGCCTTTTAACAATCCATTGGGCATGGAGTCATAAGCAATAGCTTGAAACCAACTTGATCTCTGATCCCGATCCTGATACCGCAACTCCTTCTTCGAGAGCACGCTGGACTTTAGAAATTCAACTCGAGAGCAACAAAACCTATGCCAAAGCACTTAGGGAAATTGAAACCTAACTACAACAAGACAATGTGCATCCGCACTTAGAGGAATTAAAATCTAGGCTAATATTTACAAGGGTAAACCTTTTCCTTTTAGTAGAATGTTTAAGATAGATTCCATTAACTGGAATCGGAAGTTCTTCCCCATCCAATGTAAACAATTGGAAGGCATTACTACTTTTACATCCCATGACCATGTAAGGGCCACTCCAAATGGCATCAAACTTGGAATGCCTTTCCGGTTTTGCCCGATCTCGCATCCCATTTCGTAACTAGGTCCCCTTCCTGGAAGGTCTTTGCTCTTGCCTTCTTAGAAAACCATCTTTTACTAAGGCTCGATCCTTCTCAATCGTCTCGAACCGCATGTTCTCTTTTTCTTCCAATTCCATCAACTCTACATACCGGCCTCCATTGGTTTGAACTCGCATAACTTCAACTCGCTTCATGAGCTCCAATGCTGGAAATTCTAACGATATAGGCAATACTACCTCTTTCCCATAGACCAACTTGTAGGGAGAACTACCTATAGACCTCTTTGGTGTTATCCTGTCAGCCCATAACACTGATTTTAGCTTGGTATGCCATGTTCTTTGGTTTTCATCTAGAGTCCTTCTGATGATCCTTAGCAAATTCTTGTTCATGGACTCTGCCTGTCCATTACCCTGCTGGTAATAATTTGAAGAGGTGCTCAAATAGATTCCATTCTTGACAGCCCATTCTGTAATCTTAGAACCTATGAATGCCAATGCATTATCTGATATGATAGTGGCCGGCACACCGAACCTGGTCACTATTCCTTCATAAAAGTCTAGTATGTTAGACTCATTTGCTTCTTTGAGCGCTACTGCTTCGGTCCACTTGGTGAAATAGTCTGTTGCCATGAGAATCCACTTGTGGCCTTGGCTTGAGTTTGGGTTGATGACCCCGACAAAGTCCAATCCCATTGCATAAATGGTTGGTCAACCAAAATTGGGTGTAATGGAAGCACTTGCTAGTCTTTCTTTTCCCGTGAAGAGTGCACATTTCTTGCACTTTCTTATCCATGTATAGCAGTCATTGAACACTGTCGGCCAATAATACCCTGCCTTCATTATCTTGAGAGTTGTTACTCGTGGGGCGAAATGTCCTCCAGAATCTCCATCGTGAAAATCTCATAACACCCTCTCAATTTGACCTGTCCCAATGCACCTCAATAGAACTCCATTGATTTCTTTTTAAACAAAACACCATCAACAAGCACATATGGAATGACTTGTAATCTGAAGTATCTCCTTTTTGCTTTGCTCAATTCTGGAGGGCATAGGCCTGCCTGTAGGAAGTGTATCATATTCTGAGTCCAACAAGGAGTGGGCACATCATCATTCTCTTGTTCTTGTCCATCCTGTAATACCAAGACAGTCTCTTTTTCATCACCTGCTTCAACTTGCTGACTTGAGGCTAGTTGTTCACATAATCCCTTTCCATGGACCAGCTTAGTGACCTTAATTTCGATGTCATATTCCATGACATGAGTGATCCATCCTGCACATTTCTCATTCAAATCCTTATTTAGAAGGAAGTCCTTGACTCCCGCATGAGAGACTAATAATTGGATCTTGTTATTTGAGACTAGGTGCTTGAATTTCTTTAAGCTCCTTATCACTGCAAGGACATGCTTTTCAATGAAAGAGTACCTAGTTTCGTATTCCTCCAAGCCTTGACTAAAGAAAGCAACTGGTTGTTCTAATCCTTTTTTTTTGCTGTAACAGATTGCAAAAATTGTGTCTCCACCACCGAAGGCATATAACATGAAGTCCTTGGAGAATTTTGGATTGACGAGATTCGGAGCTTGAGATATAGCCTCTTTTATTGCCTCAAAACTTGCCTTGCCTTCAGATGTCCACTTAAATGCCATGCTCTTCTTTAACATCAGCATTATTGGCTTTCCGAGAGCCGCAAAGTTTGGAACAAACCTCGTGGACAAAATTGATCCTTCCCAAGAAGCTTTGAAGAGCTTTCTTATGACTTGGCAATGGAAATGCTTGAATTACTTCAACTCTTTCTCGGGTCAATCATCAACCCCTCCTTTCAAAACAATATGGCCTAGAAGTTTTCCTTCATGAGCCAAGAATATGCATTTTTGGGATTCAATGATACCCCAAATCTTCTACACCTCAAATACCCGCCTCAAATGAAAGAGGTGATCCGATGCATTTTTTAGAATACGGTGATGTCATCAAGATATATCGTAACTATTTTATTGATCAATCCCTTGAATGCCATATCCATTGCCCTTTGGAAAGTGGCTCAAGCATTTGATAGCCCAAATGGCATCTTCTAGTAGGCATAGGTGCCCCATTTGGTGGTGAAAGCCATCTTGAACTGGTCATCTTCTTTCACCATTACCTGATTATACCCTGAGTAGCCATCTAGGAGAGAGAATCTCTCTGAACCAAACACCACTTGCAATATTTGTTCCATTGAAGGAAGTGGGTAATGGTCTTTGAGAGATGCCCTGTTGAGGTCTCGGAAGTCCACACACAACCTAATTTCTCCGCTCTTCTTCTTGACCGGAACCAAGTTTGCAACCCAGCTTGAGTGCTTGATCGGGAATATAATGCTTGCCTCTATTAGCTTGTTTAGCTCTTTCTTCATTAGAGGCTCAATGTGAGGGTTGACTGGTCTCTGCTTCTTCCTAATGGGATTAGCATCTGGATCCAATTCTATGGTATGTTGTGCCAAATTTGGATTGAATCCTCTCAAGTCTTCATAGCTCCAAGTGAAGACATCTGAAAATTCATGGCAAAGTCCGTATAAAATCTGATTTCTCGCTTAATGGCCACTTTACCAATTTGAAGTGTTTTACCTTCCCCAACTAATTGGCTCAATCTTCTCTCTTGACTTGTATGTTAGCCTTTTCCTTACGGAATCGGGTCGTTAGGGTTCAAGATAGACTCCAACATTACTAAACCTTTAGGAAGCTTGTTTTTCGCAGCAGCTGCACTACTTGATCCCCCGCATCGCCGCTATAGTCTGTCCTAATTCCTAGCTGAGAATTCAGCCTCTTCTTGTAAAAAATTAACGATCTGTTGATCGTTCTCAAACACCTACCATCTTGTAATATTATCTGAACTATCTGGCCTCACAATCACATGCATATGTGGTTGTGTTTTTCCCTTCTGATGTTGTCAACCACATCAAACATTGTTCCAACTGCTGCGAGCCTATCTACGGCTTCATTTTTCTTCCTGGGTATGGACATGATGTTGAAAGCTTCAAAATCCTCAATGAGGTCCCATACCCTATTCTTGTAGTTCCTCAGCAGGTCATTCTTTGTAGCATGTTGTCCCCTGACTTGGTTGACGATTAGCTTGCTATCCCCAAACACCTGCAAGTTCTTTATGCCCTTTTTCCTAGCCCAATGAAGTCCATGAATAAAAGCCTCATATTCATCGTGTGTTTTTGAAAAGGAAAACTGGAAATGGAAAGCTAAATAATATTTGATGCCTTGAGGTGAAACAAGCATAACTCCTCCTCCTGCAACTTGCCTACTCCTTGATCCATCGAAAAAAATTGACATACCTCATTGTCATGCTTATGGTCTATTTTGGTGATGCTAGGAATAGGCTGGTTTTCTTCATGTATGCAATAGACTCCTAGCTCAGATTCTTCTACTTCTTGGTAGGGATCAAAAGCATGTACCTTGCTCACCCATTCATCAAGAATCAAATCTGGGATGCTTCCAACTTTGGTGTCAGCTTCATCTGTGCTTGGATAATCTTCTTGATCAAATGCTGAACAATTGGCATTGATTTGGCTTGGAGTATGAGGCTCAATATGAAATTTTACAATTGGTTCGGATCTAATTATGACCTTAGTACCATATCTTGTTCTAAACAACATGTGTGACCAATCAGGAGTTAAGTAGCCTCCAATTCTAGTTGTGAAATCCCTTGATAAGCATAGGGCAAAGAGTGGTGGCAAATCTATCACTGAAACATCTTGCAAAATGGTAACGTTGGGGCATGCATGCAAGGTAAGATTCAAAACTTTAATCACTCCCACCATTGCTACTGCTGTCCCATCCAATTGCACTACCCCCTTTGATATGACTTCATATTGGAGATCTAGCTGATCAGCTATTTGCTTGGGCATGACAAAACTACTTGCCCCAAAATCAATCATGCAATTGTGTACTAGTTTATCCCCAATGATTAATGAAACGTAGAATGGGGGCGGTTTCAAAACTTTACCTTGTTGTCATCCATGATTCCCTTCAGTTGAGTAAAGCATTTGTGAGGACATTCTCTTACATATGGACTCGTTGGTTTGAAGTTGACCAATTATTCATGGCAGCTTGTAGAAGATCTCTTTGGCCTGGGATGGATAAAGATTCCCACATTGATATATTCACATTTGTCTTCTTCACTTGATCAATGATGCTAAATGGGGATGAAAGATCTCTTTGATGTCCTTTAGCCTGCACATTCCTTTCTTGCACATGGGCAGCAATAGCTAGCATTTGAGTTGGCTTGGAAGGTGGTTTAGGTTGTCCTTGCGTGTTTGGAACTATATTTTGCTTACCAACACCTTGTGGAGTGATGGAAGGTTGTAGATCACTTGGAGCCAATGACTGCTCTTCACCAATATCCCTCTTCTTTGATCTTGTGTTAGCTGCTATACTCTAAGAAATTGTTTGATTCATGCCACAAAATCCTCAGCTTGCCAATTCACAAGTGCGGTATCATTTGGAGTTGTGTTTTGCTGAGATGTCCCTTGTTGCTGATTTGTTTCTTGACTCACTTCACCCTCTACGCCAGTAGTTGTCACCATCAAGGCTTGGTTCAAAGCACCATTGAAGCACATAGATTGGTTGTGAGGTTCATTGCATGGGAAACACCAATCATACTCTTGAGCTATGTTGTTTTTCACTGGCACTAATGCTTTAGAAGTAGATGCAACATTGGGGTTATAGGGCTGAAATGGTCTATTAGTGGGAGGCCTTACTTGGCTTTGATTTTTGCAGCTGGATTGGGTGGCCTATTGGGCTAGTATGGTGGCCTATTGGGCTGAGCTTGAGGCTGATAAGAAGGTCTAAAGCTTTGGGCTTGCTGCCTCTTGAGTGTAACCAACTCATTTCCAAAATTTTGCAATTGTTTCATGACCTCTTGGAGTTCATTTGAAGCACTAGAGGATGAAGTAGAAGTTTCATTTGAACTGATTTCTAGGAGTGGGAATAAAAGCCAAAGTGGGTGCTTGACTAGTGCTTGGATTTTCTAAGTTTGGATACAAGGGCATGGGAGGCTCAGGAGCCACTTACCACTTGAATAAGATAGTTTTCAGCCATAATGGCAATGCTATAAGAAATAGGTAAGGTTGTGCCTCCCATAGATTGAATTAACATAGAAATATCAGATTCAAAGCCTTAAGATAATATAGAAAAGCACCTTCAGCTGTTGGCCTAACGACCACTAGAATCCTATCCCAAGACCTTTGAAATCTGAAGTTGAAGTTAGTCAGCTACTCATTGGGAGCTCTCTTGATAGTTGTCAATTGTTCAAGTAGAGACAAATTGTCTCCCTTTTCTCCAAACTGCTCATGGAGAACTATGCATAAATGATTCCAATTTTGGATAGAACCAGCTCCAAGGCTCCTAAACCATTGCAATGCCTTCCCTTTGAACAAAGATGCCAGAAATTTGACAGAAACATCCATTTCATTTATCTCATGGATTGCACAAACGTTAGCAATGTCTTTGACATGATCACTAGGAGTGGTATGATTTTCTCTAGTGAAAAATGGAATGTTCTTCAATGCTGCAATTGGAACTAGATTCTATGCATTGAGGGCAAGTGGGCTGCTACTAGTGAAGTTGACAAAAGGGTTTTGTTGCACCATTCTGATTGGCCTGAGAACCCTTGTTGATTGGATGAAAGGTCTACCAGGTGGAGGGGTTGATAAAGTCCTGTTAGGTGGAGATGGTGATCTTTGTGGTCTTCTTCCTCTCCTTCCTCTGCCTAGTGATAGCAAGTAGACAAATAACCCTTCTTCTTGAGTATCAGACCTGGTTCAAATTCTTCTCATGTACCTGGGCAACCTGTGCTACTATACCACTGAATTCTATCCCTTCAAGTCGCTAGATGTGTTGGGGAATGAGCCTCAAAAGGTTGGATTTTTCCAAGTTACACACCAACCTCGACAAAAAATAAACTCAAAATTTTGAAAGACCTATATATTTGAGATTCTGGGGTTTGGAATTTGATTTGGAATGATAGTCCCGAAAACCCAAAAATGCCAGACTTTCCGAAATCCCAAATCTGAAATTCAAAAAAACTCTAAAAAAATGAAAATAAAAATTTCAAAAAACTAAAGATACCCTTTTGAAGATTACCCCCAGATCTATTAGGTGGTAAAATTTTGACTTGTTTTGAGCAAGTTAAGCCCTTGAAAATCAATTTTAGAGTTCAACCTGGAAAGTGAAAAATCTGAAATTGGAGAACTTGTAATTTCTAAGTCCAAATTTCTTGAAAATTCCTTCAAATCTTGTGGAATGACCTCTTGGTCCCACCGTGTGTGCCAAAAATATTGAGGGTAGATCGCAGCCCCCCTGAATGTCTGCAACTCGATGGGTTGAGACTCTCAGTGTGATTGCATAACATGGAGCTTTTCCCAAGTGTGGGAGCTTGTGAATCAGGAAAGCTCTTCAGATGAAGGCCGGTTCCTATTCCTCTGTTCAGATGCACACATAAAAATGCAGAGGGTTTACTCAAAAACCTAATCTAACTTGCTAAGGAGACATGGTAAGAAGATGCATAAAAAATAATCCTAAACTAACAAAGGTGATGCACTGAGGAATGAAGAAACACCTGTCTTGCCAATAAAACAAACCATTAAAATGCAATCCAAGATCATGCACAAATAACCAAATTTATAGTGAAAGATCAGGAGGATGCAAATGAACACAGAGAGGGTTGAGAATCATCCATAGACATGTATTATTTTCTCCAAAGATTGATACAATACACTACAAAATGCCAAGAGGCAAAGTTGCATTACAGTTTTAGATGAGAGGTTTGAACTCCACAAATTCACCTGCCAAAGAGAAGAAGGGAGGGGCAAAACAAGAATGTACAACCTTTAGAAAGAAGCGCCTCCTTAATTTATAGGAAGAATGAGAGAGAAAAGAGAGAGAAATTCCAAATCTACCCCAACCACCTCCAGGTTGCATTTAATTCATCTCATTATGGTGGTAGGTGAGAACCTTAGTAAACCCAAAAAATGGCGAATTGTATTTTGAATTTTTGAAGAACTTGTTATCACCTAATTAAAGATATCCAGTTGTAGTTGGATAGAGGACCTCGTAAGCTTTCTGAAAATTCCAACCTTACGTGAATCTGAGCTCCCTGTGAAAAGTTATGGCCATTTGAATATCTGCGCTAGGGTTTGCTTTCTGTCGGGTTCGGGGTGTCAACGCTCAAAATGTTGCACCTCCTGAAGATGTGCCTCGGCACAACTATCCTCATGTAAACATACTCTTAAGTGCACCATAACCATAAGCACCGAAAATGTGGTGTTGAAATTTTGTGCTTTGCACCCCAACTCGCGCTAGGGTGCAAATTTTTGCATGTCGACACCTTTTGATGTGCGCCCTCAACCTGCACTGGGCGTGAATTTTCGCATGTCGAAACCTTTTGATGTGCACCCCCAACCTATGCCAAGGCGTGAATTTTTACATGTTGACACCTTCTGATGTGCGCCCCCAACCTGCACCAGGGTACGAATTTTCACATGTCGACACCTTCTGATGTGCACCCCCAACCTGCGCTAGGGTGCGAATTTTCACATGTTGACACCTTCTGATGTGCACCCCCAACCTACGCCAGGGCACGAATTTTCACATGTCGACACCTTCTGATGTGCGCTAGAGGTGCTTGGTGATGCAATAAATGTTGGGTTTTGACCATGCAATACACTTTCAACACCCGAAATGAAGGATTTCGATTTTCCTTGATTTCCATATTCTTCGCTCAATGGCCATATTTACCCTGGGGAGATATATGCAACAAGACCTACACACTTACCCTACTCAAAACTACCACCAAGCTTAGAAGGCCACTTAGTTTCCAGTTTATCTAGACTTAGATTCATAAATGGCAACCGGTTGACAAAATCTGGTTTTGAGGATTTTATCTCTTTAGAATTTGGACATTTGTTTTCTCTTAATATAGTTTGATTTGTACTTTTTACATACCAAGATTTGTTAATTTGTGTGAATGTACCCCCTACACCTGCCTCATGCCACTAGTAAGAAGCATGGGTTTGTCACTAAAGGCAAGATATAGGTGAGTAAGCGCACTCCTTTCCTTTGCCAACCTCACATCACTAGTAAGAGATGTGGGCTTATCACTGAAGGTTGATGGGTAAAAGAAGTGTGTAAAATAAAATATTCTGTTTGCTTGGTGCTTTTGATTCCATTTGATTTTGACATTTCTGATCTATGACTTTGGGATATCCTTTCTTTCAAAGAGATTTTAAGAGGGATAGATGTGACACCAAGAAGCTTATAGAATAGACCGTAGGTAAGCACAACTTTACCTAGTAGAAAGAAGGATCAAAACCAAGTATGCAGGCCTTAGTACGGTTTTTGTCAATACTTGTCTGTCGAACTTGATGAGAAGATTTGAAAATAGTTGATGATGTTTGAAGAGATGTGATTTGAATACTTTTGCCAATACTTTCAAAAATTTGTAATAAATTGCTTAAGAGTAAGTTCTGGACTACCATTTTTATGAAATGAGTGTACAAAATGAAACAACTAAATGGCTAATGCAATGTAGGTAGCTATAACGCATACAAGTGCTGATTCTCGATGGCTTATGCGTAAAACCGTTTAAGATGCAAGGAATTGATAGTTTCACCGAATTCCTCACCTTCTAGTGTGCACAAAAGATACACACCATTTTCATAGTCCTTCATGACTCGATATGGCCCAACCACTTGGGCGTAACTTTCTTCCTTCGCTGGTTTTCTTATCGATCCGACTATCTAGTCTTAGAATTAGATCTCCCTTATATATTTCTCACTCATAGAATTTTTTGTTATACTATCAACACATCCGGCCAACATAGGCTCTGTGCCATTGTTTGGCTTTTAGCCCGGCCCTCGTCAAGGTTTCCAGTTGAGAGAGGCATGCCTCCCTATAAGGTTCTTCATCCAAAGATCCCTTGTAATGAGATGTGGAGACTGGGTATTTCAACCTCAAGCGAGAGAACTACTTTTGTCCGAAATACCAACGAGAAGGGGTTACTCTGTTGGTGTTCTTACCGAGGTTTGATGGGCCCACAAGGCTGGATATAGTTTTAAATGCCAATCTCACTTGTTCTCCTTGACCGTTTTGAGGAGAATAGATTTTAATGTTTTGTTTGTTGCTTCGGCCTGCCCATTGGCTTGAGGATAGTAAAGAGAGGCCATGTGATGGTTTATCTTTGAATTTCTGCATAACTCATGACCTCGTCATTTTTAAAGGATGTGCCATTATCTGAGATAATGACTTGTGGGACACCATATATGCAAATGATTTGATTCAAAATGAATTTAGCAATTACCGAACCCGGTATGGTGGTGAGAGGCATGGCCTCCACCCATTTGGTAAAATACTCCATGCCTGTAATTATAAAATTATGGCCATCGATTGATGAGGGAGAGAATTTTCCTATCAAGTCCAAACCCCACGTGGAGAAGGGCCACGGGGTCACTATTGGCTACAAGGATTGTGCTGGCATGTGAATCTAGTGAGATAATTCTTGGCATTTTTGGCACTTACATACAAATTCCACAACATCATGTTTAAGAGTGGGCCAAAAATAGCCCATCTGATGTATTTTGCGAGTAGTGGCATGACCACCGAAGTGGCCTCCACATATCCCACTATGGGATTCATGAAGAATCTTCTTGGACTCTTCTATGTCGACGTATCTTAGAATCATGCTGTTGAAGGCTTTACGATAGAGCACTTGCTCTAAAACAACATATTTAGTGGTGATAATGTGTAGTGCCTCATTTGTTGTGATGTGGCACCTTCTCGGGTATGTATTGTCTATGATAAGATTGATGATATTAGTGTATATGGGGCATGTATAGATAGGGGGCCTGGTTTCAATGAAATATACACACTCATCAGGAAAGTCTAGATTTACTAGATTGCCTCCATCTAGTGGATTGTTAGCCAACCAATCTGCAATGATTTGTCCCTTAATGGATTTTTGGTTTACTTAACGTCAACTCAAATTCACCCATTAAGGTATGAAATGCCCAACCTTTTTAGATAAAGACACGAGGAATGTTCGTAAATAATCATCTTTACAATGACACTTGTTTCTTGGTTTAACATTTAATGTCTTAAACATTTTGTAGCAAAGACTATGGCAAGGCATTCTCTCTCTACCTGTGTATAACATGTTTCATAATCGAGCAACATTTGGCTAATGAAATAAACCGCACATTCTCATTTATCATTGTCTTCTTGAGCCAACATGTAGGCCAGCGAGACATGAGTGGCTTGTGAGTATAAGATTAAAGGGTGGTCTAGTTTGGGAGGCATTAACGTGGGTGGAGATAAAAAGAAGTGTTTAACCGCTTCGAAAGCCTCATTGCATTCTTCAGTTCAATCAATGTTATAATATTTCTTTAATAGATTGTTGATTGGATGAATGGCAAAACTTAAATCTAGGATGAACCTTCGGATTGCACCGAGTTTCCCAAGAAATGACTTGATTCCAGACTCGTCCGATGGTGGGATCATTTCGAGAATAGCTTGTAATTTGGCTAGATTAACATCAATCCCTCGTGAACATATAATGTAGCCCAGAAGTTTGCCTCCTATCACACCAAACACGCACTTCTCTGGGTTTAATGTGACGCCATATTCAATCAATCATGAGAGGATGATGTGAAGTACTTCTAGATGATCACAACGCTTCTTGGCCTTGGCCAATAAGTCATCCACATAGGATTCCACAATTTTATGGATAAGATCATGGAATATGTAAGTCATTGCCCATTGATATGTAGCACCGGCATTTTTAAGACCAAATGGCATGGCAGCGTAGCAATAAGTTCCCCAGGGAGTTATGAATGTAGTTTTGGCTTGATCCTGTTTAGATATTTTAATCTGATTATACCCTAAGAACCCATCCATGAGGGACAACAGTTCAAATCCAATTGTTGCATCAATGATAACGTTGATGGATGGTAATGGGAAGTCATCCTCGGGATAAGCTTTGTTAATATCTCGAAAATCTATGCAAATGCATATCTTCCCATTCTTTTTTAGAACAGGGATGATATTAGATACCCATTGTAAATAGTCAATGGGCTTGATGAATCCCACTTGGAGAAGTTTTATTACTTCCTCTTTTACCATGAGAGCCACTTTTGGCTTCATTGGTCTTGACTTCTATTTAATTGGCTTCGCATCTGGTTTAGTGACAAGATTATGTACCGCGACATGTGGTGCAATGCCCATCATTTCTTTATAGTTGAATGTGAAAGCCTTTTGATGTTATTTGATAATTTGGGTGTGTATTTCTATCTTCTCCCGGAGTTAATGGGGATCCCAACTTCAAAATTCTTGGTTCTTCCTCCGTTCAAATGTTTATGTCAATGGTTTCTTCTATCAAAGAAGTGTTACCTTCTTCAAACTCAGGTGGGGCTAGAGGTAATTCCAAGCTTTCTCCATTTTCTATCTCGTAAATATTGAGATCCTTCTATGGAGGAGACTCTACCATGGGATTTCCGAAATAGGAAGAGGAATGTGGTATTAGGGAAAGATCAACTATACGGTGAGCAAGGTGTAGCTCTGCATAAGTGTTTAGATATTCGAGAGTGATTCTATCATCGTCAAAGTGATCCATGATAGAAAAATCATCCTCAACTTCTCCATGAGTCAGGAGTGAGTTTGTTGGTATTTTACACACTAATGGTTCGGTACAAAGTGATACCGTGAAATTTGTATCCTCCAACTCGTTGTTTGGGGTGAAACAGGAAGCTGAGGTTGCTATTGAGTCTGCGAGAAGGTTCTGCTCTTGTGGGATTGCTTCAATTGATATGAAGTTAAATCCCTTGCTTAGATCTAATACTGCTATTTTATAGAGTTGTAAATGTTCAACCCTAGTTTCATATACCTCAGAGACTTGGTTTGCAACCAGTTGTAAGTCTCCTAGCACTCTAATGTTTTCGACACCCATTCTTTTAGCTAGGATGAGGCCAAGGAGGAGAGCTTCATACTCAGCCCCGTTGTTCGTACATTCAAATTTTAATTTAAAGGTGAAAGGCAGGATCCTTCCCTTGGGTGAAGTAAAGAATACTCCCGCCCCAGCTCCAAAGCAACATCTAGCTCCATCGAAGTGGAGAGTCCAATACTTGCTTGGAAAAATGGATGTTGGGATATCTGTTGTATCTATTTCTTTTGCTTGATTACTTCTACCATAAAAATTTTGTCTGATGGAAGAGAAGCAATTCCTAGGGTGTGTCCCATACCCATAGAATCAATTGGTAGGAGAATAGGTAAGTCCTTCTCTAACAACTCGACAATTTTTGCAGTAGTCCCTAGTGACACTATTTTTATAACATTGGTCTCATTTTTGAGTCTTTGGAATGTCCTCGGCTGGATTTTTAATTTCTAATTCCGTGGTGGGTATCAACTCTTCTTTTGGTTTCAAATTAATTGGTTTGATGAGTTGATTTTTGGGAGTTCAAACTCGGAGTGAACGCCCAATCTTTTCTTCAAATCAGCTAGGTGTATATCAAAGGATTTTGGGTCACCTTGTGCCACGAATATTTTCCCTAAGTGTAGAATTCTTATTTCTTGGAATAACGTGGAAGGGATCGCCTTCATGTGGTGTATCCATGGCCAACCAAGGATCATATTATAGTTGGTTTCTGATCTATATTTTAAAACTCGGTGAGGACCATCTTGGGTCCTAAAGTGACCTGGTAAAACTATGGTTCCAATCGAAGTGGCCTTGAGGCTATCATATCCTCTTAAAGTATTTCACGTTGTGGAACTGTTTGTCTCTCAATATCCTAACTTTTGAAGAAAAGCGAAGGGGACTATATTAAGCTGCTGCCCCATCATTAACCATTACACGTTTAACATAATTATTGTAAACCCATACTTGTAAATGTAAAGTTGGGTCACCTCTTCGTGTAATTTCTGCGTCTGTTGGCATTTTTCTTATATCAAATATAAACTTAGTATCCCTATCTAGATGACCCGGATGGTAAATGTCAAAATCTACATGGTTTACTTATGTTTCGGAGGAGTGATGTTGATTAAATGACCAAGGCCTAATGCTTCTAAGAGAGCAAGCAACCGCGGGCGGGAGAGTTCTTTAACAAATCCAAAAAGGAGATGTGCGAGAAGGTTTTAGTTAAGTCATTAATTAAATCATAGGCGCCTATGGGTTTTACCAATGCTTGTTGATTGTTGTCTAGTTCCAATGGATAACTTGGAGTTGGTTGAGAATAATAATCACATGTTCTTGTTATGGTTTCTACGCATAGCTCGGTGTCTAACTCTACCAAACCAACTATCTTAGTTTGGGGTCGAGTTCCTAGTTGGGGTGCGACTGGTGGATTTAATGAAGTTGAAGCTTCATGATCATTGTTTCTTGTTATAACACCCTTGTTTGTTCCACTAGGATCTATCATGTTATTTTTAGAATGGTTTGGGAGTGGATCATTAAAGATCTTGAGGGGTACATTTTGAGGGAAAGCGCCCCGCGGAAAAAGTGTTTGGCGTGGGCACTACAAAATTTGCTAAAAACATATCTGTAAAGAGTTGTTTTTGATCTTCTGGAAAACGCTACATGAATTTATTGTATTCACAACAAGTCCTAGTATCGTGGCCTTGAATAATGTGGAAGCCACAATATAAATTGGGATTATAATTTCGAGGTTGTTGATTTATAATCTGTTGTGGCCCAAAATTCGACAAGATTTCTGGTTGTTAGAGTTAAAATTTTGAGGTGTTGCCTTTGGTCTTGACTCGATATCTAGTGGGTTTCGATTTGGAATTTGTGTTTGGATTTGTTGTCATCATTGTTTTTTTTGTTTCCATGGTGGACAATTAAAATCCACTGCATTGATTGTTGGAGTAAAATTTTTATTTCACTGATTATTAATAGGTGGTGAAATGTTTACAACGTTTTCACTTTTAACTTGGTTAGTTACCCCATCTGTTGTAACTCCGCGGTTCTTGTTAAGGATCTTAGGTCCTTGATTAGAGTTCCCGGCATTAGGATATGCCACGGTGTTTTGAATGGGAGTGGTTAATTTTTCATTTGTTCCATATGTCTTACGACCACTATCTATTGCTGCTTGGTTGATTCGGAGAGCACTCTCTAGTACTTCATCGTAAGTTCTTAGTGGGAACTTCTGGACTTCTTCTTTTATCTCTCTATTGAGAGAATTAAGGAATAAATTGCATAGTTCCATTTGATCCATGTTTAGAGTACTTGTTGATGAGTAGAGAACCATACGCCATCTTTGGATAAAATGAGTAGTGGATTCATTATGTTCTTGTTTAATATGCAGAATTCCCTGATTCCTGTTCTTAACAATTTGTTCATGTCAAAAGCTTTGATGAACTCTAACACGAGTTGTTTAAATGAGTGTATCGAAGCTTCAGGTATTTTGTAATACCAATCAGGGGCAATACCTTCTAAGGTCTTAGGGAATATTTTAGTGACAACCCCATCCTAAGGGAGTAATTCCCGTATGGATGTGGCATAGGCCTTAACGCGTGCATTTGGATCCCCTTCCCCTTTGTATTTGGGTAAATTGGGAAGAGGTCTTGGAAGCATAACACTTCGTATGGTGAAGTCTAGGGGCTCTTTTAAATATTCTGAATAAGTCCCTACCGCATAGGCCTCGACCATCAATGGTGCTTATTGAGGGGGTTGAGGTGGCATGGGTTGTTGATATGGCATAGCATATGTGTTTGTAGGGACATAAGGGAATCCCTGTGGTTGAAAAAACATCCCGGAGAAGAGAACATGTCTCCTTGTGGTGACTTTGAATAAATGTTTAAGTAAGGAGGAGCATTGTTCTGGTATGGGTTGTTTGGTGCTGGGAGGTGTCATGTTTTCAATTGGAGTGACATTTGAAAATGTGGTCCTAGTTGGTGTTTGTTATGGGTAACTATAAGGATTTTGAGGAGGCATGCCTAATGTGCTTGTTCCTGTAAGAAGGTCGACCTGACTGGGATGATGTGGAGGGTTGGGGATTCTTGCTTGCCCAAAATATGAATTTTGGTTTTCTTGAGCAAGTTCCAGCCCTCTAACCTTTTCAACTAAGGCTGAAATGACTTTTATTGGTGAAGACACGTGTGTTTTCCTTAACGATGTTTGTTGTATACCTTGAGGTTGTAAAGGGGTATGATACCCTGCTATGAATTGATCATTACCCTGTCAAGCTTCACCGAGGGTATTTCCCATAGGTGGACGAATGGGGGTGTTTTCTTGGAATAAGGTATCAGATTGTATTTGTAAACTCCCTATAGGTGGATACATATTTCGGAAGCGTCGTTCATTTTTAGCAAAGCGTGCTAAGTACTCCTCATCCAAAAAGGGGAGTGGGTCTCGATTGTCTCTTGACACGACTCGTGGTCCGAACAGACCCGAGGAGATGAAATGGTTCCTCCATTAAATGTCATATTGTTAGAGCCTAATGGCTCTAGATGTTGTGTTTGTGTGAGCTGATCAAACTCCTCAATTCATAACGAAGAACTAGAACTAGTTTTATGAGGGGGAGTTTGAGATGAAAAGTAATTACTCGAATAGTTATCGGAAAGTGAGGGTGATGGTTGTCTATTTTTTGACTATAGTTTACTTTGAGACCGAGAGAGGTCTGCCATATGCATCATATCCCAACATATTCGGGGGGTATATGAATACCCGTAGAATAATGGGAAATAACGAAGGTGGATGGAAGAAATGAAAACAGAAAGAGGAATATTAGTTTGTTTCACGTCGGGTTCACCAATTTTATACGATGGAAAAGTGACATGTGAGCATAGGAATCTACAAGTACCTCTTCCTCGTACTCCAACATCCCAAGGTCGTGTTGAGACATCGGTGAATGTTGAATATGAATGGATATAGACAAGCTAATCGGGTAATCTTATATCTTCAATACGCAATAATGGAATCTACGAATCTAAGGAAAAGAAGGCCCTCCTTACTGAATTTGTGTAATGGTTCATTAAGATATAATGGATGTTCGGAGGATCTAATCAATGTTGAGCTCTGCCAAGATCCTGTTTCTTGGTTGTTGGATACGTGGGAAGTGACCTGTGGGAGCTTCGTATATATCTCCAGACAAGGTCATGAAAATGGTGGTCGAGGCTTAATGGATTTGTAGTGAACTATGGGTGATTTTCTAATCTAGCCCATAAAATATTAGATTGATTGGCTTCTATATTTTAATACGGAGAACTATGTTATAATATCGTGTGGGAGTGTTGAGGATCTAAATACCAAAGCATTCATAAACCGGTGTCAATACTTAATTAATTTGTAGGTCCATTGGGTTTGTGGGACTTGGGGATCACAACCGTGAGTTCATGGTTGTTGCGGACCTATTATGGTCATGTGAATAATCAATCCCTTCTTCCAACTATCTAGTAATCGTATGCCTTTTCAGCCTCTATGTTTAGAACTAGAAGTTGTATAATTTTCTCAGAGTACCTAATAGGTGTTCTGGCAACTTGAATGCGTAAGCTAGTATCTATGTCAATAAGGAGGTCTCTTGTGTCAGGTTGTGGAACCAAAGGATCATAACCAAATGTTTTCTCTCTTTCGAATCCTTGTACAGATCATTCGAGATATTTTATCAAGGTAGTCTATAGTTAGGATGGTTTGACCAAAATGTGTAAGCTTTGTTGTCTTCGATATTTAATCCTCTCAGTTGTTCACTAATTACTTGTAGGTTTGTTGTTGCTTGAAAGACCTGAATCTTAAGGTCCTAATCTATATCAGCTAATGTCGTGGGTAGATTCGGTTGAGGCACTATTGGTTCAAATATATATTCTCTAGGCTCTCTAGGTCCTATGATTGTCATACAAAGTGTTTCAACTTTTAACTAAAATTAATAAACTAATTACGAAAGAAGTATTTACACTTATGCAAGAATTATTCTATTTTTGTATTTTTAATGATATATTTTAATGAAAATAGAGAGAAGCTATTCTAGTATATTTAGAAAGATGAAAAACTAATCTAACAATAGAATTTAAAACAAACAAAGTAGCCTAGTGTGACTATTTGCCTATGCGGTTGTGATTTTATCCTAAATATCTAAGCAATTAATTATTCTAAATTGAAAAACTCTCGATCCTACCTCGAAGTGAGGAATGAATCACGAGTTTCTCGAAACTATCAATCCCCACAAATTCCTTGGTGATATCGAGAGTGAACTTTTAACTAAAATAAAATGATTCACTATTCTATTTGATATGTTGTAACTAGAACTTTGATAGCTCAAACCCGACATTTCGAGAATAGTGATAAATCTAGTTGTGTGTGATTTCGTCCCCTTAGTGTGATCTCCTCATTCTTTCGTGTTCTCATGAATCCGAAAGTGTGTATATGATAGTATCAGCCGAGAAGATGGTATTCGAACAATGGCAGCTTTGATTATAGACCGAATACAATGCAAGTAGTAGAGGGATAGCGCAAGTGAACAGAGCTTGACTATGCAGTTCCTAGCGGGATTTATTGCAAGAATACAACACAAGTGTACCAAGATTTTTAGAATCTATCCTTGTGATAAAACAAAACCTGTAACTTTAATGGATTCTAATCTAGAAATGAAGCTATTCTATGCTAAACTGATTGTATGGAGTAGCAATGGAACAAGACTGAAACAAGAAGATTGAATGACTTCTAAACAACAAAGGAAAACTAATAATTGATGCAAAACATGAAGCTAGCAGAATTCTAAGCAAGAAATTCAAAGACTGAATAAGAGAATTGAGAAGATGAGGGGCCATTTGTTTGAAAACAAGCTAGCTATTTATAACCAATGCATTTACCAGAGGGTAACTCCCAATTGAACTCTTTTACTATAAACAAAGGAAAAACACTATTACCAAGGAACCAAAAACATTAATGCAAGCCAAATTGGTTGAAGAAAGTGTGTAAAATTGAAGATTTACATTTGACGTGATCGTCGGAAGAATCTGGAAAATGCGACAGGATCTGCCACCCTATCACGGGTGGCGATCACGAGATCGCCACCCAGGCGGGCGGCGGTTTCATCAAGACAAAAATGCAAGAAGAAGGGGGGCAGAGGGAAAAACAAAGCATGCAGAGGCCGAGTGGGGCATGTGGGATACAAACGTATACTTGGCAAGCTTTTCTAGATTCGAACACCTTGCAAGGAGACTTATATCATCATTGGGGCATGTGTAACATCGTTTCGGTGGTGCAGTACCCTACAATTTTGGGTATGTACAGTACCCTATTATATAAACCTCAAAAAATTTCTAATCCAATTCACATTTCATAAAATTCCTCTTACCTTTCATCTCCACACCTTCACTAGCTTTCTTGCAATCTTGACCCAAAATAAGATTTTTTTGTCTTTTAGCATTCAATGGCCTCTATAAACCTTGTACCATGTTCCAAAAGCTCTAAAAAAATTATATCCATCACTATTTTGATACAAATGGTTTAAAACACCAAAATTCTACCTATGTTCCTCTAGATCGCCCTATAATGCTCTTAAGACCATGTAATTTTCATGATCCATAGTTGGAAGCCTCCTAGAATACCCATAACCAAATATTAACTTCTTTAAGGACCCTTTATGGCCAATATAGTGTGTTAAAATGTTAAAGTACAACTTTTTTACATCTCTCTCTATCACATTTTCATCTTTCTTAACTCTCTTGCTCCTACCAGCCATGTATTTACGGTTTTCAAGCTTTATCTTTATTCATTTGAGGATTCAAGACAATATAAAATCATCTTAGGATACCTATTTGTGAAAATAATCTCTATGTAAAGTTTCAATGTGAGTTTCTTAATAAAAAGCTCCTCAAATTCATAAAAATAGGGTTTCAATTAGGCCTTTTGACTGGAGTACGTTTCCTACTAAGGACTATCATTAATAACTCCAAACACATCTAATCAAATCTTAAAATTCCTTCTCCAATCGACAAAGTACCTTGTCACCATTGTTTCTTTCCAATTATAGGCTAGGATTCATTGTTTTTGGGCTTAAAATATTGAAACTTGTGTAAACCCTACCTTTTTTGTGATAGCCCGTGAACCTATAAAGCCTTATATATTTCTTATTATTTGTTTCTAGGTTATCAAATGTCATACCTAAGTTTGTCTCATCTTCCTCCAAGATTCGAGCTACCAAAGTGATGTTTGAAGAGGAAAGTAATATCCAATCCCATCATAATCTAACATGTAAGATGTTAGCACATGGTATTCTAAACCCTCAATCTTCCAAATGGAATGAACTAGAATCTTTTCCTTGTGTAAATTTCAATCATGTTTGTTTACAACTCACACAACCAATTACCATAGATTTAGTCCATTTCCTATACTTATAAAAGTGAAAAATATGTTGATATTTGGTCAAATTAAAGGATGTTAGGTTATAGTCTTGTTCTAGGGGTTTTCATAAACATGCAATCTAAAATGAAAAACTATTCCATCCTTAGAGTATTTATTATCACCTTAACAACTTATTTCCATGAGGATAAACTAACAAACTCATAATTATACCTTTAGAAAGGATATTATAGTCATGTTTAAGTATTACAAGAGCTTCATTCAATCACCAAAATAGAGAAAAGGTTCTTCACAAAATTGATTTCACAAAGAGTCACTTTTAGGGTCTATTACAATGAATACATACCATGTAAGCCTTGTAAGGAAGGATTATCTCTTCTTAATTAAATACATCAATATGGATTAGAATTTTCAACAAGAAGTAATCCTTTTTAAGAAAAAATAGTTCCTTTTATATTAAACTAGTATTTCTTACAAAATTCAGACTTCCTCCTTAATAAATATTCCTTTCATTCCTCTCAGCCCTTCCTCGAAGGTTTATTCACTCCAACCTCTTCTCCATTTGATTTTTTATCATTATATCTCTTTCATTTAACCCTAACTAACATATTTCATGACTCATCACATGCAAATCATGCCCATACAACATAATGGAGCATTTTTACCCGATTTTAGTGATTCACCATGGCTTAGAACTTGTTCCAACATGAATAGACCAACTCACACAAATTTCAAACCATCTAAACATCCTCAACCTCAAAATTACATGTTTGAAATTTGAATTTTCAATTTAGAGGGAAACACAAGAATTTGAATTTGTGAGTAATAAGTCACCTAAACTCCCTCCCAAGTAACTAATCACTCATTACAACCATGATTGAATGGGAATTTTCTTCTCACGATGCTTTTGCATGACAATCCCAAGGTGGAGAAAAGAGTCCTTGTTCTTGTTTTGTATAGCTGAGTCTTCATCTTCTTTTATTTTTTCATCATCCTCTTATGCCTTTGTATTTCCTTCTTCACTCAGATTGTCCTTTTTTACCTCATGTCCACCTGGGTCCCATAACTTGATTTTTTTCCTTCTATTTTCCTTTATTTTTCATCTCTCTCTCTCTCTCTCTCTCTCTCTCTCTCTCTCTCTTGATCTCCAACTACATATCCATCATTTTCAAGATTCCATTCCTTACACCTGCAAAAATAAACATGCCAATAACAAAAAAATATTCTTCTTCATGTTTTTTCTCAATCCTCATCTCATTATAGATCACACTCTTCATGTTCTCATCATTTTCTTTCCTATAATACTCATTTTATTACCTCATTAATTTATTAATATCATTCACCACCATGCCAAGCTACTCTAAACCTATGTCCATCTTCTCTATCCTCATTTTCATCATCATGTGCCTAAGAAGCCATCACTTTCTCATTTGTACTTGCAATTTTATTTCCTTTATCCTTTTCATCTAACAATTCTTACACTAGTTCATCTATCTCATCCATGGAAACTTCATCACATTATTTATTTTCATCATTTTCACCATTCTCAAGTGCATAATTAGTATCATCTTGTAAAATTTCAAGGAATTCACTCACACAAATATCAATATCAAGTAATAAATAATCAATTTTTCTCACCTTGCCTTAATTCTTTACTTGACTTTCTCCGTTGATCTCGAAATATGTTTGTCTTCTCTGAATTCATCTTATTCTCTTTATTTCATTCTCTATTTCATATACCTTAATTTTAATATTTCTTTACCATACCACATTAGGTTTGTGAATATCACAAGCATTGGGGGTGAATCAGTGCTTAGCCATCCTTTTAAACTAATTTATATTATTAAACCGCTTAAGTGATTTCATCAATCAAATCTTAAAAAATAATTGAACCACATGTAAGAAGAAAACTAATTAGGACACCAAAAGTATTATGGGAAACCCAAGAAGGGAGAAAACCCACTTGAAATTAGGTCTTTTATTTGGAACACCTATTCCCAAGCATACACTGATTTACAACTGATTAAGCACCCACTTAATCTCTGAAGCACCAACTTCATTCACACATTCAAGAACCTACTTGATGTTAGCCAAGAACTTACTCAGCCAATGTTGCAAGCTATAACTTGCAAAAAAACCTACTCTTGTGAGCTAAACATCAACTTAGATAGAAATATTTAAAACCATTTAATTATATAGCACCTATTACACAATCAACTGATCATAATCACTTTACATATTCACAATATTTTATAGTCTCACCATATCATTATCATATTCTCATGAGGAATTCACTAGTCTAGAGTTTCATTTGGTTTGCAGGTATTTTCAAAGATAAATTACTTGATTAATCACACAACATTCATACCCATCACCTACTAGCACTTTCTCTTCATCCCATTTTCTTAATCTATGGTCTTTTCTTCTTGTCTTTGAATATATCGGTTCATTCTTTAGTTTTGCAGACCTTAGTGTATTTCAACACAAAAAAGGTTACCACTCACCCCTTTCTAATTTCTATCACACACTTCTATATATTTATTTTTCACACCCGTCTCTTTTGTTCTCTACACCATATGCGAGAAAAAAATCACCACTTGTCTTAATCATTGAGAGAGGAGAGTCAATTTTTCTTCCCTTTCTAAGCTGTTAAGAAGAACAATCCATGTGCAAGGAATTTGTAGGCTTTGTTCATGTTTCAATGACTCCTATTTATTGCTTTCAAGAGAGTGATATTCTAACACTTATGTCGAGTTAGAGGTAGAATCTTATAACTCCTAAACTTGTACATTGACACCTTGGTTGTGATCGGAGGCTCCTTAGGATACATAGGCATCATGAAGAACACGTGTCATTATTTAAGCCTTCTTCCAACAGTTGTGTTAGTTACTTCTCCAAACTAAGCTGTCACAATCAGACTTTTGATTCTCTTCAAGCATATAACAACTACACTCATAGATCTAATAAGAAAGAGAAGTTACAATTACAAACAATTCAAGAACTCTCTATACTATCATCTATTCATCTTATAATCATTCAACACAGAATCAGTCCAAGATGCACCCACACACATATAATTAGATTGAGATAATGAAGAAAAATTAGTGTACAAATTTGAGAGAATAAAGGGAAACCATTGTCATGTTTTACAAATGTCTTCAATCACCCTCAAGTTCATTATCATTCTATCAACTTCATGACAAAGCTATATAGTGTATATTAGAAAACATTGCACATGAATCACTATATTAGACTAAAACAAGTGTTAAGACCCTTATTTTTGAGCTTGAATAAGATTTTACTTCCATTTTTATTCATAAAATTCTTCAAGGATGATATGAAAATTCATCTCATATGTTTGGAGCTATGCACACATGTTTAGGTTACTTGAAACACAAGGGAAATGTAAAAATGAGATTTCATAGACTATGACTATAATTGGGATGCTACATTGACATGAATTTAAATAAAATATCATTATTCACTTGATGCACAATATTGAAACATGAATTTTCTTCATGAAAATCATCGACAAAGGTGAGGTTCAAATAATGTGCATTGTCATAGAGGTGTGTTGAAGAATTAAGAAAATTTCAGTTCAAACCCTAGTTCGAGGATTTCATGAACTATACTAGCCCAAGGAATCTAAGAATGAACTTTCTCACTAAATTATAATTTAGAAACACACTTGTTAGCTCCTAGATTTTTATTTGAGCACCGAGTCACTCTTCATTTGTCAATAACCTCTTGAATCCTTAGATTTTACTCCCAACAAAGTGACACTTAGGAATGAACAATGCATAAAGGTAAAGATGCCAATGTTAAATGTGATCAAAAATATTTTCTTTTGATTCTAGCATTGTATATTGAATCGTTTGGAGGAGTTATGAGAAACTTGGAGGCTTGAATATATGTTCATCTTTTTGGGAACCAAATTCTCACTTTCATTCGGTAGCACATTAACTAGACCATTTACAAAAACTTGCATTGTATCATATAGAATTAGAGGACATTTTTGTTACAAGTGCCTTAAAAAAATCATTAAAAATACTTAAAATGTGTTAAACTTAAACAAGTGAAATGAAGAGCTAAAAGTTACATTTTCTTTCATCGATTTAGAATGCTACGGAGGAGAGAGAACCAGTCTTACAAAAATGATGAGAACTCCTTCAAAAATCAACCAATTGAAAAACAAATTTTTATGCAATATTTCTAGGTGTATTTACTCCAAAATTTTATTCTATGATTTAGTTGATAATTACTGTATTTTTTTTTGACACCTAAGAAGTTAAAGTGGTCAAAATGAGGTTTTCTCAAAACCTGGTCTTAGAAAAACTTGAATATATTGCACAAATGACCTCCTTGGAACCTAAAAGTTTTCATGGAGCTCAAGGACACACACCTACAACATCTCAAAATATTGTTTTATCAATAAAAACCTAAAATTATCTGTTCTATCTCATTTAGTTACAAGTACAATTTAAGGTTTCAAGAGTAGTTTTGGGTAGAGTTTACACTTCGCTTCCAAGACCTATTTATGAACTTTTAAACCTTGAATGAGTTTTTACACATGAAATATATATGTTCCTAATAGTTTTCCTCATTTTATATTCTTCACTACTTCAATTTTTAGGACCCCTGGAGAGTTAGGCTTATGCAATAGAGTTAGATCTGCTAGTTTCCTTGTTTGATCAAATGAGTGACCTGAATTTCTTGGTTAGATCCTTCTTATAGCTCTTGAGATGCCTTGTGATCAACTAGTATAGTAATTGGATTAATTTATATCTTGAAGTTAAAATGTGCATCTAGACTTGAAGATTCATAATGATGATTCACATATACACAAAGCTTTGAATGTAGACAGAGAATTAGAGGACCCTTAGAAGCATCTTAATGACTTGAGAACATACTGAGCATGACATGAAAACTTGACATAGCCATGAAAACCACCCCGCATGACTCTCTTGACTCATATAGCATCTTAAGTTAGACTCAACACCCTGTGACACTATGAACACACCATTACCATCAATGACAAGAAATCACACCAAAGATAACTAATAAGACATATATTAGAGTAGGTATTTACCTTAGCTTATGTTCACCTAGGTATATTATTTACCTTTATTGTATTTATCCTCACCCACTTATGGGTGTGGATATTTTTTTATCTTATTTAGATATTAGGAGATATAATATAGTTGTTAGGTATAATTATTTCCTTGATCTATGGTATTGAATAGATCCTTGATGTCTAGTTCTATCCTAAATCTATGGTATTGACTAGTTATTAGATGACTAGTTATTTCCTTGATTTATGGCTTGATCTATGACCTTGACTAGTTCTTAGATTGTTATTCCATGCCTATATAAGAAAGGCCCATTCTCATTGTATTTCATTGAGCTCCATAATAATATATGATATTGCTGCTCATTTATTTGCAAAGGTTTTATGTAAAGTTATTACGGCGAATTGCTTTCATCTTATAGATTGTGGTGTTTGATGAGCATCTGTATTCTTGGCTTGGTACGGTCTAGTTATCGTTCCTTTTAACATAAATGACAACATGACACAAGGTGGGAAATATTGGTTCTTGTGCTTTGTTTTAGTCTTCAAGGAATCTAAAATTTCTCTGTTTCCTTTTCCTTGTTCATTTGATTTTTCATTCACTTGCTTTGGTTTGTCATCTTTTCTCTCTCCTACTAATTTTTACATCCACTTAGGTACTATGTATCCATAGTTATTGACTAGTTTTGAGAAATTTTCATGGATATTTTCTCTCCTCATCTATCTTCTATCCTTTTTATCATGTTTTTCCTCTTGCATCCTCTTATTTTAATATTTTATGATCATATTTCTCTTTACAAGAAGCTCTACAAGACACTTCACCTTCTTCTTCATCACAAACTCAATCCCACTACTTCCTTTCATCATTAACTCTCATAGGTTCTTTATTTCTTCCATCAACTTTCTCAGCTCTTGTTCCATTATCTCTTCTTGTATTATTTCCTCTTCTCTCTAATTGGATTATTATTTCTTCTTTCTAGATCTATATCTTCTTGTGGCCAATCAAATTTACCAAATCTCTTACCAACTCTTCTCTATCCATCTCTCTTTCTTCTTGTTAGGAATTAATGGTTGTAAACACTATTAATTCATTATATTATTATATGAGTTTAATAAACCATTAATAATAATATAATATAGATAAATATTGTTATACGAGTTGTTAGTGGTTAAGAAGTATTTTGTTAAAGATCCTATTTTATAGGATGCGTATTGTCCTATAAAAATGTAAAGTTTTCTGTATGGAATAAACATCCACGAATATCATATTGTTTTGTATTATATCTGTTGTGCAATTCTGTACCAAATTTAAGATTTGGTATTAGAGTGATATGAGTATATGAGATCATGTGAGGGATAGTAGTATCATACTTCGTCCCTGTGAATGAGAGGAATTTTATGCAAGAGAATTAGTATTTCAGAATATAGGTATATTTTTGTGTTTTGTTCAAAGTTCTGCACTGAACTATATCTGCGCATTATCAGAACTTTGTCTGTTGTATTTGATTCAAGCTTGTACGCATGTGGAAAATATTTTTCTAGTGTCTATCTGAACAAGACATCAACGAATTATATGCACATTATATTCGGGCCATGGAAGATGATTTGGTCACGTAAAACGTTCAACATTTAAATTCCTATGTTTTTCCTTCCACATCATATTCAGTCAACGTTCATCTGCCAGATATGACTGCATTTTTAATTAGTGCATGTAGTGCAATCCAATATTTATATAAGTTGATTCTTCTTTTGATCATCTCGCCCTGATCGAGTACCACTACATTTCAATCAACATGCTTTTGCAATATATGAGCCGACTAATCGTGCAAATTGGTATGATTTATCTGCTTCAAGTCACAATGCCAGTTGGCCATAATTTCAACATTTGAAAATTATTGACATCAGATCCACATTTAACTCGATCCCAAGGCTTGGATGTACATTTCATGCAAATTGTTGATCAACGTATTAGTGTATTGCATAGCCACAATCCACGATTTTCAAGCAATGGCTTATTCTCTGTTTGTGGTATATCCTCCAATTTCTAACTCCATGTGGGAAAGGCCTTCTAATCCACCAAAAACTTGTGGATGCTATTCAGTTCAACTTCTTTTTGGGTTGATCAATCCAAAATGAGCCATACATGTGAATTGAAGCTTGAAAGAGACGTATGTAACTCCTCACGTGTTGTAGTTATATTTGTTATTAATAGTCTAATAAATTTATTCCCTAGACAACCGTCTAGGGAAACGAAGACTCACCATGACCATAATATGGCTATATTTAGTGGAATCGAGGAATTTATTGAGCAGCATGTCCGTTGCATCTCTAATCTCAGTGGAATACCAACAACTCTTTGGGGCACAGAAAAAGAAAGAAAACAAACCATTCAACAAGCTGGATATTACTGACCCTACTCATATGATGGAATTGGCTATGTTCACCTCCTGGAAAACTATTAAATCCAGAATTGCCAAAGCCGCAAGAAGTAATTGTGGATGCACTTGCTTTGCTCTTGCTACCTTATTGTGTGTTTTTTTGTTTTTGTTGTTTTTGGCTACTCTTCTACTGAGTTTTCAAAGCTGGTTTGATGTTTTGGGGTAGCTGATTTTTGGTTAATCTAGATTTCTATGTCTTATCGGATCTTGATCCTTCTTATAATGTTTTTCATTCCTATTAAGCTTCTAGGCCCTCTTTGTATACAAGGGTATAGTCCCTTTCAAAAACTATTTACCAATAATAAAAAAATAGTCGATAAGTTGTTATTTTTAGTCCCTAATCATTGTTAAATTTGTCAAAGGATAGAGTCTTAGGTAAGTATTATCTCCATAATAGAGTCAATTTAAGTTATTCAAAGTCTTTTTATTTTACTAATCATTTATAGTCATCCAAAATTTGTTGAAGAGTTATCGTCCAAGTTAATGTTTTATTATAAATAAGTCATATAATTGTTTTTGGAGTTAGACGAGTTATTTTTATAGGTGATTTTAGGATTAGTAATATTATCTTGTTTAAAAGTTAGTCAAAATAAAGTAAATAGTTAAGCTACAAAAGAGTTGGTCATGTTGTCAATGGTTTTTCTACCAAAGTCAAAAGTGAAGGTTTTTGTTAAGTGTGAAGTAGTGTTTTTCACTAAAATTTATGGTTATATAGTCAAAACAATTCAAATGTCATTTGTTATTTTCATTTAGGTGATTATTAGGAAAATTTTAAAAATAAAAAAAGTTTGCCTTATGGATGCATTTTTGGTGTTACCTGACGACCTGACAACCATTGAGCCCCATGTTCACATCTAGCTAAACTAGCTTGTGAAGACACCAAATGATGGAGTCACCAGAGGTTGGAGGTTATTCAGTGACCTCTCGTCAGTCGCCAATGATGGGGCCACACAAATGGTTTAGTGGCATGTGTGCAGTGTGGTTTCTATTTTCATTGCATTTTAGTGTTCCTATTTACGGTGTCATGGTTTGCTAAATAAACCCCTTTCCAGAATTTTGGGAAGAGTCATGTTTTTAGAATACTTGCTTTTGGGGAGTAGGAGAATATTTTGAGGTAGAATTAAGGGATGGTTATCCAGCTAGAGTGAAGCTTGTGGATCTTGGAGATCCAAAATTCGGGCACCCAGGGAGGAAGGGAAAGTCCCATAAGAACCCAAAGAGGAAGGGAGCATTCCTGCATAATTCGGCTTGACACTATGCCTTTACAAGGGTAAAGAGATAATCTATGGAGTTTGCACTGGTCAAGCGGTGATTTCGGGAGGCGGTTCAACTTCTTCAAAATGCGGTTCTTCCTCATGTTCACATTAAGGGGGTGAATATTAATAATTAATAATGTTCATGCCAAGGGGACGAATGTTAGGAATTAATTGTTGTAAACATTATTAATTCATTATATTATTATATGAGTTTGATAACTCATTAATAATAATATAATATAGATAAATATTGTTATACGAGTTGTTAGTGGTTAAGAAGTATTTTTAACGAGATCCTATTTTATAGGATGCATATTGTCCTATAAATATGTAAAGTTTCCTTATGGAATAAACATACACGAATATCATATTGTTTTGTATTATATCTCTTTGTGCAATTCTATACCAAATTTGAGAATTCTTTTCTCAAGAAAATTTTCTCTTATTGATTCTTCCACACCTCACCTACGATTGCTAACCTAGTATTTTAGTGTCTTCACTATTCTTTCACTCTCACACTTCCACTTATTCTCGAGCCACTTCCACTTCAAAATTTCACTTTTCACTTCACATATTCACACAATGCAATGTTATCCACCAACACTATTCATTCCTCAATAAGAAATCTCAATAATAAGTCTCAATAAGATCCTCAAGATCTTATACCAAATTATGTAGAGGTGTATACTTTTTTCATACATTTAACATGTTAATAAGCTCATTCCATGTAGATGAGCATCCTTTCTAATAAGCTCTGAAATGTCTTAAAATGCTAAAACTGACCTATTTCACTATAGGTGTCTTATCAAGCATTTTACCCCTGTTATATCAACCTCATAAAATGCCCATCCAAATAAAAATTATCACACCTCATTAAATTTCACTTCTTAGCTTACCTTTCATCTCCACACCTTCACTAACATTCTTTCAATGTCACCCCAAAACACGCAATTTTTACTTTTATCATTTAATGGCCTTTGTCAACCTTGTACCCTATTCCAAAATCTATTATAAATGTTGCATACATCACTAATTCGATACAAAGAGTTTAAAACAATAAATTTTCACCTATCTTCCTCTAGAATGCCCTAAATTTCTCTCAGGACCATGTACTTTGCATGATCTATGGTTGGAATCCTCCAAGCATACATAGAACCAAATATTATCTTCTTTAAGGACCCTTTATGGAAAATATAATGTGTGAAAAATGTTACAATCGAACTCTTTTTACATCTCTCTCTATCACATTTTCATCTATATTGACTCTCTAGCTCCTACCAACCCCTGTGTTTATGGTTTTAAAGATTTATCTTTCTTCACAAGATGATTCAAGACGATAAAAAATCATCTCAGGATACCCATTTGAGAAAATAATCTCTATGCAAAGTATCAATGTGTGTTTCTTAAGAATTCCTCAAATTCACAAAAACATGGATTCAATTAGGCCGTGGTGATTGTATAAGGTTTCCTACTAAGGATTTGTCATTAATATCTCCAAATGCATCCAATGGAATCTCAAAATTTCTTCTCTAATAGTCAAAGTACCTTGTCACCATTGTTTCTTTCCTATTACGGGATATGTTTCATTTATTTGTGGCTTAAAATCTTGAAACTTATGTAAACCCTAAGCATTATTTTCATATCCCGTGAATTTGCAAACCATTATATATTTCTTGTTATTTGTTTTGAGGGTCTAAACTTTCATACCTAAGATTGTCTCATCTTCCTCCAAGATTTTGAGCTACCTGTCGCGTTTGAAGAGGCAAGTAATATACAATCCCATCATACTCTAAAATGCAATACGTTAGCACTTTGGGTATTTCAAACCCTCAATCTTCAATCATGATTATTTACAAATCACATAACCCCTTAAACTAGATGTCATCCATTTACTATACTTATCGAGTGAAAAATATGTTGATATTTGGTGAAATTAAAGGATGTTTCGTCACGGTTGTGGTCTAGGAGGTTTCATAAACATGCAATGTAAAATGAAAAATATTTCATCCTTAGAGCATTTATCATCATGTTAACAAATTCTTACCATGAGGATCAGAATTATAACTTTGCAACAAATATTTCAATCATGTCTAACTACTACAAGAGCTTCATTCAATCACCAAAATAGAGAAAAGGTTCTTCAAAAAATTGATTTCACAAAGAGTTAATTTTAGGATCTATTATAGTGAATACATACCATGCAGGCCTTATAATAAAGGATTCTCCATTCTTAATTAAAGAAATCAATATGGCTCAGCATTTTCAACAAGAAGTAATCCTTTTTATAAGTAAATCAAAGTTCCTTTTATATTAAACTAGTACTTCTTACAAAATTTAGACTTCGTCCTTGAGGAATATTCCTTTCACTCATCTCCCTCTTCCTCATAAGGTTTCTTCACTCCAACCTCTTCTCCATTTGAGTTTCTATCCATTATATCTCTTTCATTTAATGTTAACTAACTTCTTTCATGACTCATCACATGCCACTCATGCCCATACAACATAATGGAGCATTTTACATCATTTTTGTGATTCAATATGAATTAGAATTTTTCCCCACATGACTAGACTCACTCACACCCATTTCTAACCATCTAAACATCCTGAACCTCACAATTATGTGTTTGGAGTTTGAATTTACAATTTGGAGGGAAATACAAGAATTCAAATTTGTGAGTACTAAATCACCTAAACCCCCTCTCAGTAATTATACACTCATTACAACCAGGATTGAATGGGAATTTACTTGATGATTTCCTTTGATGATGATCCTACATCATAGGGTCAATTGGAATGTGAGGTCAATAATATTTATGTATTAAAAGAGTGGATTTAGGGGCGAGTTGCGGTGCTTGAGAGTGAAATTGGGAAAATGAAAGAAGTGGTATGATTTCCAATGTATGGATTATCCCCTTAAAAGGTATTATGAAATTAGTGACATGAGGAGGTTTCTTAAAATGATATTCACCGAGGACAATAAAAACAAAATTATATTGGAAGTGAGAGGGTAAAGTTAATATTGTGAAATGATTCATCATTAAGCTCTAAAACATCAATCTCATTGTTGCGATCATCGATGTTGGCATTATATTTTTAGATAGCATTATCGGGGATGTTGGTAGGAGTTGATCCTAATGTAAGAGTGAGAGGTTCCATGATAGGTGGAATAGTGGTAGCTACAGAGGTAGAAAGAGTAGGTGATATGTAGGAGTGGATGGAATACATGTAGAGGTAGAAGAAGGATGTGAAGCACTAGACTGACCAACATCATATGTATTAATATTCGGTATGAAATAGGTTGTGATGGAGGGATGGGCATGGATGTGATGGTGTTAGTGTGAAAAAAATTGAATGGGTTAGGGTCCACAACAATGGTATGTTCATAGCCATCATGTAGGAATTTAACTCATCAATGAACTATAGAGGGAACAATATGCATTGCATGAATCCATGGTCTTCCAAGTAAGTAATTGAACTGGAATGTGGTAGTAATAAAAAATAATACATTAGGAATAATTTTAGGCCCAAATTATAGAGGTAGGGTGATAGTGCCCATGCATGTGTGAGTAGTGGAATCATAGCCGTAAATGACTTGAGAGGATTTATTAATTAAATCATCAGTAATGCTAATTTTCCTGAGGAGGGATAGAGCACATAGATTTATACTAGAGTCATTGTCAACTAGTATACACTTAATATAGATGAGGCCAATAATAATAGTGATAAGAAAATGTGTAAAGGTATTGTTAGTAGTGGAGGAGAGATATCCTTGTCACCAAAGATATAGCATGTGGTAGATTTTTGAGGGATTTAATGAGGTGAGTAAAGGAAATAGGTGAATTATTGCTTTCAATGTGGGTGGAATGAAGGGCGTCCTCTAATGTATGAAGACAATAGGGTCCACCATGGAAGATATAATAAAGATTGATTTTTATTGGTGTATTCTTAAGATTCTTAATGATGTCATAACCCTTAGAGGTTTTGGTAGGAAATGTAAGAGTGATAGGTGGTGGGATAGAGATGGGTGGAGCAATAAGAGGATGAGTGTGGTGTCTAGTGACTACATTGATGGTTCGATCATGAATTGGAGTAATGAAGGGAGGTTGATGATGAGTATGAACTTGCATAAAATTAGTAGCAGTAGTAGCCATGCCAGAAACCTTGGTTAGAGTAAAATAAGGATATGAAGATTGATCCATGAATTTAGAATAAGGAGATATATTGTGATGCATTCTTAGAAGGTAGGGTTCAAGTGATTAGGTTCACCTAATGATTTGATTAAATTTAGATTAAATCTAACTATAGAGTAACTATTGAAATAACTAATGTATAAATGATAAAGTACAATAGTGACCCAAGAAAGCTAATATTTAAAATATGAAACCCTAAATAAGAGAGGGAGTTAAAATAACTTAGATGATTTCGAATAAAAATGAAGTGATTTGAGTAGGGAAAGGTACTACGGGAGGTAAGTAATGTATATCTTATCTCTATAATTTTTGGAGCTCACAAAAAAGCCTTGCCAAGTGCACCCATAATAGGACAGGAGTGCAGGTGTTAATGACTAGATCTAGGCACAATTGATTTGTAGAAAAACTCTAGATTTGGTTTCTATTGTGTTGCAAGGGTGTTACAATTATTCCTTGTTGATCTCTTGGAAGTCACTCCCGGATCACGTAACGTACACGAAACCTAGAAAACAAAAGTTCACATACATTAGGCTACAAATCATATCAAACCTAAAAAGGAAAATGCATAATGGGGAGTCAGAATGACCCTAGTGGTCACCCCGAGAGTGAATTATGATAGAGTGTTGCACTAGACTCCATAATTCATGTAGTTCTTGTGAGTGTGTGTATAAATCATTTCCTTGGATGCCCTTGTGAAAATTTCACTTAATAGCGGGTTGTAGCTAGAATGTAACAATGTAGTAGAATGTGTGGATGGAATAAAATTATCTTCCCCTTCCTATGTTGTGTATGAAAAAGTGTGTAACCCTTTCCCTTGAATGGATGACAGATGGATTGCTTTAGAATAAAATCATAGGTGATGATAGTTGTAGACACCTATAATTACGCCCAAGCAATTTAAATACTTAAATTGCGCTAATTATCCCCTTTCTCGCAAATCAACGACGTATCGTCAAAAGTGCTCATTTTCCCTCATATCATCATTAATTAATTACACTAAGCTAATTAATTAAGTTTCTATCCAACAAATACCTAATTAACGACCTTAGTTAATAAATCACCCCTTCTACCTAGACTAATTAATTATTATTAATTAATTAGCTTTCCCTTCCATTTAACTAATAAATCAATATTTAATTGATTTAATTCCCTTATAATAGCCTAAATCGCACTAATATTCTTCTAATTGACTTCTATAAGCTTACACCTACCTATTAATTAATCACCTTTAATTAATTAAAATACCCCCAACTCACATGACTTGCTAAACATGTATTAAACCCTTCTAAAATAAGGTTACCTTTAATAAAGCAACCTTATCCATTCCTAATCATATTTTACCTTTATCCCACATTCATGAGAATGTGTTGAATCCTTATCCTTTGGGCTATATAAAGAGCCCTCCACCTACCTTTTACTTACACCTAAACTTTCTAAGAGAGCAAATGCAAAGCATATAGCAAAGAGACTAAGAGCTTACACCTTGCCCTTTTGAGAGTTCATCATCTTGAAGAGTTAAGCCTCTTTCTTAAAGTGTTTGGGTCATATGGGAGGTGTCAAAAGGGTCTTGTAGCCCAACTTTGATTAGCCCCCATTCATAGGTTCTTAGAACATTAAGGACAACTATTTTGATAGCCATGGAGCTTACTTAGGTCCATTCATTTATTTGTTGTTAGAGAATAGAGGAGTTTAGATATTTAGCATTGTTAGTTTCAAAGTTTGTATTTATGAATGCTAGCATCTAACCCTTGTTTAATTCTTATCATGATGGTGTTTATGCTTTGTTTAGCTAAATTATAGAACTATTTTAGGTGGTAGTTCTTGCTTCATTTGATTTAGCATTGAGCAAAGTATACATGCACACATTTGGCATGCCCGGTGGGACTTACTCCATTGTCATTTGCACTTAATTTCAAGTTTTTGTAGTTAAGTTTTATTTTTGGTTACTAACCCTCTTTTACACATGTTGATCTAACTTGTTTTTTTTAACTTGTTTTGTTGAGTTTGCATGTGTTGGGTATTGTTTGTAGGTATGAAGGAGGTGAAGTGCTTTCAAAATTGGAATTGATGGGAACATTTCAAGATTTCATCATGTTTTCATTGTTAGAGCTTACTTTTTCAACATTTTACATGCTAGTTTTTCAATTTCTTGAAAAGTTTCAATTCTTGAGCATGTAGGTTAGTGTTTGATAGTGCTGAGTCTTCTATTTACATATTAATGTGGTGGGTTGCTGTCAAAATTTAATATTGGTGAGAAAATTTCAAGATTTCATCATGTTTTCATTTTTAGAGCTTACTTTTTCAACATTTTACATGCTAGTTTTGTCAATTTCTTGAAAATTTTCAATTCTTGAGCATGTAGGTTAGTGTTTGATAGTGATGAGTCTTCTATTTACATATTAATGTGGTGGGTTGCTGTCAAAATTTAATCTTGGTGAGAAAATTTCAAGATTTCATCATGTTTTCATTTTTAGATCTTACTTTTTCATCATTCTACATGCTAGTTTTGTCAATTTCTTAAAAATCTTAAATTCTTGAGCATGTATGTTAATGTTTGATAGCGTTGAGTCTTCTATTCATATATTAATGTGATGGGTTGTCAAAATTGAATCTTGGTTGGAAAAATTTTTCCCATTTTGTAGATTAAGGGACATTTTTTTTGACATTTTTTGAGTGCATGTCAAGTGCATACCCATGAGCATAAGAGCATATGTGTAACCCATCTTCCGAAGGCCATAAATTTTGCTCCCAAACTCAAAATGACTCCATTTTTTTGCGTTGGAAAGGTATTGAAGTTAACTATGCAATGAAAACATAAATTTGGGATTTATACTTACAGAAGTTATAGGTTTTTCTGTTATTTTAAAACTGGTCATTTTCTAACATGTCTAATGTTTTGATGAATGTTGTATTTCCATGCTTACTCGATTTAGACCAAAGCGTGTGTATGCTCTTCTCTTGAACCTTTTGGTGATCTTGAGAATCAAAAACAACTTTGATCTCTATCTTGTTAACATTGGGATTAAACTTGGAAAATTGATTATTCATTTTACTTAAGGGAATGAACCTTTTACAAAGCATTTTTCAATAGTCCTTTGATTTGAAGTTTTCATTTCTATATAGTTGGAATAAAGTTTGTGTATGCTCTTCTCTTGCACCTTAGAGTGATCTTGAGAATCAAAAACAACTTTAGTCTTCATTTTATAACATTTGGTAAATTGGAAACTTCATCTTTCACTTTTGGTTTAGGGGAATGAACATTTATCAAGAATTTTGTATGGTTCATTGATTGAAAAGATTTTCTTTACTTTTTAGTTGGATTATTTGTTGTGTATGCTCTTCTCTTGCATCCTAGGATGATTTTGAGAATCAAAAGAAAATTTTAATCCTCTTTTAAATAATGTGATTTTCTTGGAGAACTATTAACGGGACCTAAAAATGCTTGTCAAAGAAAGGAGGAACCAAAACAAAATCAAAAACTACTAATAAAGTTGTTATACAAGTTGCCAAAAGGTGTTCAAGCAAACCACACCTAATTAAACAAGATAAAAAGAACAACATATTCAAAACAGTGTATTGCAGGTTTCGAAAAAGGGTACGTCCCTCTCCGCTCAACTGGAACATAACCCCTTTGGCATAATGCCTTAAGCTACAACAATGGGGGTGGTTCCAGGAACCCCAAAGTAGTCCACACAAGAGGGAACCTTGTGGATGAAACGGGAAGTGCTCCGCACTACCTACTTGACTAGTGATTCCTTTGTGAGATAGAGTTACAAGTTGTCCGTTGTGGCGACCCCAGTGATAGTACACATAGACACACTAGTTGCCTATTGTTCTTAAAGGGGGTAAAGTAAAGCCGAGATACTCCCAAACTAGTAAGTGTGACTTTTTGGGTAAATCACGCTCGCTCGTGGCAACTTTGTAACACCTAGGGTGAGAGAACCACCTAGGAGAATATACTTTGGCCAGGAGCCCACTTTGACCATTTTAAAACAGTGTTGAGTTGTGAACCTTCTTTTTGAGAAACGTGTGACGTATTACTTTCGCCTAGTTTTTACTTGCCTTAGGGCGAGGTGAAACTCTGCTGAAGTGAGGCTAGCATTTTTGTCATTTTTCTTGATTTATTTCCTTCATATTATTTTGACACTTTGTTGATCAAAAGAGGTGTGATTACCTTTGTGTTGCCATTCGACTATTTCTCTCACTTTTATGTCCGTTTACACCCATCCATGTTTGTGGCTAGGTTAGTTAAACGTCTAAAGTGAGTGGAGGCATTTTCACGTCATTTGGTAGCCATTGTGATCTTGATACCCACGTCAAGATCGTCATTGTAGTTAGGCATGGTTCATCACTGCAGACTTCCATAGAGGAGTTAGCTTGTTTGTCTCGTATCATTACAATTTTGATATTTACGTCTTGTTTCTTGTAAACTCGACATAAATACCTATATTGTATGGTTACGCTGCACACATTCTTAACTATTCCTAGCTATACTTTGAGCTTTTTTTTTTTGTTTGGTTTTATTATTACCTCGATTTCAAAAGGTGTTAGGAACTACCATTTGTGCATGTTATATCAATAACACCTCGATATCAATACTTCACTTTCTTACAAAGTGGGTTAACATATCTTGGTGATATTGTTGTGTCATTCACAAATTATAATTGGCACTTTTTGAGATATAGGTCTTAATTAGACTTGAGCTTGCTCATCGTATATCTTGATTGGGAGATCGCATTTAACTTCATGTATTTACTTACGTCTTTTTCATTCTTTTGAACTTGGCATAAGTGGAGACATCTTATTAATCATCTGGCGTCGCAAATTACTTTGAAACGTAGTCTAGGAGGTACTTCATTTGATTAAGTTTTGGTACCAAACGATTGTTTCATTGGTGACTTTATCACTCTATCACATTGGTATTCTCACACTGTTAATTTACTCTTAACACGTACATCTTGTGTTTTACTTAGGGGTAGTCATTGAAATTTGAACAAATCTACAACTTACCTTAGTGAAATTTATCACAAAAACATGGCTCCCAAGACGCGTCTAAGGTTAAAGAAATAAACATATGAGGAACAATAGGCACAAGCTTGGGAAACCTCTAACAAACAAGGGTCAAACCCATTTATTGGACATGATCTAGGACCACTATTTTCTGCAGAAAAGGAAATAGAAGAAATGGTTGATCATAGTGGAAATGAATTAGAATCACCACACGCAGACTTTGATTTTGACCCCACTCTACTAGATGAGTTTCTCCTTAGAAACAAAGATAGAGTGTTGGCACGGGTCATGGAATTAGGGGCCAAATTTCCCACCGAGAATGAACCAATATTACCTACAAATGACACTACTAAGGAAGAACGCCCCCTTATCAATATGGAAGATATTTTAATAGGCGGGCATGCTTCCACTTCTTACATAGAAAATGATAAAGTGGTAGGGCATAGAATACCCCTCATCAAAGTGCCACGAAGAAACAAGATAGAACATGAGACAAGGGAAGAACCTCCACAATATGAAGAGGAAGAACCTTTAGATGAAGAAGACACAAACCAAGTCACAATCCAACAACAACTCAGTAACCTAAGCCGACAACTAGCTTTGCTTACTTTCCAGGTACAGAAAGAAACAAACAAGAATGTTCAAAAGTCAAGGCCTAAGTTTAGGATCCACGAACTCCATCGAGAAAACCAAGGAGAAGAAGACACGGGGTATCATCGTGTACACGTACCCGCTTCTCCCACTAGAGAAAAATTGCTCGCACAAGAAGTACAATCTATGAAAGCAACACTTATGAGCATACAAGAGAAGCATATAGGGAGTATTAGGAAATACCAATATGAAGAACTATGCCCTTATCCTTTTGATAAGACAATAACCCTTCAACCCTTTCCAAAGAAATTTGATATGCCAAATTTTGACAAATACAAAGGAAAGGGAGAACCAAGGGATCATGTTAAAGATTTATACATGGCATGTCAAGAGGTGTCTTATAGTGATAATTATCTCATCAGACTTTTTCCTAAGAGTCTCGGAGGTCAAGCATTGGAATGGTTTACGCACTTACCACGAGGATCAATTTTCACCTGGCCAGAATTGGTGAAATATTCGTGCGTCATTTCTTGTATAACATAGAGAGTGACATCACCATGGCAGACTTGTGTGGCACAAAACAACGCCCAAATGAGACCTTCGCTAGCTTCCTCCAATGATGGAGAGGGATAGCTAGTCGCTTCCCTTGCGCTTTCCCTGAGAAGTAGCTGGTTAGTATTTTCATCCCTAATCTCAACCCAGATATAGCTTTCCACCTCCAAATGCATTGTGTCCGCACCTTTGAGGAGGTTATCGAGAAAGGGATTCAAATAGAAAAGGCTCTCATTGCAAAAGGCACCCTCAAAACCCAATCTAAAGACAACCAAAGTGTCAAACCCTTTGAAAAGCCAAATATCTTTAATAAAAAAAAAACGTGGTGGGAGACGGAATCACTGATTCCAAACGTGTTCAAACATCCAAACTAGTCAACCTTTTAAACTAACCAAGGGCCCAATTAAACCACCACCAAAGTGATGAACATTCACCTCCCTCAATGAACCATTGTCCCTCATACTAAAACAGTTGGATGTGGCCAACATGATGACCTATCCTACAACACAACCATTTGATGACAACGCTCCTAAACCTTCATGGTATAAGGAGCATGAATATTGTGAAATGCATCACATTAAAGGTCATAAAATAGACAAATGTTTGCGACTTCACCACTATATTCAAGACCTCATTGACAACGGGGAGATAGAGGTGGATAAACCTGGCCACCCATGCAAACACCTAACGAGAAAATGGGGATTTATAAGGAACCATTCCCCAAGCATGATAAGTCGGAAAAGACAAAGCCGGATCGGGGAGAGTCATCCCAAACCTATAAAGCCGCGAATTACTTGTATTATGGGTAAGTGCACCAAGTTGGGGGACAATTAAGTGGACATCAAATCCCGAATTTTACATTACAAACAACAAAACATCAAATTTAGTCTTCCGCGGACTTGAACCATGATTTGAAAAGAAAAAGTATGTCATAAAAATGGTATCATTGCGTAGAAGGGAGACTATTAGCTTTTGTAGAAATACTTGATTTTAAAGTGAATAAAAGAGGATAAATATCATTTTATAATTTTTACTAATAGTAGGTCTTTAAGACACCAAAACCTGTGAATGTTTATGTCATTTTTAAGGCGCAAAATTGGTTTCACTTATGGGAATGTGATAAAACTTATACCATCCCAAACGTGGTGAAATTATATACATGTTCAAAATTTTTTTAATTTTATTTCAATATTTTTGATGAAGTTAGTTGGTGGGCAAACGGAAAGTGCTTTGTTTTTTTATGTTTTCATACCACTTTCACGGAAAAAATCATAAAAAATAAAATATTACTCAAAAAAATACAAAATAAAATCCATCCCAAGGTAGATAGTGGCATATAACTTCTCACCAAAGGAAAAATATATATATCAATTTTTGGTCATCCAAATTGTGGGCAAACGGACTATAATCTTATCGACGTTTTTCCACCTAAAAAAAAACCAAGTCATTGAATTTTGAGTGTTTAATATAGCTAATCTTGTCCATTTTTTACAAAAATTAGTATTTTAGAAACTAGATTCTGGATGCTACGATTCATATTAATATAATTTTGTCTAATTTTGAGTGTATGTATTGCTAATAATCCCTACAAATGGGGATATTATGTTGAACCATTCCCCAATATGATAAGTCCACGAAAAGATGACCCGGATATTTGAGAGTCATCAAACTTATAAACTTAATTACTTATAGAAAAAGAGATAACAATCATTATGATTCACTTATCGGATGTATTCACTCCCCTGCTGACTGTGTCAATACCATCCGGATCAAGGGAAAGGACTGTCTGCGGTAACAAGGCGTGCCCACCTCGTGATTCGGAACCCTCTCTGTTGACCCCGCAAACTGATAAATATAACCTTTTAGAACAACTTGAGAGGACACCTACTAAGATCTCGATCTTAGATCTTCTCAAGATATCCAATGTGCATAAGGACATTTTGTATCAAACTCTTCAAGGGTCGGGAGTGCCTTTAGAAGTCGATCCTACGTACCTTCAAGCCACGGTGGCAAATATTGCATCAAGTGAGCATCTTACTTTCAACCATAGGGAGATCCCTGCCATGAATCCTACACATAATCTTCCCTTGTACATCGAGGTAGTTTTCACCCACAGGAAAATCAAACGGGTGCTTGTGGACAATGGATCGGGATTGAACATCTGCACGCTTAAGTTGGTCAAACAATTGGGACATATGGAGGAAGATCTTGAGTCCCATATTATTACTATCACCGCATATGAAAACGCGGAAAGAGAGTCAGCAGGCACCATTACACTACCCATGGAGGTGGGCCCCACTTGCCATCAGACAAAGTTTCATGTCCTAGACTTGGAACTTCCATATAATATGCTTCTAGGCCGACCATGGATTCATGCCATGTAGGCCGTGCCATCAACATTTCATCAATGCATCAAGCTGAAGCATGAGGGACATACAGTTACAATACCAGGAGATTCAGAGCCCTTTGCTCATTGTAGAGCTCTTAATAGCTTTGCACAAAAGGGTACATATGCATGTCCCTCCATAGATATAGTTGTCCCTCTTCATTCTGAGGCCATGGAATCTCGAGTAGATTCAAATTCTCTTAATTCTTACGCTCATGGGGCGTCCACTTCCACATCTCCATTTGATTCATGGGAGATGAAAATTATGGAATATGGCTATGGGGAGTATAATGTACAACAAGCACTCTTGGTTTCTGACCTCTCCTTGTCGCCCAAGACTAGAGGTCGACCCAACTACCGCTTCAGGAGACCTAGAGAGGAACACACTATTGGGTCATTCCTACCTGGAGGCTTGTTAGCTGAGGAAAAATTACTTGATCCACCTACTACTTGGGTCCCTGAGGACACTCAACCATCTTGTTATCAAACCCCAGAATATGAAAAATCTAGCAGAATGATGTACTCCATGGGCTACAAAGGCCTAGGATGTGGGAGGAATGAACAAGGACAAAGAGAACCAGTCCCTCTTCCACATTTCAAAACAGAAAGATATGGCATTGGGATTCACCCTTATGGAGCACACCCCAACGATCAAGATGTGACTTGTTCTGAGCATGAGGATAGCTTCGAGTACCTAGACAGTGATACGGATTCCCATTGTAGCCTATATGAGGATCTGGCCTCCACGAACCTTTTCATGAACAATGTTGTCCTGACCATAACCCCCACCGAACCGACCCTTGACCTTGTGTACCCTTCCCTTGTTGAATGGGACCAACAACATCACATGCCACTAGATTTATTCGAGAACGACAAGGCTATTGCAGAGTTCATGGGCATAAGGGATACAATTCCCATTGGAGATCACAAGAAGGGTTTCTTTATCGACTTAGACACCTGTGCCTACTTCGGCGAGGAGGCTGAACTTCGTGGTCAGCAAAATTTAAAGAAAAGCGAGGGCAAGAGTTCTAAAGAAAAGCCTCGGAAAAAATCAAAGTCCAAGTCACACAGTGAAAACCTCTTTGAGGCATTGGCTGACAAACAAATAAGAAAATCAAAGGACAAACAAAGTGACCACACCAAGGATGAAAATCTCGTAGAGACATCCTTGGATGAAGATCTCAACCTACCTCCCGATCCTACGCGTATGGAGGATTTATCAAAATTGTTAGTTGAAGAAACCATTGATGTCAATATTGGTACCGAAGAAGATCCCAAGATAGTAAAATTGGGAGCATCACTCTCGGCCAGAGAACAAAAGACATTCACTATGCTACTGTGAGAGTTTATTGATGTGTTCGCATGGTCTTACAAAGACATGCCCGGCTTAGATCCAACTTTAGTCGTGCACAACCTGGTTGTGCACACAGATGCTAAGCCTATCAAATAGAAGCTCCGAAAGATGCACCCAAGAGTGGCCTTGTTAGTTAAAGAAGAGTTGGAAAGGTTACTTGCAGCAGGATTCATCAGGCCAATTGATTATTCTGAATGGATATCGAACATTGTTCCTGTCTAGAAGAAACCTATCGGTATCGAATCTGCATAGATTTTAGGGACATCAATAAAGCTTGCCCTAAAGATGACTTTCCATTGCCCAACATTGACATGATTGTTGACTCAACCACAGGGTACGAAATGCTATCACTCATGGATGGCTTTTCAGGTTATAATCAAATTAAGATCACTGAGGAAGACCAACACAAAACAGCTTTCACAACTCCTTGGGGCACCTTCTATTATCAGGTGATGCCATTTGGCCTTAAGAATGTGGGAGAAACTTATCAGTGGGCCATGACAGTAATCTTTCATGATATGATTCATGACATCATGGAAGACTACGTAGACGACATCCTGGGAAAGTCCAAAACAAGAGAGGATCATCCTATCATTTTGCGGCGTATCTTTGAATGCCTGCGTGAATACAAAGTCAGATTGAATCCAAAGAAATGTGTCTTCGGTGTGTTATCCGGGAAACTATTGGGCTTCATTGTGTCGAGATGAGGTATTGAGGTAGATCCCTGCTAAAGTGTCTGCCATCACTGAAATGCCTCCACCTGAGAATATCAAGCAACTGCGTAGCTTGCAAGGGAAAATTCAAGCCATTCGCCGCTTTATCTCCCAGCTTGCAGATAAATGTCACTCATTCACCCATTTGCTTAAAAAGGACGTCACTTTCCTTTGGGGACCCGAGCAACAACAAGCCTTTGCTTTGCTTAAACAATACCTAGCTAATCCACCTGTCCTCATGCCTCCTACTCCAGGAGAACCACTTTTGCTCTATATTTCCGCTACGCAATACGCTATTGGTGCGCTGCTCACCCAATATGACCTTAGCCATAAAGAGAAAGTGGTGTACTATCTGAGTCGCACCCTCATCACCTATGAACTTAATTATCCAGATTGAAAAGGCTTGCTTGGCCGTCGTTTTTACCTTTCAGAAACTTCGCCATTACCTACTAAATACTAAGACCAAGCTCATATCCAAGGTCGACCCACTCAAGTATTTGTTGTCCAAACCCGCCCTCACAGGTAGAATGGCTAATTGGATCATTCTACTTAGTGAGTTTGATATAGAATTTGTCCATCAAAAATCAGTTAAAGGACAAGTACTTGCCGACCAGCTAGCGGAAGCACCTTTGCAAAGCACAAAACCTTTGAGTCTGGATCTGCCAGATGCATCTTTGCTCTACATTGAAGAATTTGTCATATGGCAGATACATTTTGATGGATCTTTTACGTTTCATGGTTCAGGTGCAGGAGTGGTCCTTATTACTCCTTCGGGTGATCCTATACCACAGGCTTTCCGCTTGGCCTTCCCTTGCACAAACAACATTGTGGAATATGAAGCACTCATTGCAGGGATGAAGCTAGCCATCAAGTGGAATATTCAACATGTTAAGGTTGTAGGTGATTCACAACTAATCATCAAATAGGTTAATGATGAGTATAAAGTTAAGGATGATAAGCTCATACCTTACAAAAAGTTAGTGGAAACTCTAAAGGAGTATTTTGTGTGCATCACCTTTGAGAAGATTCCAAGAGCACAGAATAGATCGGCGGATGCCATGGCAATGGTGGGATCTATGCTTCGTATTCTACCAGGGAACAATGATATGCCATTCTTCATAGAAAATCTGCCAGCCCGCGTATGACATGCCGGAATCTTGCCTGGCTTGTGAGGTTGTTGGTCCCCATTCCCCATGGTATGAACCCATCTTCACCTATCTTAAGGATAGTACTTTCCCTCCCAATATCTCCCATTCTGAAAAGCAAAGCTGATTCACCAGATAGCCCGTTACACCCTTTTAGGAGGTACACTTTATCGTCATGGCTACGATGGGAATCTATTACGTTGTCTGGATGTGATGGAGTCAATCCAGGCAATTAAAGAAGTACACGAAGGAGTATGCGGAGCACATACAAATGGAATGGTCTTGGCTAAGAAACTGTTAAGAGTAGGTTACTATTGGCCCACCATGGAAACTGATTGTTGTAATTATGTTAGAAAATGTGTGCTTTGCCAAAAGTATGGAAATTTCATCCATGCTCCATCACAACCATTGCAACCAATCACTACCCCATGGCCATTCTCTAAATGGGGACTTGATCTAATAGGGAAGCTTACTCCTACCTCATCGATGGTCATACACATATCATCACAACTACAGAATACTTTACAAAATGGGTGGAGGTTGTCCCTTTAACCTATGTCACAGGAGCATAGATTTCTAAATTCATCATGAATCACATTATTTGCCGATATGGTATCCCTGTAGCCATTGTCACAGATAATGGGAAGTCATTTAAGAACAAAACTGTGAAAGGTCTTTGCCAACGGTTCCAAATTAGATTAAAATGGTCCACGCCATATTACCCTCAGGGTAATGGACAAGCTGAGGCAACAAACAAGACTTTGGTAAGGATAATGGAGAAGATGGTTAGCAAAACCGGTCAAAACTGGCACCTACAAATCCACCCAGCCCTCTGGGCCTACCGAACATCAATTCGCACTCCTACGGGTGCGACGCCATATTCCCTAGTGTTCGGGATAGAATCTATCATCCCTTTAGAGATTGAACTCCCATCCCTGCGAATTTCTCTTTGGGACTATTTGGATAAGGATGAAGATTATCGAGTGGCAAGATTGGCTGAGTTAGAGCTCCTAGATGAGAGGCACATTCGCACTCTTAATCACCTGAAGGTATATCAACATAGAATCTCCCACAACTACAACAAGAGAATCATCCCTCGCCAGTTTGAGGTGGGTGATTTAGTTATGAAGGAGAACCAGTTCAACACTAGAGCAGAGCGAGAAAAGAAAGGGAAGTTGAACCACCATTGGTTAGGACCCTATGTCATAGTTGCCAAGTATGGCACAGGGGCATACAAGTTGGCTCACCCCAATGGTGATGAGCTCGAGAGCCCATGAATGCCATGCATCTTAAGAGGTTTTATGCCTAAACATGGCACAAGAAAGTCATAAAAATCACAAAAAAATCAAAAAATACAAAAACATCAAAAAAAAAAAAAAAAAAAAAAAAAAAAAAAAAAGAGAAAACAGGTCATCCACTAGTGAAAACCACACAATTGTGGCACTTTGGACAAGTCCTTGGGTGAAAACTAGTTTTCGGTGCCTCGGGAGGATTCGTTGTTCACAAGCATTCTGTATTAGAAGGGTAGTTGTCTTTGGCTGGACCTGGTTTTGCCTTCGAGTTTCCTTGTGCACACCATTTTGTCCAGCCTTGATCCGGCTTTTCCTTCTTCTATTCATCTGTGAGGGATGTGGTCTTTCGTTATTTCCCATCTTATGCTAGGGGCAACTCAATGAGTTCACCTTCTTGTTCATAAGCGCGTGGCTTCTGCCCTTGTATATTCCCCACCTAACACTGGGGGCATCCATGCTTTCTTGGTTACCTGCACATAGCTTTGGAAAACTGTTAAAACCACAAAAACAATATAAAATTGTTTCGAGAAAAACAAAAAAATAATATAAAATTGTTTGAGAAAAACACAAAAACAATAGAACATTGTTTCGATAAAACACAAAAACAATAGAACATTGTTTGAGAAAACAGAAAACACAAAAAAACAATAGAAAATTGTTTCACAAAACACCAAAACAATATAAAATTGTTTCACAAAAACCTAAACAATAGAAAATCAGTTTATGAAAACATATCTTACAAAAACATTTACTTGCATTGTCTTGTTTTCTTGCTTTGCTTGTTGCTTGTATAGTGTTTTGCGTGCTCGCTTTTGAGTTGTTTGTTGCTTGGGTGTACTTTGTCATAGTTTATCTTTTCTTCCTTAGAATAGATTCATTCTTGCTTGTGCATATTGTAGTGGATTTCAACATGCTAGTGTGTTAATTCTTTCTTTCTTTCTTAATGCATTTGGTTGTGTTTTGTTACTTGTTAATAAGGCATGGTGATTCATGGTGTATTGCATTGATTCCTGGTGTTCTTTGTAGCATTTGGCTGTGTTTCTTGCATGTGCTCTATTTTGTTATCATTCACATCACATTACCATCACTATCATCACATCTAGCATCATCTATACATCATATATAAACAAAAATGCTAAGTTTACATCATGCATGTATACTAAGATAATCATCACATATCATATCATCAATGGGGGCAAGAGGGGTTATGCATAATCAAAAATCTATCCCCCCCCGCACCAATATCATCATATCATCTCGTCCATAGACATCAAAATAACACTTGAAAACAACATTTGATATTGTCTATAGATCTATCATCTGATCTCACAAACACGCCTCAAACGATCACGTGCGATCACCATCTCTCCTGAGTGTCAGAGCCTCACGGTAAGTTTTCTAAACTAAGCGGTTAAAATGAACTGATTGTGATGTTTTTACCCCCCCTGGGGGGTATATTAGCCTGTTTTTCACTGATCGGATGGCCAGGACACCCGTTTCGCTCACCGTTTTCTCCTCTGTTCGCTGTGGAATAATTATTTTTAATTAAATAATTATTTTTATCTTATTTTTCACTGTATTGGGGCATTTTTTGTCCAATACCCCTTTCTTCTCCCAGGACAATTTTATTGCTCCCTGGCGATTTTTATTCTTCTTCACACCCTCGTAAATAATTATTTTTCAAATAATTATTTTTTCTTCATTTTTCCACTAAACAAGGACATTATTTGTCGTTTGTTTCTCTTTTCTTCCACCTAGGGCACTTTCTGTTGCCCCTAGGCCCTTCACTTTCTTCTTCTACTTTCTTCTACTATTCACCATGGTTTGGAAAGTAAAAACAACAAAAACAATATATATATCAAACAAATTCAAAAAAAAAAAGGTAAAATTTTTCAAAAAATTCCTAAAAAGTAAAACACCCTACAAAATGGTAACTTGCTTCTTACGGCTGAAACTTGTGTCTTGCGCATGGTATTTTCTCCATATCTTGTTCGTTTGTCTCACATCTTCCCGATTAATACGACTCGCGGATCACCGGATTCACAACCATTCACAAAAGCTAGTTGCTTGCTTTGTCTGTACTCTGGGGCACTTTTGGTTGCCTGGTATTGTTTCGTTGCGCACAAATGCTTTTCATGGACCCCGTGTCCATTTTCCTTTCCCCTTGCATGTATCCTTGCTTGGGGCATCATTTTTAACCCTTGTCATCAATCACGAACTTGTGGATCTCTTCAGCACTGATAACAAAATATTTGTACAACTATCTTGACCGTTGTTGGGTTGGATATGTGCGTTTGTACTTGTTTTCCCTGTTATATGAGCTTGTTTCCTTCTCGTATTGCATTGCATTATTGTATGTTGCATGGAGTTGGTACTTTCAACAATGGATAATTGTTCGTAGTATGGCTTTTCATGTCATTCTACCTTTGTCGTATGCTTATATTTTTCATAAGGACCGATGATGTAGTTCCTATGGCAATATGATGACATCAAATTTGTTCCAAACAAATAAGCGGCTAGAGGTTAAGCTCTTCTCTCCCCTCATCCATATTTCTTCTACACCACTTCCCTTTCACCCCTAATTCTCCCTCTCCTCGGGGCATCCTGCCTCGTCCCCATTCTTCTGCCTACTTCTCATCTTTTTCGATCGTCGATCGACTTCCTTCATCACCCCATCGACACTCGAGGGGGCATCTCTCCCTCCTAATTTTTCTTCTATCTCTTCAAAATCTCTTCTGTCTACTATCTTTGAAGTGGCATCACTTACGCCACCCCAAAGAGGGGCAAATGTAGACACCTATAATTACGCCCAAGCAATTTAAATACTTAAATTGCGCTAATTATCCCCTTTCTCGCAAATCAACGACATATCGTCAAAAGTGCTCATTTTCCCTCATATCATCATTAATTAATTACACTAAGCTAATTAATTAAGTTTCCTATCCAACAAATACCCTAATTAATGACCTTCCGTTAATAAATCACCCCTTCTACCTAGACTAATTAATTATTATTAATTAATTAGCTTTCCCTTCCATTTAACCAATAAATCAATATTTAATTGATTTAATCCCCTTATAATAGCCTAAATCACACTAATATTCTTCTAATTGGCTTCTATAAGCTTACACCTACCTATTAATTAATCACCTTTGATTAATTAAAATACCCCAACTCACATGACTTGCTAAACATGTATTAAACCCTTCTAAAATAAGGTTACCTTTAATAAAGCAACCTTATCCATTCCTAATCATGTTTTACCTTTATCCCACATTCATGAGAATGTGTTGAATCCTTTATCCTTTGGGCTATATAAAGAGCCCTCCACCTACCTTTTTACTTACACCTAAACTTTCTAAGAGAGCAAATGCAAAGCATATAGCAAAGAGACTAAGAGCTTGCACCTTGCCCTTTTGAGAGTTCATCATCTTGAAGAGTTAAGCCTCTTTCTTAAAGTGCTTGGGTCATATGGGAGGTGTCAAAAGGGTCTTGTAGCCCAACTTTGATTAGCCCCCATTCCTAGGTTCTTGGAACATTAAGGACAACTATTTTGATAGCCATGGAGCTTACTTAGGTCCATTCATTTATTTGTTGTTAGAGAATAGAGGAGTTTAGATATTTAGCATTGTTAGTTTCAAAGTTTGTATTTATGAATGCTAGCATCTAACCCTTGTTTAATTCTTATCATGATGGTGTTTATGCTTTGTTTTAGCTAAATTATAGAACTATTTTAGGTGGTAGTTCTTGCTTCATTTGATTTAGCATTAAGCAAAGTATACATGCACACAATAGTAATTCTTAGTGTTTGGTCCGTGATTTTGAACTCATAACTATATATTTATATGATTCCCTTGTTTGAATTTCATAATTTACAACCTGGAAGGATGACCCATAAGTAAAAACATTCACAAAATATAAAAGAGACCCAAAAAGAGTGAGTAGGGTAGAAAAGGGTTAGGGGCACCGGAGGGGACATGAGTGCACAGGTGCTTATGTGTTGGCTAAGCACGGTGTTTAAAGCCATAAAAGATAATTTAATTAAATTTTGATTGGGTTGTAGGGTGTGGAAGAGAAAATAGAAATTAAGAAGCATATAAAAGAGGTGATTTAATAAATTTTTTATTAAATATAAATATTGCGGAGACACTATTGAACCAAATGATGTATAAATGCTAAAATATAGGAATGACACAAGCAAGATAATATGTAATATTTAAAACAATAAAAAAGAAGGAGAGGGGACTTAGCTATTTTCCACACATTATAGGATCAAGAAATACTTGGAAAGTTCTAAACAGTGTCAAAAGTGTCGTCACTACTCACAATAAATTCTCAAATGTAAGAATGAGGTTAGATACGATTGCCCATGATAGGAAAGGGTGCGTGGATGCTCAAGACCTCTTCTGGGTGCTAGTAGCTATGTAAACGATCCAAACCTAATTTTTTTAGTGTTGCAAGATCCTCGTTGTTGCTTCTTATTGATCACCTAAGAGTCACACAATGATTTCCGAAGTTACATGTAACGTGTAAAATAAAAGTTCACCTACACAATCCCACAAATTACATCAAACCTAAAAATAAATATGCAATATGGGGAGTCATACTGATCACGATGGCTAACACAAGAGTGAAGTTATGACCAAGAATTACACTACATCTACAACTACATGTATTTCTTGTGAGTGTGTGTAGAAATCATGCCCTAGGATGCTCATTTGCAAGTTACACTTGATAGTGGGTTGTATCTAGATGTTGCGATGTAGTAGAAATTGTGGATGGAATATAATGAAGTCCCTTATCCCTTGAATAGATGCTATATGGATGCTTTAGATTATTTTTGGTGCCTTTAGGAATGAAAGATTAGTGGATGCTAGTAATGCTTAGTGTTTGGTTCACGATTTTGAACACATAACTATGTATTTATATGATTTCTTTATTTGAATTTTTTAATTTACAATTAGAAGGATGAACCATAAGTGAAGAATATTCCCAAAGTGAGTAAGGAGGAAAATGTACAAGGGTGCCTAGAGGAGACATGAGCACATGGTGACTTTTGTCCTGACTAGGCGCTGGTGTCTGAAGTCATAAAAGATAAATCAATAAAATCTTGACTGGGTTGTAGGGTGTGCAAGACCAAATAGAAAATAAGAAACAAAGAAAAGAGGCCAAATATAGTCATCAATTTATACCATGTAACATCCTTAAACCATATTTGGAGCTCACACTATGACACCTACTTGCTTGAATCATCCTCAAGAACCATGCTAGTCAACTAGACATCATGTTACATGACCAATTTATGACACCTCATATCTTCATTACCAATCAACCTTCACCTTATCTTATGGATGAACCACATACAAACACCTAAGCCACACAAAAATCCCTTTGAAATCAACGTAACACTTGACATCAATGATAACAACTAAGACACCAATTCCAACAAGTATGATTGTTGATATGTTTGAAAGCCCAATGTTTCATAATTGTAAGTTTGGATTCGCAATCCCAATGTGGTGCATGTGTGGATCAAGAGCATGAGAAATATATATGGAACAATTATTTAGTTCTAGAGTCTACTTGATATATCCTATGTTCACACTAAGGGGGATGTTGGGAATAGTGTCTTTGGTAATCACATGAAATTTAGTAAAATAATTATACGTAACGATGTAATGAGATGTTAGTAATGTTAAAATCATATTTGTAAATAGGTATGCGGGTAAATAAAATGTGCTTGAGTTAGTATATATTGAATATGGATGTTGAAAGAGTTGTAATACGGGGAGTGGGTTTAGACTAGTCTACAAAACTCCATACACAACGGATTTTACGGGGTAGATTTTTCTTAGCATTCTGGGAGCATTTATAGGCTAGAGGATAGATCGACCTTCCTCTCTACACTACTTCGGCTAATGGCATTGGATTTCCCAAAAAACCAAGAAGTACGAGTTCTCTTCACACTCTTTAGAAGCAGTTATAGGTTGGATAATAACACATCTTTCTCCCTACACTTCTTCAACCAAAGTGGCATGAGATCACCCAAAAAACTCACACTTCATCAAAATTTATAGGATCCTTTCTACACCATTTTTCTCATCATGGATCAAGTGCACATGTTCCTTTTTCATTACATCAATTTTACATATATACATGCATATTTACATATGGATTTTACACATATATATGCGTATTTGACTACTTCATTGTCTTCTCTTTTGTAATTTTTATGTATGGGAAGAAAGCAGTCAACAATAATAATGACATCACTCAACATCATACACGACATACTAACATGTAGGTACATCACACGCATTGGCATATACACACGTGTTTCCACCCTAGGTTCACTTTCATCACTTTTTACACGTTTTCATCTTTAGTCTGCATGCTCCATATTTTTGTCATTCCACGCTTTTTCTATTCCCTTGAAAAATTTTCTACATCACTCTACATGGATATCGGTACACATCTCTATCGAATTTATATTAATGAGCATTCTTCTCACCAAAATAAAGTGGGGAAAATTTAGACACTAAATCACGCACTTTGGGTAATTATTTAGTCCGGTCTCATACTACTACTCCTATGGTTTTTAGTGAAAAAGAGTACTAATTAACCCATGTATTTGGCCATTTTATCTTTTTGTTGTCGTTACTTTCAATATTACACACGCACTTTCCTAGTTACAATTTTATTAATATTTAGGAAAATTAATTATAATTGATATGGCTGCAATATTTATAGATATTGCATGTACCGATTAAAAACAAATGATAAGTTGCATAGTACAACCAAAAATCAAACAGAGATAATAAAAATAAATTACTATTACAAATTATGCAAAAAAATCTACGTGCAGTTGAAACAGACTAGTGTCAATCTAATAAAACAAATATAATGGTTATATTAACATAACCATATAATAACAATATCAAACTATTAATTTACCATTTTAGATGTAAAATTAACTATGGTAAACTCTATTTAACCTAATAATTCGTACTATCATATTGTGTCTTTCCGCTTCTAAGCGGGGCTCCAAACCAAGACTCGGGCGCCCCGGGTGATATGATCCCGTTGGGGCACCTTGATCCTCTTTACACTTTACTCTCACTTTTTGGTAACTTTTTAAACGTTTGATATTTTTATCTTTTTGGTGGTCGACATTTTCGGTGTTAATTATGAAATTAGAACAAGAGAACCATATAAATATAAAGTTATGAGACCATAATGAGGGACCAAGCACTAAGAACTACTGCCGCCACCTAAGGTTACATCCATATAAGGTTTTTATTACTTCATTGCATCCATCTAGCTCCATCACAAGGGACAAAGTTTGGTTCGTTTGCATCACACTACATAGGAGGTGAGTTCATTTAATCCCATGCACCATTTACTTACATTATACATCTAGTTATTTCTCACTTCTCAAAAAGTGCAAGTGGTATAAGAGTACTTAGGCACGATTTTCACACACACAACTAGAACTACATTGGGTTTGAGATGTAGTGTAGCACTTAGTGATAAGTCCATCCATTTTGAGGATGGGAACAATCGACCCCTTCATATGAATTTTTCTTTTTTAGAGTTTTGATATTTTATCCGGGGTTTTACAAGTGTTTCTTCCATCTCTAATTTACAACGAAATCCAAAAAAGTTCAAAGCGACACTCACGTGACAGAAGAGAACAAAGCTGATCATCTAAAGAACACCTCATAGGAGGTTTCTGGTCATTTCCACATGAGACGAGGGTGCCCCGGATGCCCCTATCTTTCTCCAGGTGCCCCAGTCTAGCCAAGCAATTTGGATATGCATTTTCCGAACTCCTGTGTGGCAATTTCCTCCTCATGTCTAGCCAATCTCCACTTTGCATCACAATCCAACCACATCGCTAATTAGCTAAGACCTTTCTTAACCATATTTATCTTTAGGGTTTCACATTTTATTTATTAGGTTGATTGGGTATATTTATTATACTTTATCATCATTTATTTACTCCTTCTACAACATTAGATTTGATTATTATATTCCATTTTAGTTTATTCATCAATAAAAAGGCATATAACGTCTTGTTTCACCATATGACTTACTCAACCTGAAATATTTACCAACATGGAGTCTTACTAACACCCTTGACACATATCACTCACAATGTTATACCATGTAAAATCCTTAAACCACCTTTGGAGCTCACACTATGACACTTACCCGAATCATCCTCAAGAACCATGCTACTCAACAAGACATCATGCTACATGACCACTTCATGACACCTCATCTCTTCACTACTAATCAACCTTCACCTTATCGATGGATGACACCACATATAACACCTAAGCAAATCAATACTTCATTTGACATCAATGTAACACTTGGAATAAATGACAACAACTAAGACACCAAGTCCAACATGTATGATTGTTGATATGTGTGCAAGCCCAATGTTGCATATTTGTAAGCTTGGATTTTCAATCCTAATATGGTTCATGTGTGGATCAAGAGCATGATAAATTTATATGGTAGAATGGTGTAGTTCCATTCTAGTGATATATCCTATGTTTGCACTAAGGGGGAATGTTGGGAATAATGTGCTAGTACTCACATGAAAGTTAGTAAAATAATTATATGTAAAAATGTAATGAGATGTTAGATATGTTCAAATCATAGTTATAAATAGGTATACAAGCAAATAGAATGGGTGTGAGTTAGTATATATAAAATATGGATGTTGAAAGAGTTGTAATAACTCTCACAATGGCCTAGATGTGAGAATAATTATAGGAGATTACATGAGGTGATATGGTCCTATAAATTTAATGTCTCTCACATAATAATGTAATTGAAAGATGGAATTTATATTAGGTGTTTAATTAAAGTTTTTTTGTTTTTACCTTGTGTAATTGTGAGATATATAACTAAATTCAACAAGATGAAACTCTTGCTAGCCCTATACTTTGTTTTTTCTTTCTTTAATGGCTTCCTATGTCGTTCCTTTCTCTTATTCATATCCCAATGACCCCACACTTGTGTTTTTCACCTATACCAACACGTGTGAGGATATTGTTGATGTTAAATTTCTTAATATAAGCTGTGATGACACGTATGTAGCTTATTCTATTATGGTCCAAATATGAATGCACACATGAACGCTGCAATTTTTTTGTTTCTTAATACTATGTCTACTATATTTTATAAGTTTTCTCAAGGCATAGGTTCTCACGATGATTATGATACTAATACGACACCATTACTAAGGATTATGAACCAACATTTATGGTTTTTATAGAAAAACCCTCAACGCCTTGACACCATTGTGTGTGTGTGTGTGTGTGTGTGTGTGTGTGTGTGTGTGTGTGTGTGTGTGTGTGTGTGTGTGTGTGTGTGTGTGTGTGTGTGTGTGTGTGTGTGTGTGTGTGTGTGTGTGTGTGTGTGTGTGTGTGATGAAAAAGTGTATAAATGCATCTAATACTCTTGATTTGACTATTACATCTTCCATTAAGGATACATCTACTATTTTTACATCCATTTTGTCTTTAGGGGAAACTAACTCCTCCACCTTCAAAGTGTTATAATACATATGCCTATGTCTATTACTATTCCTACATCTAATGTGTATACCCATGTGGCTTCTCATCCATTTATTCGTAAAAAATATCTTGAGATCCTTTCTCACAATTTGCAATCCCAAATATTATAATTATAGAAAATATCCTTTGCCTCTTACAATCTCATGGAATCTACTCAATTATTTCACAACTCAAATGCATCATAAGTGGCCTCCTATCCTTTTCCTATTTATCTTTTATCCCCTACACTTCTTATCTATGATTGAAAAATTGATCCTAAACAATACCTTCATGTTTTTAATGTCACATGCATATATTATTCTTAAAACGATGTACTACTTACTAAAATATTTCTAATAATCTTCAAAGAATTTTTGTTGTAATCGTTTTATGAACTTCTTGTTCACTTGGTATGGAATTTTACCCCTTTAGATAATCAATTAATTGTGTAAGTTTGAAATAATATTGGGGATAAGGTATCCATGATCAATTGTCCAAGATGTGACATGGATACATTGAGTCAGATAGTGACTATGTTATGAATTACATGAATATGATTATTAAAATGATTAATATCCTAGCTAACACTTAGCTTCAATATTTTCTCTCTCAAATCCTTCTATCTCCATTTGCAAGAATCAATTATCCTTGATACGTTTTAGTCATTTTATCAAACATGCCATATATTAAAATAACAGGCCCTAAGATATTTACAATGAACAAAATTAAGCATGTTCATAATGCTCCTAACATAGCTAACATGTTAAATTTAAAAGAAAACCTACTTTTAAATGAAAAATATAATGATAGCAAATATGATGTTAAATCTATTGTCATTTTGTATCTCAACCTACCAAACTTTAGTTACAAGCTTCTCCTTCGAGGTAGTTTACATGATTTCCTTCTTCACCCCATATGGTCCTTCATGTGTTTGCTAGAGTGTAACCTTCTATCTCTATCTCCATTCTTAAAGTTTGATATAATAAAATTCATGGTAAATAGTTTAACTATAATTCCTATTATAATTATCATAGATGTGTTGGGCATTATACTAATCAATGTATCAAACTTCGTCGTGTTATCCAATATTTCGTTGATGTAAATACTATTGAATTTGACTCGCCACTTGATAAATATATTTTTGCTATTAACAACACGATATTAATATTTCTAATGACCCTCTTCCGAATAAAAATACTACCAAATCCAATATGTAAGTTCTTTATACTTATCAATCTCAACCTCCTCCACCTTTGTATGATTATCCCGTGGATTCACTTATTGGAACTATCACTCCTGTTCATCTTCTTTGGCATATTATTACCTTTGAAAATTCAGATATAGCTCATGATCTTGTCTACGATATACTTTATGATTTCCTAATCCCTATTTATAACATTTTGATTGAAAATGGTGTTAGACATAACACATGCACATTCAAATTTATTTGTCACACGAAATTTTATATTAATACCTCTCTTGGGTATATTATTATACCTCTTATGGTTTGCTATGCTACTATGGATATTCCTTTTTGATCACCTATTCCCTTAGATCATGTGAAATTTGTATAGATTTATCTTGATTCGTACTATTAAGATTATCTAATATATTTTTCATCAATGCATCAAATTTATTTACAATAAAAAATGTGTTACTATCAAGGGTACTCCATATGAGACCCCATTTCCTAATCCTTAAACTAAAAAAGTGACAGTTTCACACATGATACTATTACACCTCTACACACTACCTCTAATAGATTTATCCCTCATCTATCTCCTCTTAAGTCTCATATTGCACATCCTATGGATCACAAGTAGGTTATACAACCCCATCTTCTTGAAGTCCATCCTAATCCTACTACACATGTGGTTTATTCAAGGTCCGAGCCTCATTTGTTTGGAATGTTTGTTGATCTCCCAGATCTCCATCCTAATACCACTACACATGTATCTTAATTGAGATCTAATCCTTATTTATTTGATGGGTATTCTCATCACCCTATTACCTTGTATTTCCCTTTCCCTTTACACAAATATTCTAAAATACAAAAACATTCAAATTATCAAATAAATATAAAACCATGAAAATATTTTCAAAAATAGAAATTCAAGACCTATGTATACAACTTTATTTTCTATCTTGTTACTTTACAATTGTTGTTTTTCAAACACTTTTATATGTAACATATTTTATATGTACTATTTATGCACAAACATTCATGAGGTCTATTGATATTAATGCATGATACACACATAATTATAGATGATGATAAATGTTGGCCTAAGTTCATCCCAATGGCCTTGCTAATATAAAGGCATCTCTTATACTACTCAAATGTTTTTTTTTTTCAACACAATTACTTTGAGTTCCTTATCATGATCGATTTATTATCTTTGTGTAATATGATATTATCAAACGAATATGGATAGCACACATGTCTTGTGTAGTGTTATATTTTCTAAATTTATGTGTCTTTACACTACTATTAGATATTGTATTCACTTTTTTGATTGTTTGTATGTTTACTTCTATGTGTGAAACCTATGTCATTTTCTATGTGTATCTTGTGACACTTTAGTATCACTTTTTGGTGGTTTGATGATTTTTCTATGACTAACATATGTGGCATTTCTAATGTCATTGTAATACTAAATTATTTTTACGATCAATTGCCTTTATATGTATTTTTACTATCCATAATTAAATTTTACAATTGTTTCTTGCTTTCTTATTTTATATCTTTGTGTATCATTTTTTATAACATGCAAACCCTTGTAGAAAAAGATATTACTGGTGACCACCTAAGAAATCCATCCATATGATTCAATGTTATCATAAAACATCAAACATGGATACACATCATTTATCTTGAGTCAATAATTTTATTTGCAATCTCACTAGCCTCGAAATACATGGCATTTTATATGGTTTATCACGTGTATATTTATACATATCAAGAACATATATATAATTCATATTTCAAATACATAATTACATAGGGTAAATATATTTAAGAATAATATTAGACAGAGAATAGAAATATATTTTACATACGTACATATCATCTGTTAGACAAGGATGAAACCACCAAATATATGGTTCAACTTAGGGGTAGATTTCTAGAAAATTACTGAATTTATATATTTTGATAGATAATTATAGATTTATGCTACAATTTCAAATACATATTACAAGGTCCATAGTAGGGTCTACTACATTTCCCTAAATAATGATGGGGGTTTTAGTGATTCATTCCTTTTAATCATTGTATGACTCAAACATAGTTTCAATACAAGTTATAGGGGTCATTTTCCTCCTATTTTTTCTATATTCATCATTATATATCTCAATCTAATATTTAAATCACATGATGGGGACACTATACTTGTATTTCCCTTTCACCTATGTGTTATTTAACACTTAAGCCTAGAAACATATATAATATTGTGTTCCATGGGATTATAAGAAATTGAGGTGATTATAAAACCTCGTGATGACCTTCCTCTCACTTTTTTTGGAAGATATCGGGATAACTAGAAAAAGTTTAGGTAACCTTCCTTCTTTTTAGGTTCTTGAGAAACATTTTCTAGAGGTCATTTTTACATGGGGTCAAGTGAAACTCAATTCTTATGGTAATTTGACATCTCCTTCATAAAAATGAGAATTGATCACTCTCAAGTCTTCAAAGCAATTCAATTCCAATCCAAGTCTCTAAGTGTAACAAATTCAATACATTCTCCCTCAAAAAAGTGAATAAAATCATTCCTTCCATGTTTTATCTCTTTGATTTATCACTTATAAGTTCAATTTTCAAAATTATAAATATATTTCAAAATTTGAGTTATAGTTCAATTTATTTTGTAGAAATTGACTACACTCTATATTACATGTTTCATCATGGAACATGCACACACTCAAGAAGAATCACAAACTATGTGTGAAGACAAAGTGTGTGTACAAACTTTGATAATTTTACCTTTAAATATGTAATTTTCATTGCATAATTAATGATGAAGTAAATTTGGATGCCTAATTTTTGAAAGTTATCATTTGGAAATGACAAATTTGGGTTTGCACTTTAATCATGACTTGTCCCACATTTTAATCCCAAGTAACATATCATTATCCCTCATTCATGACTTTTTATCTATGAAAACTTTATAGTCACTTACATAATTATTTTTAATAACCCACACATGTATAACATATGTATACCTCTTTCCTAAAATCTTCCACAATCTCACTTTGGTTACCTATATGGAATATTGTAGATATGACTAATTTGTCTCTTGGTTTGGTCCTAGACCAAAAAAATTTATTTCCTACAACCCAACTATCACTTTTCAATTTAATATCTTTTCATGGGTTGGTTCATATCCTATAGGTCAACCTTAATGTGAAAAACTATAAAATAAAGTTTAAGTCAATTATTTACCTCACCTAGTACTCCTCTAGTACTCTCAAGAGAAATCAATGCAAATTACATTTCTAAATGACTATAATATCTCCTAAATTACTTCAAATCAATAACACAACCTACAAATAGCCAATACATAAGTCTGAAGCCATCAAAACTAGGTTTAAGATCCATGGTTCTCATTATATTGACCTTTCAAGTTAACAAACACTATTTATTATGTGTATACACTTTATTTTCTAAATGTGACACATTTTTCCTCGTAGTACAATTGTCTTGTGACATCGTATGCATCCCATGTTTGTGGATATGTTCCTATATATGAATTGTTTATATAAGTTATAGCCTACTTGAATAAACAATATTACTTACACTATTTCTTATAACAATAATTTTATACTTGTTATATTATAGAGTAGGACATGATTGTTACTTTTATCTACTATTCATGTTTTCTTTACACATGTATTCTTTCTTGTTTCTTGTTGCATGTTGATTTTTTCCTCTACACCATGGTTTCCACCATGTGTAACCCAATTTACATCTATATTTCTCAAATGTGGCCACCATTCAATCCTTTTATGTTATCCTATGCAGATTATCAAACGTATAATACATGGGTACTTTTTTTTAGCCAAACACTCAAATGCTTTATCACATTCTCCTCAAAAGAGGGGACATTCATCAAAGTTATTTTTATAGTTACATAAAGGTTACAAAATATACAAATAGAATATTATAGGGTTCAAATCCTTTAAAAATGTCATAGTTAGTGAAATGTGGTAGAATTCAAATAAGGTCAAAACCATACAATACTATTAGGACTAGAGTACAGTCTTGACTTTTATCGCACGTTCTCGGACATAGGGTAGATTCACTCAATTTATCAATTTATACATATTCTATTAAATATTTAGATAATTTTCACATAGTCATATTTAAATGACACATTTCATAGAAAATTACAAGGGATGTGAGTACTTCATTCCTTCTCCATGAAAATAGTTATATTCATTATCAAAACTAATGTTTGCCATCACATGTGTCCTTTCCCCCTTTTATTTTTCAAAATTTTACATAATCAAATTTAGTTTCAAAATCACCATTTGGGGCATGGAAATGTTCATTCATCACAAGGTATAATTGTTTAAGTTATTAAAGATTAGGCCTAAACCCATCTATGCAACATTGTGGTTTGTGGGTTTAGTGGAAGGCATAAAAGTAGATAGGTTATTCATAGATTGATATTTCCACTTCTCTCACACTATACCAAAATGAGGAAGGTTTCAAAACAATCGAGTTCATGATTTAAAAAATACTAGGATTTTATTAAACCCTAGAGGATTGATTAAGTAAAATTGGAATAAACTAAGATAATGTATAATTAATCTAATTTAGGAGGACATAAAAATTGTAAATAAATACTCTAAAGCAATATAAATTAACTAAATAATTAAGACTAATGGAAATAAAACTCTAATTTGAAAGAATAAGGCAAGGAAAGAACTCATCTTATTATAGATTACTATTGCAGGTTTGACAAGAAATTCCGAAGTAGGAATGACTACATAGAGCTCCCAAAAAGGGTGGATCTAGAAGATATGAGAAACCTGGAGTGCCTATGAGGATACTTTGGAGCACCCCAGGGGCACTCGGTATGCAGAAATAGGGGTCATGGTCTTTGAAAAATCTCATAATATGATTTTTTCAGTTTTAGAAGATAACATATGACCTTCGTTGTATCTTGCACTAGATTTTCTTAACTACGCCGAATGTACTGAATAATGTAATGATGACCTATAAGAGAAAAAAGGAGTATCAAACCTTGAAAATATAAAAATGCAAATGGATGGGTCTGAATGACCTCAGCTACCACAATAATGGGCTTACTAAATTGAGTGCTACACTACATTTTAGACCCAAATGTAGTTATGTTATGTGTGTGTTTTCATGTCATGCCCTGTGTGCTCTTTTTCTAGTCACACTATGTGAAATAGTGAGTAATAAATAAATTTAGAAAATTTAATAACAAGTGTGCATGGAATAGAATTGAATCCCTCCCTTATTAAGTGTGTGTTGATGTAAATATCCTATCATTGATGCATGGAACTATGTGGATGCAAGTGATGCAATGGATGGAAATATAGATTGAGTGATAGTAGTAGATGATGCTAAGACCTTCGTTATGGTATCATAACTTTATATTTCTAGGGTTCCATTGATCTAATTTCATAATAAACTCGAAATGACAATTTCGAAAAATATACTGAGATGAAAAATGGTCGAAAAGGTCCAAAAAGTGGTGGGAAGATTTGAAAAGGATCGGGGCATGTATATAAAAATGTGCGGGAATGACAAAATAATAGGAAAATAACATGGGATTAATTAGTACTTTCTTCACTCAAGAACCTTCTAAATAGTAGTATGAGATTAGGCTAAATAATGTCTAAAGTGCATGATTTTATGACTACAAGAATATTTCAGAGTCACATACAATGATATAACAATAAAGTGCGAGATATGACACAAGCAATAAGCGAATGGAAATTGAAACCCTAAGTACAAGAGATAGAATAAGAGACTTAGCTGATTTGGAGAACATATGACACATGAGGGGATATTGTCATAACTAAGCCCAAAAAATCATAGAACATTCTAAAATGTCGGGACTATGGTGCTTGGACTAGATCGGGGGTGCCTACGTGTTGGAGACTAGTTTACGAGTGCCCGAGACTGCAAAAACCTAAGAAAATATTTTTTTAGTGTCACAAGATGCTCACTAATGTTTTTATTGATCACCTGTAGAGGTTGGAAGATTGCTTGAGTTCTCCTATAGCTTGCAAAATAAAATACCGTCTACAAAACCCGAAACACATCAAATCCAAAAAGAAAAGTATGCAAATAGAGGAGTCGACGACGCGACGGTCATCCAAAATTATGAACTTATGACCGAGTGTTTCACTACACCTCATACTCCATGTATTTATGTGAGTGTTTGTAGAATCGTGCCCTAGGTGGCTCTTGTACAAGATGCACTTGATAATGGGAAATAACTATATGTAATAATGTAAATAGATGTTTGGATGTCAAAATGAACTTCCCCTCCTATGAAATGTGTGTATAAAAATTCAGTCCATTGTCCCTTGAATGAAGCTAGATGGATGTTTTAATGCTCTCGGAAATTCCTCTGGATGCAACCTTAGGTGATAGTAATAAACGCTTAGATCTTGGTACTTAATTATAGTCACATAACTTTATATTTATATGATTCTCTTGTTTGAATTTTGTAATTGAACTCTAAAAGGTCGACCCATAAGAAAACCAGAGTCCTAAAAGATAAAAGAGGCCTAAAGGGGCGAGTAAGATATAAAGAGGTTGGGGGCGTGTAGAGGGGACGAGGGCACTTGAGTGCTAGTTTCCGAGCCAAGAAAGATAAAGCGGTGAAAGTCGACTAGGTAGTGATGTGTGCAAGACCACAATGAAAGAAAGAAAGAAAGCAAAGAGGCCAAAAACAAATTTCAATTACTATTTTTCTCTCTTAGGAATCATATGAATAGTTGTATGTGACTAGGACCTAGAAATGTACCCAAGTGCATGCTTTAGTGTCTACATTTTCCCCCACTTTATGTTGTTGAGTGAATGCTCGATAACATAAAGTAGATAAGGGATACATACATGAAAATTATGTAGATCAATGTCTAAAGCGTGTTGAGGAGATAAGAAAAAGCATGGAGTGAATAAAATGAAGCATGGAGGCTAAGTAAGAGGATCTGACCCTAGGGGTGAAGCATATGTGTTGTGTCGCAATGAACATGTTGTCATTGTCACTTGTGCTTAATGTGCTCACCGATGCGATTATTACATCCCATAAGAACGGACCTGCAAAGAGAAGAGTAAAAGAGTAGTCAAATATGTGTATATGTAAAATTTGATCCAAATATGTTAAAAGTGTGTAAAAAAGTAGTAAAAGAACACGTACACCTTATCGTGATGAGTGAAAAAGATAGAAATTTTCTGGACTATTGTAGAAGGGAGATTTTTTTAGGAAATCTAGTGCCAAGAGAAAGTTTTTGTGGCGATCTCACGTCACGAAAAAAGAACTGTTGGGGAGAAAGGTCTAGTGTTATTCTCCATCCTGATCTGGTTCTCAAAATGTATACACCACTGTAGATGGTGTGATTCTTCTTTGTTCCAGATTCAATCCATTTTGATCTAGTTCGATCTAACACAAATAGAAAAAGGAGATAACATGTATTATAATTGCTAGAGGAATGTGTTTGTTCTATGAAAACCTTTGTGTAAATTCTTGAAAAACTATACTTATCTCGAGAAAAAAATTGTAACACAATTCAAGGCATTGGCGTCTTGTTGGGGTTAGCACATAGGTTGTACAGATAATATATCAGATCTAAGCATACATGCAATAAAAGTGAATATTCTACCAGAAGAAATATACAAAACAAGAGATATAAATCAACACCAGATTTAACGATTTTAACCTAGTGTGGGCTACATCCACGAGAAATAAGACAATCTATTATCCAAATCTTTCGGAAGATATAAAATGAATATTTAAAACCTTCCACACCTCTCACGATGTACAATACTTTATTTCTCTCAAGCTTCTCTTTCTTCTCCAAGAATTCTCTCTCTCACAATTATTTTCACAATAATCATCAACTCTCTCCTCTAACCCTATTTTTCTAGCTTATAAATAGATTATACAAACTTAGGGAGCTTATCCATGCAATTACAATCAATAGATCTGCTTTAATAATAAAATTAGATCTAATTCCCATGAGTTAAATAAAACAGGTCACACACAAGGAACTGATGCTAGTTAGCCCTAACCAATGTCAGTTCCTCCTTGCCTAAACGATGCCGGTCATAGGTGACTGATGTCAGTCCCTTCATAACCGATGATGGTTACTTTATTTTCCAGCAAGTTGATATAGCATGCTAAACTGAAGTAATTGAGCTCCACATCTCAACAATCTCCCACTTGGAGATAAATTACTGTTTTATACATGTATAACGTCATTCTTGGATCCTTTTCTTAGATTTGTTTCTTCCTTTTTTAAGTCTCAAACTCAAAGACCAACATAAGTGGAGTGTAGCTCTAACTTCTCTTTTGTTAATGGCTTTGTTAGCATATCTTCGAGGATTTTCACTCATATGAATCTTCTCTAGTTATAGCTACCCATCCTCCAATACCGCCATATGAAGTGATATATCAACTGAATGTTTTTCATTCTATATTGAAACGCTGAGTTCTTTGTCAAATGAATTACAATCTTACTTGTCATTGAATAATTTGTAATCATCTTATTCCTTACCCAACTTTTCTATGAACCCGCTCATCCATATCATATCTTTTCTAGCCTCTGTAGCTGCAACATACTTGAACTCAGTATTATACAAAGCCATAACCTTATGTAATCTCGAAATCCAACTAACTTTTGTCCCACCTACTACGAAAAAATATCCAGTAGTTCTCCTTCTACCATCCGGATCTTCACAGAATCGAATAAACATAGCCACATAAATAAATATCCGAACCTCTAAAACATAATTGCATGCTAGATGTCCCTCTCAAATAACTAAGTATTACTTGGACTTATTTCCAATGCTTTTACTTGGATTGGCCATAAATATACTCACAACTCCCATTTTCTCGTGCAATGTATGGTGCGGTACAAACCATAGCATACATGAGACTCCTAACTGCTAAAGCATATGGTACTCATGTCATGTATTTGACCTCCTTATGTGATGAAGGACACCGATCTTTTCTCAATTTGAAGTGTCCATCCATAGGTGTACTTACAAGTTTTGAATTCTACATTTTAAACCTTTCTAACACCTTGTAGATATAATCCTCTTGAGAAAAATATAATTTATTTTTCTTCCTGTCTCTCTTTGTTTTGGCATGCCTAGGATTATTTTTACAGATCCTAAATCCATCATAACAAATTTGTGAGCTAACTTTCCCTTAATCTCACCAATGTCCTACATACTAGATCCCTAATAAGCATATCATCCACATACATTAAAAAATAATATAGCTCCCATTTTCAAGCTTCTTGAAATAAACACAATGATTGGATTCACATCTCAAGTAACCATGCTAATGAATGAAACTATAAAAACCTCATGTACCATTTCCTGGAGCTTGCTTGAGCCCATATAGGCTCTTTTTCAACCTACACAATAATTTTTCCTTACCCTTGACTTCATACCCAAGTGCCTCGCTACATATAAATCTCTTCATCCAAATCACCATGAAGGAAATTCGTCTTCAAATATACTTTCTCCAAATGTAAGTCCTCTACTACAACTAAACTCGTACAATATGAATAGAAGTCATCTTTACAACAAGAGAAAATATTTCACCAAATTCAATACCTACTTTCTGTGCAAATCCCTTTACTACAAGCCTTTCTTTGTACCTTTTCTCGTCCGACCCTCTTCTTACATGATCCTATAAACCCACTTATTCTACAATGTCCTCTTACTTACTTGCTAGAGACTTAACAAAATACCAAGTCTAATTTTTTTCCAAGGATTCCATCTCCTCATCCATGTCATGCTCCCACTATGCGTGGTTCTCATCATGCATTTATTCTATAAAATTTTCTAGTTCACCATTATCATCAATAATAAATAAAATAAAGAAGGTATAAATATTTTTGGAGGTTTACTTACCCTTTGTTGCCTTCTCATAGGAGTTTGGGTACCAGAGGCTCATTCGGACCTCTTGGACATTTGTATCTAATTTCGACAAAGGACCGACTGGTCACATGTAATCGACATTGGTTCTACTAACCGATGTCGGTTTGGCTCTTTGTAATCATTACCGGTTGGTGACCGATGTCGGTCGTGGCTCAATCGACAAACGATTCTTGTGTAACCCTATATGTATGAATTTTAAATCCGAGAGTTCATTTTCATTCACAAATTTCTCAACCGGTTCTTCCTTGGTTACCAAAAATTGATCCCTATATATTCTCTTTTCATTTCACTCAATGTCACAAGTCCTAATAATTTTAGAATTCTCTAAATCCCAAAAAAAGAATCTGAAATCACCATATCCATAACCAATGACAAGACATCTCTTGGATTTTGCATCTAAATTTTTCCTATTTTCCTTATATATATATATATGCACAAAATATTTCAACTAAAAAGTTTAAGAAAATAAAGATATACCTCTTTTTCGGTCCAAGCTTCCTTTGGTATTCCTCCATATAGTGAACTTGAAGACCCACAGTTAATCAAATAAACTGATGTATCAATTGCTTCTGCCCAAAACTACAAGGGCAATCCAACATGTATCCTCATACTTCTAGCATGTTCCATGATTGTCTTGTTCATTCTTTTTGCAACACCATTCTCTTGTGGTGTTCTTGGAACCATCCTTTCTCTACGTATTCCATTTACTAAACAATAATCATTGAAATTCTTGCTATAGTATTCACCACCATCATCGGATATAAGGCACTTTAACTTTGAATTTAATTCATCCTCAATAAGGGATTTCCATCTTTTAAAATTCTCAAAAACATCATATTTATGTTTAATGCAATAAACCCATACCTTTCTTTTAGCATCATCAATGAAAGTAACATAATACTAAGATCCTCCTTGAGAAGCTTCCCGGGCTAGTCCCCACACATTTGAGTGTAAAATCTCAAATTTATGCTCCTTAGTTACCCCAACTTTGAGAAATATCACTCTCTTTTTCTTTCCAAAGACACAATGCTCACATAAATCAAGATCTAAATCTTTTAAATCTGATAACTTACCCTTAGCATTTAAGATCTGCATTCCTTTTTGACTCATATGGCCCAACCGATTATGCCACATGCATGCATATGAATATGAAGTAGATAATACAGAAAAGGAATCAATAACACATGTAGATAAATATAACATTCCTACCTTCTTACCTCTTTCCATAACAAAAGCACCCTTGGTGACTTTCCAAGAGTCTACTGTGAATGTAACCATGCAACCAAATTCACCTAGTTACCCTATAGAAATAAGATTCTTCCTGAGGCTTGGCACATGCCTCACATCTTTCAATACCCATGTATTTCTATTTTGTAAATTTAGATGAACTTCCCTTTACCAAGTAATACCGCAAGGTTCATCATCACCCAAATAAATATGCCTAAAATTACCCTAGACATAATTTTTGAAATAACCCTATGGAGTTGCATGGAATGAAGCTCCCGAATCTAAAACCCATGATTCTATTATATCATATAAAGAAAGAATAAGAGAATCTTACATTACCTCTCGCTACAATATTTTCCTCTTTACCTTTGTCTAGGTGTTAGTTCTCTTTATCCTTTGACCAATAATATTTCTTTGTATGTCCTTTCTTTCCACATTTCCAACAAGTAATTCCTTTACCTCTGGATTAAGATCTGTCATCCTTTGACTCGATTTCCCATTATTCTTACTCTTGGATCTCTCCTTCTTCTTGCCTCTTCTTTCTACATTCAAAGCATTCCTGATGATTATTCCTTTCAGACGTTTCCCACAAATTTCTTCATTCAATATTATACTAACCACATCATCAAAATTTAAAATATTATTTGTAGATGTTGTATTACTAATATCCATTACCAAGTTATCCCAACTATAAGGAAAAGAACATAAGAATAAGAGTTCTTTCACTTCATCATCAAACGTAATATCAACCAATTTTAATCGATTTACAATAGATTAGAAATCATTCAAATGAATAGATGCAAATCCACTTTCATGCATCTTAGAGCTAAATAGTTTCTTCATCAAATAAACTTTATTTGAAGCACTAGGTTTTTCATATAAATTAGCAAGATATTTCATTAACTCTACCGTAGATGTCACTTCTGTAATATTGGAAACCATGGATGCTGCTAGGCTCAATATTATAAATCCCAAATCCTTTTTGTCAATAATCTTCCATTCTTCATCAGTCATCTTTGTAGGTCTATAATTTTCATCCAATGGTAAGTAAAAATCTCTTTGATACAGATAATCCTAAATCTACATCTTCCATAATTGATAATTTCAGCCGTAAAACTTCTCTACCTTGTATTTGTTTTCTTTTTCCATTGTTGTAACTCCTACTCAATCAGAAAACCCTTTGTGATTAAATCTTTAAACACAAAAACCCTCAAACAAAGCTCGATACTAGTTTTTAGGGTTAGCACACAGTTGTCTGACAGATAATATATCATATCTAAGCATACATGCAATAAAAGAAGATATTCTACCAGAAGAAATATACAAAAAAAGAGATATAAATCAACACCATATTTAACGTGGTTCACCCAGTGTGGGATACATCCACCAAGAAACAAGCCAATCTATTATCCAAAGCTTTCAGAAGATATACAATGAAGATTTAAAACCTTCCAAACATCTCATAATGTATAATACTTTCTTTCTCTCAAGCTTCTCCTTCCTCTCCAAGAATTCTCTCTCTCACAATTATTTTCACAATAATCATCAACTCTCTCTTCTAACCCTAGATTTCTAGCTTATAAATAACTTATAAAAACTTAGGGCACTTAGCCATGCAATTACAATCAATAGATCTGCTTTAATACTAAAATTAGATCTAATTCCCATGAGTTAAATAAAGCACTCATACACAGGTAACCGATGTTGGTTATCCCTAACCGATGTTTGTTCCTCCTTACTTGACCAATGTCATTCATAGGTGAACGATGTTGGTCCCTTCATAACCAATGTCAGTTATTGTATTTTCCACCAAGTTGATATAGCATGCTTAACTTAAGTAATTGAGCTCCACATCTCAACATGTTTTTGTTGTGTTGAGGACACAAGTTGCATTCTAGATTTTTTCTATAACTAAACTTGCTCTATTCATGTATTGTGCAAGTTTGACCTAAAACTATGTGCTGAGAATGAGGTGACTAATTCACCTAATGTATACCCCCTCATTTTGGGTACATGCAACATTGGTAGGAGGATGCGTCCCAAAGGAGAGGACCAAACATTGATCTAAAATTTATGTCCTATAGGGGAGGGAATGTGCATGGTAGAAACCAGAGCACATGCAAACAAAGTGGTTGTAAATATGTGTTAGTGCAAACAAGAAAATTACACATATAAAAGACAATGCATAATACAGCAGGAAAATATACAATGTAGATAGCGAAAATCGGGTTGCAAACATAAGAAATTGTTCACAATGTTGTAAGATAATCAAGGTTGAAGTGGCCAAAAGAATATAAGAAATAAACAAGAAATACATAGGGCAAAGCTCACAAACAATGGAAAACAGAGCAAACAAAGTATTAGATAACCATCATAGAAAATAGTTCTTACAAAGTAAATACTACACATGAAAAACCCATTAACATGTTAGAAAGATAAGAAGTATGTCAAAGCATATATGATTTGATATAGAATAATGTGCTAGTATGAATAGGAAATGGTATAAAACGAAATGATAACACCCGTAGTGTGTTCAAAATTAGATGCCCCTGGGAGTAACTATGGGACTCGTAAGAGGTACAATGCCAAGTATTCATGCTTCGTGTAATAGATCTATGTAAATTCTACATTCATAAATAAAAGGTAAGTGAATGCACATGTGTATATAGAAATTATAATGACATATAATATATCCGTCTAACATAGTAAACAAAGTGTAACATGCCAATAAAAAAGTAAGAATATGTGCAACAAAAATATGCAAAGTATAATGTGAGTGTGATAGAAGTAGTGTGCCCCTTGAGTGAATTAGTATTCATGAGATGAAGTTCATTTATTAATTCCCCCAATATTCAATAATGAACCAAATAAAAATAGTATGTCATCGGGAAATGGTTTGAATAATATGCGATAGAAATATATGATCGAAAATTTTAGAGCGTTGAGAGTGAGTGATCGTGGTGAGGTTCATTTCAGGTTTAGACCCTTAGTAGGTGAGTATGAATAGTTGAACTAGAGTTTCTCATAGGGAAGTGTGGTGTGGTGAATGTGTGCGAGAAATATGTTTCATGAATACACCGAGTGTGGAATGTGTAGTGTGTATAATGTGAGGTTCATGAAAGAATTATGCCCTCAATAGTAAAGTTTGAACCGTAACACAATAGTGCATCATCGAGAAGTGATGATACATGTGTATCAATATGTGTAAGATGTGTGTGAAAGAATAGACCCAAAACATGAAGTGACTTAGTAGAAATGTAAGACATCCGATGGTGTGAGGAGGGGGTGAGAGTAAGTATGATTCCCCAATTATATGATGATGAAGATCTATGTGATGAGGTGAGAGATACCATGCCATTGTGGGAGAGCATTTTCTATGTCATGATAAGAGAGAGCCAACACAATGCTAGGTAGAAGTAAAAGTAGGACCATGTGATGGTGGCAGAGTTTGAAATGTGTTTTGGTCATTAGTAGAAGGATAAATTTCTTTGATAAAACAAATTGGAAATGGAAGTGGAGTAGGATGGGGAGGAATCTTGAATGGTGGTAGCTTATGTGGGATTGATAACGTTGTAGAAGACTCGAGAGGAGAAGAGGATGGACTGATGTTGAGAGGAAGTTGTTTAGGAGACTCTTGAATTTATATAGAAGGAACATTAGTAATGATGGCATGATGCTCATTAGACATAGATGAATTAGATTTAGGAACCCAATGAGATTTAGCAATTAGAGATGGGCATGTATTAGAATGTTGTGTAGTGAATGAGATAAAACCATGACGCTCAAGGTGCTTGATTCTTCGTTGTAAAGCATAACAATCATTGTCATTATTTCTATTGATTCGATGATAATTACAATATGGATGACCTTTATATTTTGCAAGTTGATGAGGATAAAAACGAGTAGGTGGTAATTTGATCAATTGAATAGTAATGAGTTGAGGAAGAATATCATGTTTCTTAGTATTGTGATCAAACTTTAGAGGTGTGGGGAGTGGTAAGACTTGGGTTACACATATATGACTACATGTAGAAGAAATAAAATGAGGATGAGAAGAAGAACTAGTGTGAGCCTAAGAAACATCCTTAGTATGTTGGATTTCAGATTTAAGAGATGTAATTGTTTATTCCACACCTAAAATTTGTCTTAAAATAAAGAATGTAAAGCTTGAATGGATTTTAAAATAGATTGATTAACATTAGAAATAATAGAGTCGTTAGAGAGACAATCTAAGATAACACCGACTTGTGAAGGTGGCATGTTGATCGGAATATTCAAAGTGTCAAGTGTTTTCTAGAGAGCATCTTTGCAAGTTGGGTGCATTTAAAGAAATTGAAGCAAGGAAACTCAAGATGGGCCATGAGAGAAGAAAAATGAGGATCCGAGCATGTTCAAATGAGATGGGTTCACCAAATGATTTAACAAATATTAGATTTTTATTAAACCATAGAAGATATTTGAGAGTCACGTGCAATGATATAACAAGTAAAGTGCATATATGACACAAGTAATAAGAAAATGGAAATTTAAACCCTAAGTGCAAGAGATGAAATAAGATACTTAGTTGATTTCAACATAATACTAAAGATGTACTTGAGCTGAAAAATTGATGACATAGACGGAAGTCTTTCGTAATCAAGCCCATAAAATCACAGAGTGTGAAATGATGAGACTAGGGCACCTGGATTGGGTCAGGGGCACCTAGGTGCTGGATAATGGTTTTGGGAAACTCGTGGCTACAAAAATCCTCAAAACTAAAGTTTGTAGTGTTTAAATATGTTCACTAATGTTTTTATTGATCGCCTATATATCACTAGAAGATCATTGAGTTTTCTTGTAACTTGCAAAAAAATACCTCCTATAAACCCCTAAACACATCAAATCATAAAAATAAAAAGATGCAAATGGGGATTCGAATTGACCCTGATACAGGTCACCTGACATAGTGAACTTATGATCAAGCACTTGCACTACATCTCAGACTCCATATAGTTCTACGTGCATGTGTGTAGAATCGCTCTCTAGGTGGCTCTTGTGCAATATGAAATTTATAGTGAGCAATAGCTAGATGTAGTAATGTAAATAGATGTGTGGATGTCAAAATGAAATTTCCTCCTATGAATTATATGAAAATAATTCATTCCATTTTCCTTGAATGAAGCTGGATGGATGCTTTGATGCTCTTTAAATGCCTTTGGATGCAACTTTGGGTGATAGTAATAAATTCTTAGATTTTGGTTGTTTATTATGGTCACATAGATTGATATTAATTTGATTCCCTTATTTTAGATTGTAATTTACAACTAAAAGGATGACCCATAAGAAAACAAGATGCCCAAAAGATAAAAGAGGCCCAAAAGGGGAAAGTAAGATACAAAGAGGTTAAGGGTGCCCAAAGGGGAGGAGGGTGCCTAGCGCAGACATCCTAGTTGGGCACTAGTGTTAGAGCCAAGAAAGATAAAGGAGTGAAAATTAGACAGGAAGTGAGCTATGCATGACCAAAGAGAAAGCAAGAAAGAAATCAAAGAGGTAAAAAACAAATGTCAATTACTAGTTTTCTCATTTAGGAAGCATATGAATAGTGTTATGTGATTATGACCAAGTAATGTACCCAAGTGTGTGATTTAGTGTCTACAGCTTCTTCATAGTATAAATACTTCCTCTCTATAAATATCCAAAATGGGGGAAACATGACACCTCTCCTCACTTTATTTGGTGTTGGGATGTTCCCAAAACTCAAGAATATCCTTTGTCACAACATCAAGGATTGATCACCTTAACCCTTCATCCTTTCAAAGAACTCCAATTATCTAAGGTACAAATTAAATGGGAGATCCTCCCCTGTAGAAAAAAAAATTTGTATTCCTTCCTTATTTTTCATCTCTTGACTTACATTTTTATAAAGTTTAAAGTTACATAAATTATCTATAGTTTGGATTATAGTTTGGTTTATATCATATACATTGACCACACTCTATGTTTTAGGTTTCATTATGGAGCATGCTAATACCAACACATCGATTACTATTGTCAAGAAAAGACAAAGTGTGTATACATGATCAACTATGTTTTTCCTTTAAGTATGCAATTTTCAATCAAAAATTAAAGGGGGAATAAATACACTAAAATTTGGTAACTTATCTTTGTTTAATGACAAGTTTGACCATGTTCCCTTGTTAACACAAATAATGACATTCGGTATCCAATATCCTCATATTTATATCTCTTTTACAACTTTTTTATCTTTAAACTCTACTCTCTCAATAATTTTAATAATATTATTTGATCAAAGAAGAATTAAACCTCTAATACTCATGACACAAATTACATTTTTGAGTTTCCATCTTTCTAGGTCAAGAATCTATGGAAGATCCAACATGTGAAGTCCAATATTGGCTAACCTATATATTCCCTCCCTTTACAATCACTAACTATGATTTTAATTTAAAACTATTCTTTGGGTCATTTCATCTTCTTAGGGTCATCCAAGTATTAGAATATTTTGCCTATAAAATCCTATAAAAGCAAGTTAACATCACTTTATAACTCACTGGAACCATTACAAGACCCTATTGTAAATTTCATTCTAAAATCACTCAAAATGTTCCTAACTCTACCCAAATCAGTTACACATCATCTAGAGTAGTCCCTACTACAGATTTAAAGCACTCAACTATGTCAAAGAGTATAGATTCCTCCATTTCCAAGCATGTAAATTTCATAAAGTCATGTTATAGGAAAAGTAATGTCACTCCAATAATTTCACAAGGGTTTTAATCAAAAAAGGGTTAGATCACATAATTGAGACATGTGGTATCTCATTCTACGATGATGGGTGCATTATATACTATGAAGTTAGCCTACTATCTTGGTGTTAAGAGAAGAGAGTACACCTAAGGGGTTGGTTGTCTATTCACACTTTCACAAGAACTTAAGAAAAATTTATGAGGCTTGATATTATAATGAGGGCATTAGTGTAGTGCCTAGATTGGTTTAGTACCTAGGAGATTGAACATCAAGGGTAGTCTAGCCACACACCGACATGTTTACTCATTTTAGTTTCCTAATTCTCTAATGAAGGGTGTTGTAGGTTGTTATGGTTTTCAATTTATTACATTTGATTACAAGTCATATTGAAGCTATGTGAGTAAGAGTAACATAAAAAAAAAAAGATCATTACTAGACAATAGAAACACACAGAAAGTTACAGTATAGATTGTAAAAGCATCCAAGACCGTAGAGTTCATGTCGGGATTGTTTACATCGGGGATAAACTAGGGAAAATTATACATTCTAGTGCTTTTGGGTTTTTCAACTCTATAAATTTCACTAAAGCATATACAGTTCAAGATCATCTTGGTCCACTATCGTCCGAGATCAAAATCATCCCCGATTTATCCTATATAGCCAAGTTTATCTCTCGTCTTATGTATTTGAGAAAGTAATCATTGTTTATCATTTATTACATGCATAGATTCATCATTATAATTATAAATTATTAATGTAAGAACTTAATTAGATCACAATATTCTACCTATTAATAATTCTTACATATTGTTTAATTTTCCGTAGTCCGATAATGCCTACATAAATTTAATTAGGGTGTAAAATAAACCTAGATAGTCGATTTTTATCTTTTTTAAAGACTTTATTCTCTATTCACACTTTTGAGTAACTCAAATAACTAATTACATCAGTCCACAATAGTATATTCCTCCTAGGTTTCATGAAGTTTTGGAACCCCAAAACTACCCATATAAGACTTCGTTTAGGACCACACCATCCAATGATTTGGTCGAGGATGACATTTTATTTCCCAACCACTAAAAGATCAATTTTTTCAAGTTAATATCTTTGATAGGTTAGTTCATATGTTACAGTCATCCTTAATGTGAAACTTAACATACATACACATATATAAGCAATTTTAACTCACATAGTTACCTCACCCAACATTTTCAAAATAATACTTACAAAATACATTCCAAAAGAATTTTCCAAACTCTCCTAAATCTCCTCAAAGTAGAAACATAATTTAGAATCGTCCCCCACACAAGTCTACATAATTCTCAACTACATTCAAGAGTCATTCTTTTTTATCTAGAAACCTTGAAATACAATTCAAGATAAGCACACCAATCCCATGTTCTTCATTAGCGAGTGACCAAGCTTTCAAAAAGTTTCATCCATATAAATATCACATGTCAAGTGGAGAACTATGTGCATTTTGATGAATCTTCGTAGCATTGCTAATGTAGGAAATACAGGGATTGTATTTCAACCTAACCAATAACATTTTTGTAGGGTATCCTACATGTGGTTAGGATTTGAAGCTATTTTTCATCACACAATGATTTTCTTAATCTGTAACACCTAGGATTTATGGTGAAACATATGATAATCAATGTGATTTGAAGAGAAACATCACATCATTGTGTGGAACCATCTAACCCTTTTATACATACTAGACGATTACATACCTACTAAGTATTGAGCTCCATATCTACAAATGAATCACTTTCGAGATCATTTCTATCTTATACACTCACACAACCAAAACATATCAGCTTATTGCATTTATAATTAGCTAAGTGTATACATTCTCTTATATTTTAGCAATTGTTTCCACATTATATCTTGAAATTTTCTAATGAAATTATATTATAATTCATGTGTTAAAAGTTATTAATTAATCTGAATATCCGCATGTTGTGAATCCTTTAATCGTTAAGTAAATAAGAACACATTAACCAAAAGCTCATATTTATTTATTTTATAGATTAAATCAAAGATCAAAGAATGAAATACATCAGGGACCAATAAAAATTATTTCACTAATTACAATATATTACACATGCTTGAGAGAATATTGGAAAGTTTATAGTGTATGGAACTCAATAAGTTTCATTTCTTTAACAAGTATTTTGAGACATGCATTTATGGTGGAAGAAGAAATGTTGAAGGTGAAAACACCTATTGGAGCTACTAAGAGTAATGGATAATTTTTGCTGCGACGATGTAAGAAAGTGTAACTTTAATAATATTGATGAAATACCTTTTCCCTGTTCCGATTGTGGCTTAAATGGGCACCTTCAAAACTATAAGCATATTTTGATGTATGAAGTCATGAATAATATTGTTAATTGAAAATTATTTATCTAATTAATTTAAATACAAGGACATAAACTAGAAAATGATCCAAAATATATATAAGAAACATTGGTATATACCCCTATTGAAGTACATAACTCTATCATCAAAGATAAATGTGATAGATTACATCCCACATAGAATCTCTTATGATATTTCATTTGCTTTATTGGAAATGAAAGTTAGCACATGTGAGAGGAGTACATGCATTTATAATCATAAAATTTTGCATGCTCGACAGTGTCTGTAGATGGATGGTTAAAAAGCGGTTCAGTGGAAGACATAAAAAACTTCTTCACTAGTTTCAAGAAGGTTACATGCAGAGGTGGAAAAATGGGGGAGATCCTTGCCAAATCAAACCCAACTGTGATCCTACATGGAAAGAAAACATAGAGATGTCAAAATACCTCACAGATTGGGGGTCGCTAATTTCATTAAGAAAATCCAAGGGCACAATCAGAATATTTCTATGCATTTTGCTGCAAACTGGAAAGAGTGAAAGGTAAATTATGGTGGGCAAAATGTGCTGATGACAAAGGAGCTTATTTGAGGTCACGAGCCTCACTGGATGGAATCATATTTTTCAGTAAGAGAGTGGATAAAAATGTGGAAGCTAAATTTTTGTTAAAACAGGGGAGGAGCTTCAATTTGTAACGGTAGGTATAAAGGTTAGTTCCATCCCATAACCTTTTGATGAAATTGCTAAGATGATGGTTCACTTTATTTCACTTGAAGGTAGATACATCACTATCCCCACAAAGCATTTGATTTTTCTTAACCATTTTAGGAGAAACCTTCTTTTTTTCTTCCCGCACTATCTCCTAAATTCAATGGAGCGTTCCATTCTTGATTTCCAAAACCACACCTAGGTCATTCCCCTCCATCAAGGACTGATCTTCCTCCTTCACATATATTTCTTGCCCAATAACCTACCATACCTGCTACCCCCGTCACCCCACCCATTCCCATTAACCCTATTCCTACTGTCACCCCAATCACCATCTCCGGCCAAAGGAAAATCAAGACTAAAAATCCTTCCTTCTCCAAATGAACCCCTTTCCCCTCAGCAGAGTTCTTAGGAGCAGTAAGGACATTGAAATTTCCCATAATTTATTGCACATCAGCACTACAAGACAAGACAACACCACTCAACATGAGAAGGAGAATATTCTTCACATGATGGAAATCATGGAAAAAGAGGTGGAGAATCTCAAAAAGGACATGCATCAATTGATTAAGAAAAGGGGTAAAAGAAAATTGAATGAGGATGTTGGTATTGGTGAAGAATAGATAAATGAAATTTACAATAAATTGAATTCCCTGGACAACAAACTAGGGAACTCTATGAAATTACATGATCAAATCATTTCAATTTTTAGGGATATATGTGATTTTCTAGAACAACAAGTTAGAAGCATTACTATGCTCAGTGGCATTTCAGCAGAAATTTGGGGCACTGGTGTTGAAAGGAACCAGATCATCTCCCAACTGGGTGCTAATGACCCTACGAATGTCACTACTTTGTCATTATTTACCTCACTTCAGACTGTTACATCAAGAATCGACAAGGATTCAAAGAAATAAAATTCTTCAGAGCAAATGTCAGTTGCGACCAGATGATGTTTTGTTGTTGTTAGTTTTTGTTTGACTACTACTTTTTAGTAGTTCTATACTTATCATGCTCTTTCTTAGTAGTTCCTTTTTTCACTAATGTTTGCCTTATTATAATACCGGATTCGATCCTTTTTGCTACTTACTTTTGTTTATTTGGATTTTGAGCCTTTTTTATGGGTATAGTCCCTTCAAAACTATTTTCCATTAATAAAAAAACATTGGTATATACATGTATTTACCCAATTTCTCAAAAAATCATTAATTTTTACAGGAAAATTAATAAGAAATTATAGAAAATTAGAAAACTCAAAAACATAGGACATAAATTTTCATTTTCCATTTTTACATAGAAACACATCCCATAGAACACAATAGTATCTCAAAATATAATACCCAATTCATTTAAGGTTTCTATTAAAAATGCAAACAAAATTAAGAGGTATTATTCAATTCATTTAAACCATTTGAGACATGAAAAGACAAAGAGAGCTATACCACTACTAACAAGAGATTGGATTATCTAATCCACTACATTGAACAACATTTTAAGAAATCTAAGAGGGGCATACGTGGATGTCAAGAAGAGGACAAAACAAATTTTCAACCAAACCCATACAAAATATTTTCTATTTAAGAAATAGATTTTAAAAGATCTGAGATATTAAAAATAACCACATATACACATTAGAAGCTTCAATCTATGGAAGGAAAACACATTAACTCATCAAGTAGCATAAAATTCTAGAACCCAATGATTTTTATACCAACTAGTCCCTAGGGATTTTGAATTTGATATTTATTCCTTGAAACATACCACTCTTAGTTAAACTAAGGGTTGGCTCCATCAAGTAGAAGAGTGGGACTATATCTATAGAGGGGGAAAAGAAGTTAAAATATGTCCTTGACTTCCATTCCCTATCTATAGATTTATTAAATACCCTTCATACACTTTTGCATTGTGTCATTGAATTAATCACTTATAGCTAATGTTCAAGTGGATCAATTTAATTAGATTTCTTTTCTTTTCATTTCTTTCAGGTTGGAAAATACTAAAGGTAGTTGGTGAGAAAATTTGATGTACAAAATGATTGGTCCCACCTTTCAAATGATTCCTTTGAAAATAGAAAGTTGCACTACTATTCTTACAAAACAAATACTAAAACATTATGTGTCATACCAATAAAATATTAAAAGAAAAACTCGATTTTGTCCAACATCATCACTATCCCATATGTATTTTCATAAACATATCTAAATTCTTAGGAAATTTATAGTGCTACTTAAAATAGGAAATATATTTTTGTAGGATACGCACTAAATTAAGTATCAAAAAAATTAAAGTTTCCTTAATTAATAATAGTGAAAATTCTTTATAGATATCCAAATTGATTTATACAACAATCTAAGAGAAAATAGGAAGCCAAATTAAATTTTAGTACTAACAAAAACTCAAAATAAAGGATATTGGTAATTAGTTTTATAATTGGCACCCTTATGAAGGTAACAACATGAAACAAAGATTCCATATCAAAAAAAAAAAAAAACTAGGGACCTGTTTATTATTAGTATTTATATCGTATTATCATCATTATCGGTAGAGGCATGCCCATTTCGGAAAATATTATAAAAATAGAAAACCAATACCATAAGAGCTACCTAATTTGTGTGTACCTATCTCAAAGACGTTTAAAATTATTAAAAATATCATCCATGCATTGGATTTTACTCATAAAATATAGTGCAAACTAAAATTTTCATGTCTTTAAAAAGAAGAAAACTAATGTAGTATTCATGGTTTGGATAGAGACATTGGAGAGCTCAAGAAACATGAATATTGGTTTGGATAGAGATATTGGAGAGTGCAAGAAGCATGATCGCACGCTTGACCTTTGATATACAAAACACATATGTGAATGTGATTGGAATTATGGAAAAACAAATTTTTGGTTTGAGAATGGATGTAGGTGTATTTTTCATGGTTTGTATGCACATCGAAGCATTTTTGGGGGAATTTTTATGTTGTAAATTAAAGCTCGTTAATGCTCGAAGATTTTAAAATGCATCAATTTCAAACCCTTATAACAAAACCCTTACCTTCCCGCCTAGATACTTGTCACAAAATAATAAAATTTAAAACAAAAAACCCAATTTTAGGTGCAAGAGAATCCAAAGAAATATCATGAATTTAAAATTAGAACATGGTTGTTATCCTTGAGATGGGTTTGAAACCAAAATCTAATTCATGAAAAGAACATGATTAAATTACAATTATTTAGAAGGATAGAAATAGTGACTCCATTTGTGTAAGAACAATAATAGAAAAATACTTTCAAATTATAAAATAAATAAAATATTTCTACATGCTTTAGATATTTATTTGAAAAGAGACCACATCTTTGAAACTCGCCATTATCGTCCTCTTATTTGATGGTGATAACAATTTGTGTGCTTCCACATTTTTAACCAACAAAAATACTAAGCATTTGGAGATGTTGACAATTGTGGGATTTGATTCATGGTTAACTATAACGTAAATTGAGTGCTACTAAATCTCTTATTTTACTAAATGTATTTCCTTTTAAAACAATTCCAAATATAGTTGGTTTTATCCCTTCAATAACTACACACATGTTAATGCTGATTTTTTTATTGAAACACACTTTTATATTGATAAGTTCAAGAAAACTAAAAAGGGTTTCCAATCAAAAAATGGGTGGAGAAGTCACACCCCAAAATACACCACACCATGCACAATAAAACAAAAGAAGATGAACAAAGAAAAATTCACATACATGATAAGTCATAGAGAATATAATTAAGCAACAACAACAAACATGGTAGATGGAGGAGGAGGAGGAGGTGGAGAACTACGTGAAGCATCACCCTAACCCATTGCAGGGGGTCAGTGAAGATAGTGTAGGATCTCACCCATCACCCTAATCACAAGTCGGAGCATCCTATCTCTTCGCAGAGAAATTGTAATAGCCAAGTGAGAAAATTTATTAGGGGGTAACCTACCTAAAACCAAAGGCTAGAGAAGAGGAAGGCCATCTATATCCACTTCCATTGTTGTGACTGGAGGAAGGATCCACCCCAACCAGAGCCATTACAATCTTAGGAACGAGAAGGGCCCCTAGCCATCACCACCGAGCAGCTGGAAAATTCCACCAACCTATGACCAAGGAGGGGAGGAACTGCACCAAGCTTGGGCACGTTATTTGTTGACGAACACCTTTTCCACAAGACCTATGCCAAGGGGAGAGGTGGGGACCGTTGTTGTGGAGGAGAAGGATGATGCAGGGGATATAGAACCCGTATGACAGAGTAAGGGCACTACCCCGGTGGGAAAGAATGTCTTGAAGATGTTCCTCCTCCAAGCATATTTTCTCCGACCGAACCTATATCCGAAGCAACACATAAGCAATAATTCTAGTTTTAGCATACATAGAAAAATCCAGGCTAAGAAAATTTTGATTAAAAATATACTCATATATAATCTTCTAAATTTCAAAAATAATATCTGAAATAATTTTTTTCCAAATTTTGTAAAATTTTGTGGGAAGCAAGGCTGAGTCCCTAGTAAAAATATTTCCAGGTGAAGGGTTCATGGCAGAAAGGTTGGAAGAGGGAGTGAATCCACTTCCAAGAGGACTGAGTAAGTGGGAAAAACCAGAACAAATGCATAAGGGACTCACAATGATGAAACATAGGACAAAGGATCAACAACCCCAAGATGTTGAAGACATTTTCCAACCGAAAATCCCTGATAAAGAATGCAGAAGAGAAAATGAGCCTTTTTCGGCTCTATGAAAGCTTTCCAAATGTTGTTGAATATACACTTGTAGACACCTTGTGTGGAGAGTAAAGTTTCCATGTTGTTTTAAATTTCTCAAAAGGAATGTGGGCAAGCAAAAGAAGTTGGTAACCAAGCTTGGATTTGTACCAACCGAAAGGATTTATGGGGCCAATGTCAATCATGCGACCATTGAGCAAGAGGGGAAACTCTAATTTTGTGAAGCATCTCCACATGTATGACATTATGAATTTCCTAAATAGATTCTTTATCTCCATTATTGAGGTTAAATTGTGATTTGAGAAGGACCCAAGGTTTTTAAGAATGGGTGGCTTTACAGAAAATATCCCCAAGTAATTTGATTCCATGCTTAAAAATTGGAGGCTTTTAAGCCATGGGACCATAGCAAAGTGAACATTGTTAAAATTAACAACAGGATACCAACATAAATATTGTAAATTGATTGACAACCCAAGACTAAAACCATCCCCACCCGGCTCGGATGGGGTTTGACCGATGGCCATGCCTTCCAAATCCTCTTAATAACAAAAGTTCCTCCAATTTTGACTGGAATAGGGGAGATAAAAAGGCTTTGTAGCCCTAATTTTTTCCACGATTGCTTTCCAAATAGATCTCCTTGAAAATGCAATGACAAAGCAATATTTTCCAGACATCATAACCTTCTAAACCCCTGATAATCCACTTGACACTAAGAGCAATGTGTTACATGTAAATGTCAATGATTCCTAAGTCATCTGCCTCTTTAAGAGAGAAACAAATGTCCCAAGCCACTCTGTGGAAGCCTTTGTGACCATGAGTGTTAGCCCATAGGAATACTCTAAAAAAATTCTAACTTAGTATATATGTAGCCTTAGAGGGTGCCAAACATGAATAATATTAAACATGAAGTAGTGAGCACCTTGAGAAAATACAAAATTTACCGAGAAAATGAGAGGGGCTTGGTAATCCAATCAGATATTTTTTTCATAACATGATGGATAACATAAGACCAAAAAGTAGTAGCAGATAGCATGCAAAGCAAACAAAATGCCCGGATACTTGAATTGAACCCCTGGTTGAATCCACTACCAATCATAACCTTCCATCCATGGAAGCATAATATCCATAGAATGCCTGCAACATTGAGTCTTTTTCCATTGAATGGAAGAACTTGAAGACAAGAAAAAAATATAGACATCAGTAAGGTGTTTGTAATAAACTCTTCATTCTTAGACAACGTTAAGAAAGATTCATCAGAAAAGTGGCCATTAATAAGTTATAGATTAGAATTACGAAGAGAAATGACCTTAGCTAACCTTTACGAAGCAAAATTGGTAAGAATATAACTGAACCCCTCCCAAAGCAAGCACATAAAGCACTAGAGCTAAGGGACAACCTTTCGAACGGACCTATGTTACTCAAACATGTCAAATTAGATTCCATTAATGGTATACCTCACATTAGCCTCCTGAAAAGAATATTGACAGACTAGATGAACCAAGGGCCAAAACTAAGATCTTGTAGCATATAAAGTAATGAAAGGCCATTTAATCGTATCATAATTTTTTTCAAAATCAATTTTGATGAGGATATCCTTTTGATCAGATAATCGGGCTCACTCCATCCCTTCCCAAACAAAAATTATGTTATCCAGAATGAATCTACTCTTGATGAAACCAATTTTTTTCTTTTCATAATTAGAGGAAAAATATTACGGATTGAGAGGGCTAAAGCTTTGGCAATGATCTTATAAGAAATGTTCAATAGAGTAATCATCCGCCAACTAGCGATGAGCTCAAGATCTCCACTTTGGGGATAAACTTGATATTTCCTTGATTTATCAAAGCCCCAAGAGAACTTCTAGCCATAGCTTTGTAATATACATGATGAAGGTCGAGACCAATAATATCCCATAACACTCGATAAAACTCGTATGGAAAGCCATCCATACTAGAAGATTTATTGATTTTCATTTGTATGACAGCTTCCTTAAGGTCATCAATAGAAAGCAGATGATCATAGACAATTCTCTAAGTCTCATAAATCTTAAAAGGAACTTCCGAAGGAATTGTAACAAATCAAAATCCCTCTCTAGAGTGTAAGGTTACACAACAAATACACCATGTTAGTGTTGCAAAAATCCCTGCATGACATTCAAAAGGTCACGGATATGACCAAGAAGCACCCTTGATTTCCCAGATTGAACTGGAGGAATGACAAGGACTAAGGAAAGTAAATAATTATTTAGTAACTTGGTCACTGATCTTGAGCCCGGTATACTTCTTCCATCCTGAGTTTGTGATGCCATTGTTCCACCTTAGTTTGAAGGTGGGTATTGAAGGGTGAGCAATCAAAGGATCTGGAACTTCTAACATATTTTTGATAAGAGGCCTTATGTGCCCTTCTTCTGAATAATGAAGCTTTTTTACCAAACATACAGAGAAAGGACATAACTCTATTAATGGAATTCTGCCACCAAACACTCCACCCATTTGTACCAGAAGGGAGTTCAACTAGGTTCTAAATACACAGAATGTGATCAACTGTTCTCTTATGCTACAGGTGAGTAGTGTTAAGTTAGAATTAAGAGTTCCAAGGTTTGAAAGGATCCAGATGCCACATAATTTCAAAATAATATGCAAATGATCTAAGAGAAGAGTCCCTTCCTAGATAGAAATAGGCCTGTCAGAATTGGAGGAGAAATAAAATGCCCATTGTTTGAAGGAAGGAAAAATTAAGTCATTTGATAACTCTGTCATCACCTTGTTGGAGGTTGACGGGTGAACTAGGGAGCATTAGAGGCATTCAAAAAAATGGTTCAGATCAAAAAAGAAATTTACGCATGTAAAACCATGCTTTGCGTTCCCCCACACACCACCGTATAGGAAGACACCCCACTTTATCATCACAGACTCCACCATGTTAAAATACCCACACAAGATCTAATGTACATGGGAAGCTCATGAGTAAACCATCATCGAGTAAAGATAAATCAACAACATCATTAGAAGCATAAATATTAGCAATACCAAAAATCTGATTATGCATATCAAAAAGGGACCACACAACCCAATGCGAGGGGTTAGAACCCCAAGAAATAAGAGAATGTTATAGAGAAGGAGAAGGAAGAGTAAGAACACACCCTTTCCCATGCTCATGATTGGAATGATGGCAAATGGCACCGGGCCAGATAGTACAAACAAAAAACTGGAGAAGAAACCCAACAAGCTTAACCTCCTATAGAAATAGCACATTCATGTGACCAAACTTTTGACAGCTTTCCCTAACCATGTAACTATTGACGGGTCGGTTTAGTAAGCCCATGAAAAATTCCAAGAGAAAAAAATCATTGAGAAACATCAAGGTTCATTCCTATTTCCTGCTCAAGGTCCCCTAAAATGGCAAATGTATTCGTAGAAATGGATAAACCAATGATTTTTGAAAAATAAACATAATCACTTATATGAAAAAGATACCTCTATGGTGGGACATAGTAGTCATCCTCATGAGGAGAGGGGCTATGAGAACGCGTACATGTAGAATTGGTGCTAAAAATTTCAAACTTTTCATTAGAAAGAGGTTGTGAAATCACATGCGTATGCACAATTGTGGACGATGCAAGAGGGGAGTGATGAAAAGGAGGAGCAGCCATAGATTGTTTATAAGCCACAAAATGGCGAAGTGAGGTAGACTCTTGAAGGGGCCGATAAACAGAATGTTGGGGTTTAGGGTTTTTCTTATGAGTGACAGTTGTACAATCCTCCCTAGCGAAGGAGGATGACTTATGGTTAACATATTTCTTTTCGGTGATAAGCGGAGTTAGGGAGGCCATTATAGGACATTCCCAAATCATATGGTTAGCAGACTAGCAAATGGAAGAAAGTATTAAGAAAATTAATATAAAGGATGCGTTAAGAGAACCGGGTATCACCTACTGGATATCAATAGTTTCCTTGAGGCCTTTGGCTAGGTGTACTTCCACACAAACCCAACGATGAGGACGGGCCACATAAAACTTATTTGGCTCATGGAAAATGAAACACCCAATGGGTTTGACTGAGTCTTCCACAAGGGTTGTGGTAATTCAAGAAATTCCACCCAGATGGGAACCATAATCTTGGCATGTTCAAAAACTTGAAAATCACGCTTCCATGGGGAAAAAATCACCAGAGTGTTTCTAATAAACCAGGGGCCATGATTAATGATGGCCTTAGAGTGCTCAAGATTAGAGAAATGAAAAAGAAAAAAACCCTTGGTAAGGTTTTGAACACCCTCAAGTTTGATACCATGACCTTTCCAGTGGTTGTGAAACCACTATTTGAGGATACTCTCAAGGGGACACGACCAACAAAATATGCGCAGAATCTGGAGTAAAACATTCAAGCCAAGAGAAAGTCTTTTCAAATTGAGGTAAATCTAAAATAACATCAAGGCTCGGAAAAGGAGGGTCATTACCTCATCGTAAACCTTTGAGAAAAACTTGTGAGCTCATTTCTTTACCAGAGGCATGGTCGTTCAAATTCCCTCCACCTAAACCTACATTAGAAGATGTAGGAATAATGATTTCCGCCATTAAAATAGGTAAGTGCCACCTCCAAAAGGGAAAACAACACAATTAAGAGAAATAAACAACTAAATAAATGTCCCACTTTGATAAAAAAGGTGGTGTGATAGGCAGTACGGTGTCGCAGACTCAAGCATAACACTCAAACCCTAGCAGAGCACCCAAAAAACTTCTTCATCAATCTCATACCCATCGTTAATGGTAGTTTGATATACATTATCCATTCACGAATGAATTTTTTTAAAACAAGACTTGTTACAAAAAGGAAAGCTATATGCAAAAAACACACAATACTCACAAAAATCCATATCATAAATCTAGTAACAAAAATTTAAATCCCTTTATAATGATGGTGATAATTCTTTATATATATTTCAAAACTATTTCATTCAGTCATTAATAATTTAATTATTTTGAGATAATAATATATGGAAATAACACTCATAAAGAGTCCTATCGAAACTAATAAATAGGAACCTGCCTGCCATCCACACCAGAATAGATAAAGTTTTCCAAAAAAGCCTGCTAATGGAGGAATACCTGCTAGAGATAGCAGACATAAAGTTAATGAGAAAGCCGAAAAGGGTATAACTCTTGTATACTAACCTAAAATATATTAGGTTTTGCATAAAATTTTAGTAATAACAAAAAGAAAAGAAAGATGATAGTAGTAACTAGTCATTGAATGACACCATTCCGAGGGGAATAACATGAAGTGAATATTTTATCTCACAAGATAGCTTGAGGACCTCATACATGTCCATGAAAAATGTAAAGAAAATAGACATGTATGTTTATGTCACATAAACCGAATAAAACAAAATAATATTTTTTTACCATTCAATATAGACCAATAAAACTTCAAACATAAAACACACAAATAAATAATAAAGGCCAAAATGCTATGAAAATTAGATGGAAAAAACAAAAGAGATTTTCTAGAGTGGATGAAAACAAAATATAGAGCTTCGAGAATAGTCCTTATATACACAAACAAACCCACCTTGAATGGCCCAATGTACTTTTATCTTTTTTAAGACAATCCATAATGCACATGTTATCTAAGAGAAGATGGTAGACCATGCAAAACAAATCCCTAAAATCACTTATAATGCATAGTGAAAAATAAGAGGTAGATGAAAAACACAAACCTACCATCACTTGGTATAGGGGTAGACATTAAACCACCTATTAAACCCTCTAAACCCTACTCTCCACCTTAAATGAAAAATAACAACACTTGAAAACCAAAGCTAAAAATAAAAATAAAAACCAATGAAGTTAACATTTCGTGAGGGTAGAGGCCCCATACTTGCAAACAAATATACAGATCTATAAAAAAATATGCTATTTTTTTATCAAGATAAATATCACACCAAATCATTCATTCGCATGGGTTTCTCTTCACACACATCAAGTGGATGGTCCTACATCATGTACATGTTTCATGTGTCATCAAATTTCTCTAACAAAAATATAGTTATTGATCACGCTTGTTCTATCAAAGTCAATAATCATTCCTCCCCTTGAGATAATGCCTATTGGCATGATAAAATAACCTCCTTTTAATGGAGTAGTTAGAGGTATTTCTTCATGTCTAAAAGGTCCTCTAGAGGAACCTTCTAAATTGTAGTAAACTTCATGTTAAAAATAAAATTAAAAAGCTTTTATTAAATCCATTGTTCATTATATTTAACATGAAAGGATTCGACCCCAAGTGGTTTTCCATAAAAATTTTATGTTAACAAATGTTTCCAATGAGTTAAACATTGCAAAGTATTTAAATTTTATAGCTTTTCCACAACCTTTGATTGAAATACTTTAATTGACTAGAATATTGATATTTTTCGTATTGTTAGCTCACTTTAAATTAAAGTTCAAATAGTTTCTCTATATAAAAATTTATCCTAATCTTTAAATAGTGGAATTAAGAATTCAAAACTTTCATCTTTGATAAATAAGAAGAATGAAGAAATGAGACGAGTCAAGAATGATGGCTCTTTTTTTTTTTGAATCAGCCACTTGCCTACCTTACATATCATTGAGTTTGGCTAACAAACAAAAACATTACACATATAATCCTAACATAAAATGTAATAAAATATTTTTAAATCTAAAGAAAATGATAACCTTACAATATAATTATTCCATATAGAGAATTTAATATATTATTATTCACTCTTAATAAATTATTTTTGAAAACAAAGCAACAAGAATTAACAATTAATTTTTTTATTGAAAAACAAAAACATAGATGTAGATCAATTTTCATGGATACACGAATTAGTGTTTATTATAACACTTATCTTCACAAGAAAAGGGCCTAATATTTATGGGTGATTGAAAAGCTCTTGGGATAACAATAAATGAACCTCTCATTTTATCTAACATCTTGAATTAAGTAGCCTACTTTATAAAAGTTTTGAATGTTTTATCTTTCTCACAACATGTGAAGGAAATAATCATATCCTCTACCTAATTAGGTAGGATTATTGAGGAAAATTATAACAATCCCCACTCATTTGGAATCAAATACAAAACTTTTTTGAATATTTATTTGACTTTATATATATATATATATATATATATCATTTTCTAAGGTTTAAATAGTGCTCATTTATGAAAAAAAAATCTCTAAACTCTATAAAGTGGACTTAAGAATTTAAAAATTCCATGCCTTAAAAACAATAAGAAGATTGAAACAAGGGCCGAGAAGAAGATGATTGAACACAAAGTGAGAATAACATATTTTTTTCTTTTGAATTTCATTATTATTATGTGTATATAAAAACTATATATCTTACATATCATCAAGTTGACCAAAAATTATGACCTTAAATTTGCATGGTTTGGTCCAACATTTACTAAATTTATACGTAAAGCTCATATATCATTATTTAATAAAAGAAAACATAATGTGAAAGAAATAAACTATAGTTAACAAATAACATTGTTGAGCGAAGAGCTAAGATGTAAATGTAGACCACTATTTATATCTCCTTGGATTATTATTTCTTTTACCAGTTGTCTCCACAAGTAAAAGTGATATATTTATTAGCAATTGAAAATCTCTAGGAGTACCACATAGTTCACCTCTTTTTTTTCTAATATCTCGACTATCTCTATCATATTTGAGCGTTGTTGTGGTAACTCCTTCGCACAAATTAATCCTACTTGTACAAATTGAGTAAGGCATGATAATACCATTGATATATCTAATTCATTAACATCTCTAATGAGATTATCATCCACCACTTCTATGATATTATTTGGAAAATTCATACCTACCCATTTTTGTAGATTGATTCCTTCTACAAACATGTCATATGTTGGTCTCCTCCTCATTAACAACTCAAGAGTAGAATCCTATAGTTATATACATCTCCTTTGGTCAAGAACCTTCTAGCCATACAATATTTATTGTTGAACCATTTTAAAATTTTGATTACAAAATACATAAACTATGCAATGCTAATGTATATCAGTAACAATGTAAAATGTCTACCGGTGTGATGTATCCAATAAAACCTTTGAGTTCATTTGTAGAAGTCAATGAATCCATCAAATTCCCAAATATAAGTTTGGCAATGCCAAAATCTGCTACATATCACGTCATATCATCTCCCAATAGCAAATTATTGGGTTTTAAGTCACAATGAATCACTTGTACAAACAAATGATGATACAAATATGTAATATTATGTGCTACCTCCATTGTTATTTTTAATCGGTCTTTCAAATGTAAACTACATTCTTCTTCTCCATGACGATATAGCCATTTCTCCAAATTTCCATTTGATATGAATGGAAGAATTAGTGATTTAAAATCAAGGCTAGAAAAAGCTCAAATGATTTTGATCACATTGTGGTGATGGACGCTTTTTAACACATTACATTATATCTCGAAACTTTTCCTAGAATCTTCATCTTGAAAATTGAGAACTTTAATGATAATGTTTGTACCATTGTTTAGAATCCCTCTATAAATGGATCCAAAGCTACCAAATCCGAATATATTGGTCTCCACAACCCCGCGGTTGCCTCTATAAGCTCTTCATATGAAATTCTTGTGGGTCATAAATTTACGTCATGGGTTTTTTTGTCTCCTCTTATAAGAATATAAGTATTTCAATAATGAAGATTGAAATTCCAATCACAAGTAGTACCGTTAATTTTTTAGAGACTAAAAGTTGTTTGTGTTTGGAATGAGAGAATGAGACCAAGATTCCCCATAAATACAGACTTGTCCGAGTTGTAAAAACTCCTCCCTTTGGAACCTCACCTGTTAACCTATTTGAAGAGAGATTGATATGCTGAAGCATTTTCATGTATTGGAAATTCATTAGAATTGTACCTAAAAAATATTTCTTGTGAGATCAATGTCTTGAAGATTTTTTAGATGTATGAGTGATGTTGGTATTGAGCTATCAAATGAATTCTAGTAAAAATTCAAATATTGTATTTCTATGCAGCTTGACAAAGGTGACTGGATTTTCACCGTGAAGTGGTTGTGAGACATGTATATAACTTGAACCATTACCATTTTACTCATTCTAAGAAAATGTACTTTAGGGTGTAAATAATGATATGAAAGTAGCAAAAACATTATTTGACCCAAGAAAATAAAATAATTACATAAAAAATATCCACCTTTAAATTTTTAAAGCACTACTCTAAATCTAAAATTAGTGAAATTACTTAATAACAAGAGCAACATTATTGCAAAGTACTATCGCATCTGAAATGATCATGTATGGTGCTAAAGGTGAATATTGAAATGATCTCATAGGAGACGTGGTGGTTGCATTTGGAGAAACATGAGTAGTTGAAGGTGTATGTGTCAAATTTGGAGTTTTGTTATTGTATTGGAGTGAGTTGGGAGTCTTGAGGGTGAGATGTTCACTATTTGCAGGTGAGCTAAGATTTGTTTAAGATCCAGATCATCGAGTCCAACACCAAGACCATCCTTGCATCAGGATCGAGCCATTAGGTGAGTTGTTTCAAACATCTACCAAGTTGGGCATTGCATACACCAAACAATGCATTCATTTGATCCGAGTCAAAGGGTGAGTTAGGGTATAGACCTTCCCACTGAACTATTTGGAACATAGTCAGATCAGATAGTTTTGCTTGCACTGATTTGTGCATTTAAGGAGGTGAGTTTCATTGAAAGGGAAAGCTATTATACTCCCCACCAAGTTGATCAAGGATCGGGCCATGTTTTGCATTGGCAAGTTGAACATTTGCATTGAGATCGAGCTGCTCATTTGAAGGCTACTGAGCTACAAACAATGCTCTACACAAAACCATTGGGTAGGTTTGAATAGCCACCATAGAGTTTCTTTGCAACCTGACGGAGTCACAGTTTGCAAGCACCAACCAAGTCCTTTGTTGACTGAGCTAGGAAAATGGTTTATATAGAGGAGGTGAGTTGAGTTAATCAAGTGGCGAGCATCATCAAGTTAAAGGTTAGTTTTGTTTATTATTGTAAATAAAAAAATATAGATGCATAAAAAAATTGGCGATCAAGAAAATTGAGGGCGCAACAACATGTCAAACAATCGAAGCCGATCCCTAGTCTTTAGTTGAGCTAAGCCTCATTAATTTTTGTCTTATGAGCTGAAAATTGACCCTGAAAATAAAGATCAGGTCGAGCCCTCCACATGACATCTATCAAAAATGAGTTAACACCCCTCTGAAGTCTGTTTAGATTGATATTTGCATTGTGACCGAGCTTTGTGTTGTGACCAAGCTTGGGTGAATTGAACCTATTATTGCGCGTATATCTAGAGGTGTACCAAAACCCTGTTTCTATTGTTGGCCGTACATCTCATCAAATCATGTCCACCACATTATAGCCATCCATACTCTACTCCCTAGCATTCCGCAACTTGTGAAAGGTGACTTGCTCCAAGCGTTAATGTCGCTTGTAAAGCGAGAAAGCTTGATTAAAGCACAACATGGGTGATGAATAATCCATTTTATATAAAATATACTAATAAACTAAATCAATTATATGAAATGAACAATTTTGCAGGTCTGGTTTCAAATTCTACAAATTTCAAATTCTTTCTTTGAAATTCAGTGAACTCTATGATTTAATTGCAAGTACCATAAGAAGTATGGGTGTTCTCCTGAAGAAAGAAGTATTGTCTAAGGCTCTCCTCACGAGCAAGAAGTTGAAACAAGAAGTCTTTTAATGGAAGTAAAAAAATCCTAGTGTCTAAGAAATTGATTGTAGATCTACATCTTCTCATTACAATCCACCATAGGCACTATCCTCTAGAACTCAGTAAAGAAACAAACCAATCTAATTAAAGCGGATCAGATTAAAGATGATCACACCTGCTAAACTTAAATATGTGCAGGTCTATCAGTAAATGCAATAAATATTAGGACAACATTCTTTTCTTGAATTTAACATAAATATTTTTTTGTAATTGTTTCCTTAAAAAAATGTGTAATTTTATTAAGTCTTTTTAATGTGAAAATTATATATTTGTTTGATAAAAATGATAAAACTACTTGATTGGTGGAAAAGTATAAATATTAATCACTAGTTAAATAAAAATGAAATCTATAGTATAATCGCCTTCTTGGCAAAGATACTAATAAATACTATTAATAATTACTTCTACAATATAAAATAACATTACGTTCACCCAATAATATGCATTTGTCTTTTTATCAAATCAAATTTATAAAAAGTTGTCACCTTCTCTTACATAAACAAGTCCTCTCATTAAAAACAATATACAAATCATCATGTTGGCAATCTTCAATAAAATGGTTTCATATGATAAAATTGTTGTTTATTCGTGTTGAATTTCCACCCTTTTATGTGCACATGTAAATGAAAAATATGCAAATTAATAAAAATAAATAAAAATATTACACAATTTTTATTCAACTATTTCTTTACTTATTTCTATGGATCACGAAAGCCTTTACCCTTTCATAAATCGATATTAGAAGCACACTTCAAATACATTAATTAAGGTCCTCACACTAAAGAAAATATGGTGATGATGATGGGATAATAGTTATAGTGGGTGTTTCGAACTTTTGGGACCATAATTGTACATTAGAGAAGAGATGTCTTGAAGTTTAATTAGAGGCATGATTAATTTATAAGGTGGATTTATTTAACACGTAACATTACTATTAGTTTTATCTTTACAACTTATCTTTAATGAGGGGCATATAAGGAGAAAAAGATAAAAGTGATAAAAGAACAATGTTGATTAGAGCATTTCTCAATATTATCAAGGAAACATTCTTTTTCCTTAGTATTTAAAACAAGAATACCTTTTTAAAATATTTGTTAAATTATAATAAATGCAATTGGGTTAGAGTAGTCCTCATATTGAAATGTATAACAATATATTAAGCACAATGGATAGAGTGAGATCCCTACACTAAAATAAATATTTTGAATATGAATTATAAGTATATTACAAAAAGAGTTTCTTAAGAGCCTATGGAAATTTTGTATAGTTTGATCACAAGAGATCCATGATTTTAATTTATGGCACATCATATGAGTTCATAGGATAATAAATAAAGCCCATATTTCAAAATATACATCTTGACAAGGAAAATTTTAAGGGTCCCTCCAAAAAAAATCCTTAGAAAATATTTGGCGAATATGTGAAAATTATTTTTCACATGAATGGCGAATATCAAGACATTAGGAAATCACTATTAAATGCTACCGGATGGTAGCTTTTTTATATGCTATCGATCGGTTGCATAGTATATGCTTCTTGGGTCGAAAGATAGAAATTACTACTCCTGGCTAACAACATATAGTTATGTTGTCACGATGTCGGTAGCATAAAAAATGCTACCACATAGTTATGTTGTCGGCTGGAAGCATAAAAAATGCTACCAAATGTCAGTCGGTAGCATAAAAAATGCTACCGTATAGTTATGTTGTTTCGGTTGGTAGCTAAAAAATGCTACCAAATGGTAGCATTTTCTATGCTTCTAGCGACAACATACTATATGTTGTCATCCAGTAGCATATACTATGCTCATCGATCGACCGTATTCGTGAGATTTTTCAAATTCCTATTTTGCATGAATGGTGAATTGACCCCTAAAATTGAATTGCAACCAGAAAATTTTAGTGAACTGGTCCTAACTGGTACCCTAAAAATTCACCAATTTCAAATTTCAAAACCGAATATTTGTGAATTAACGAATATTCACCACTAAAATTTTCCCCGCATCTTGATCTTCTCTACTTAAAACCCCTACTGATACAAATTTTCAACTATAAAATATCCTTTATTTTACCTTGTTATTATCAAAACTCTCAATTTTTTTATGATAATTTTATACCTCTCTTTATTTCCACCTCCTCGGTGTTTGATTGAATATTTTACAGTATCACAAAATTTGATTATATTTTCATTTAAAACCTTGATAAAATTCATATTGGAATTGAAAAGTAGAAAACCTCGATATGTTTTATTTGGTGTTTTTCTTCCTTTCTATTATATTTACATTCATCGCACTAATCAAACAATGTATGGTAATGTGAAGGGTCATGTGTGTGATTGCATTATTGCCAATTAAATTTATTAATCTTCATGACATATATTTTCCTTAAAACATTGAATGAAATGATAAGAAATATACCTTATCAATGATATTATGAAGGATGTCCTATATTTTAAGAGTTATGTAGTGTTATTACTAAAAAAAAATGTGTTTCTTATGTAAACAACCATGCCATTACTTTGAGAAAACACAATGAAAATGATTTGAATTTAGGGATTCTTCATTTACCCCATAACTACTCCTTCATCCTCCCTACTACTCCACATACCCCACCCCTAATATATTTTGTAGAACCTTTGATACTTTGACGCGCTATACCCTTTAATATAGGGAAATATATAGGGTACATTTTGACTAATATTTCAAACCCCAAATTGAACTCATGTGATAGGTAATGTTTTTTTTAGGAGGGTAGAGATAGATTGAGCTCATGTCATTCAAAGAGTTATGATTGTAGGAGGGTAGAGATAGATAAAATATCCCCATTGTGAGTTGTGAAGCCTATGCTTCACATTTCAATAGAGATTTGATAGACATGCGATAGATTTTGAGGGAAAATGGAGTCATTAAGGGCTTACATAGAATATGCATTACAATAGGGTTGTCTATGAGGAAACAATTATGATTGAAATGTATAATAGGTCTCATAGAGAATATATGAAATAAGATAAATTATTATTTGAGATATATTATTGTTTCATATATTGATTTTAGGTTAGGTATATAATATACAAATGAAAAAAATGTTTTAATAAATGATTGGTTGTTCAATATATTATTGTTTCATATACTAATTTTGGGCTATGTATATGTGGTGTAAATGAGGAAAAAACCATCAATTTTTCTCTCCTCATTTTTTCAATGTGTGTTTGGTTTGTTATCCATATAAATATTCTCAAAGTGAAAGATTAATTTTAAACCAACTATATTTTTGTGACTTTCCTTATTGACATGCATGTTAAATGAGACGTAACAAATCAGTAACTAATACGTTTCATGAAATGAAAAAATATTTATTTTTCTAGTATGAATTTGGTCATCTAGACACAAAATCACGCACTTTGAGTCATTATTTAGTCCCAGTTTCATACTACTATTTATATGGTTCTCAAGTGAAAAGAGTAATATTTTTATATCAGGACTGACTGGAACTTAGTGAATGAAATACGAAGGTTCATGCAGGAGAAAATGGCGCATTCAAAGGTGTAGAAGTATCGAAAGGAGTGCACATGAAGAACATAAATAGGTTCAGGACTTAGCCGATTTTATGACAAGGATCTATTTTTGGAGATAGCATGCAGAGCACTCAAACTGATTGGAGACTTGCATGTCACGTATTGGATATTTTTGGAGGATCAACTATGAAGTACTTTGCATGGACATAGGCCGAAATAGATCTACTACTGTCAGTTAACTAACAATAGTCTATTATTAGTACACTTGCATGTGTGGCTATTTTTGTAACGGTGCATGGCTAATAATAACATGCGACCTATTTTGGGATTAGATAAGTGGTGAAGGGAAATTCCCCACCCTTATAAGTATGTAGTAAATTGTGTAGTAGAGATATGATACATACATGGAGATATAGTGAGATTATGCTGCTAAATCTATTACACGCATGAGCGTATACTACTGTTATTGTAATGAAGCTTTTGTGTATTTACTGCATTTAATATAATGGGGTTATGGACTGAATCAAGATGTTATCATGTTTACAGTTCAGTATTGCATGCTTGACTTCATTATGGTTATCTTTTAAGTCTGTTATTTTCTAGATCTAGATCTGATTATGCACTGCTTGAAGAGTATAATAGCTATAGATCTGAATGATTAAAGTCTTCATCATGCTAACATCCTGCAACAACAACCCTAAAGAGGGACCTGGTACCTTTGCACGCTTCGAGTGAGCGCTTATTCTAGGTTGAGTGATGTGCCAGTGTGCCTAGGGTCTTATTGGGATTGTATTACTGAATTATAGGCTGCATCATTGGTTACATTGCGGGACCTTTTTCAGCTTGTTTTCAAGATGGTTCACGATGAAGACATACCGGTTGACCTTAGCAAGTGTTGAAGACCGGATACACAATCTGGAAGAAGAACATGCACCACGGTTCAAAGACTTGGATCTCGAGTTTAACACACACATGTGGGTGGAACATAATCAGTATGACGTTTATATGAGAGATTAATTTCTATCCTTCCAAAGAGAATTGTACGAGTGGTTGATTGCTTATGCATCTAAGCGGAATTGAAGGTATCGTGCACTTTTTGGACCCGTGAATAATTCCAAGCCCTCTATGATGCTGATTTGATTTGGAATTGAGTGTGGATACATGGTTTCGTGGTGTTTTGAATAGTTATATCTTGGAGTACTCAATTTCCACTTATTGATGTCCGTGAGGTGGCTGAATTCCAATTTTACAATATCCAAGGGAACTTACTACAAGGTATTCCATTTGGAAATCAAGATCTTGATGGTAACTTTGAATTTGGAGAGTAAATCGATGGCTAACTAAACCCCACCACACGTGGGGGTAGGAGCAGGTTTGGTGAAGGATGGCAGACCTAGTGGTAGAAAGGAAGAGGGAGGAAAGGCGGCTTAAGTATAATGAGGCACGCAAGAGGAAAATAGAGAAGGAACATAACATTACAGAAAGTATGGCGTTGAGGAGAGAGATGGCTTATGAAGGATTTGAAGCTCATGTAGAAGACGTGGAGCCAGAGCATCAGGAACTACCCCATCTTGGAAAGCATGACAAGGATCCTCCTCGGCCTCACATAGAAGCATGCCGAGAAGAGACAACTCGAGCTGCAGGCTCACATCCGAATCCACCAAGAAACCTTGTCCTTACGCTTGGTTTTCTATCATCTAGTTCAACAAACAATTAGTAAGCTAATTCAAGTAGTGGGAGAGTAAGAGTGAGTCTTGTAAGAGGCAATAACGATGGCAACACAAATGACTTTGTTGTTATATGGGAGTAACTTTTCAAGTGTATCATCAGCACAAAATACAAGTGCGCTAATTTTTGGACTAACTTCTGGGAGTAGTAACGCTTCACAAACTATCATGTTATAGTTTAGTTTTAATTTAGGGACACAGGAAGTACATCTTTTGGTCCGACCCCAGCCTACATGGTTTGGGATTAGGAGGCATAGGTAGCTCGCTCTGTGGATCCGAAGGTTTTGGAGGTAGGGGAAACACAAGAGGTTCTAGATTAGGTGGGCAAGGTCCACACTAACCCTAGAATATTTACATGGAAATTTATCTTCATCTTCCAGAGTATAGGGACATAGAAGATTGAACATGTGCATGTGTGAAATATTGTGGTGTGCAAAAGGAATCATGACTTGTGAGTGTAGGGAAAGCTAATTTTCTACTACATTACAAGGGTGTGCACACAATTGGTATAGAAATTTTGACCCTGATCAGACTTGCGTAGATTATACAACTTTAAAGGATGCATTCCTTAAAGAGTTTCATATCACTGAGTTTGAGCAGAAGATTATAAGTGTGCTCAAGGATATTAAGCAAGGCACTACTGAAATTGTTAGAGAGTATGATGCACGGTTTAAAATTTTGTTGTCAAAGTCTTCTTATGACATACATGCAAGCTAACATGCATAATGGTTCATTGGGGGCTTGATTACCCATTTTAGGAGGGCATTATCACATAATACATACACTAATCTACGTGAAGCACTTGAAGTAGCCTTGCGACCGAGGCAATTAGAAGCATAGATCATCGGGGTGATCTCATTTTTAGAAGAAGAAATAATAACTATGGAAAAACGTTGGAGAAATTATCAACAAATTTAGCACATGACACGCACACATAGATTTGGTGCACAAATTGTGAAGTAGAAGGTCACACAAAGGATAGGTGTTCTCATAGAGCAATACACTCATTGCTTATGGATTGTGAAATATGCCATTTAAACCATGATTCTATCTATTGCCCATTATTGCAAAACGTGATAACGAAGAGCGCGTTTCAAGTTACTTTAAAATCTGAGGTCCACAACTCAAGACACGAAAGATTGCCACTGATTAGATAGATCCATGATGCCATAGATATTGGTGTACGACGAGATAAGAGTTTGAGATAACTCTAAGGGAAAGAACGAGCATCGTAACCGGGATCATAATCAAGTGTGCTATGATCGAATGAAGGACATTATGAAGTCGGTTGTGGCAAGAGGTCGAGGATACTACGGTGGATTTGGAGGACGAGGCCGTGGTGGTATAAGAAGTGAGTTCCATTGCGGAACATGTTATACATGCGGATCTCTGGACCACTACAGGCGTGAATGTCCCTAGAATATTACATGTTCTTTCCGCATAAAGAACCATAGCTACGAGGAGTTCCCGGACTTGTATGAACATCTTAGTAAGCAACATAAACAAGAAAACAAAGGCACGGGGATGGTGAGGATATAGCGCACCGTTGAAAATCAATGGATTCCTAGGTTGGAGGTAGAATCTAAGGCACTTTGCAAGTGAAGATCATGACCCGCTCTAAGGCGGCACACACCAGGAAACATTATAGAAAAAACATACCATCACTAAAGAGGAAGTTCTTCATGCATGGTACCTAGATCTTACCTACTAGAATGAGGTTTATTATGAAACCATGGAAGTTCTCGGGAATCTTCAAAGTGAGATACCGTACTTAAAAGAGAAATTGTAGAAGATGGAGAAAAAGAAAGCATCAGAGACGGTCAAACTGATATAGATGACTTAAGGGCAAAGTGTGTAAAATGTTACGCCAGAAAATACCATTCCACCGCTTAGGGAGTTATTTAAAAGGAAACACTCGCACACAAGTCTCGAGACTGGAAGGAATATCCCGCATGCAAATCTTTCTCCTCATAGCCTAGATTATGAAAAGGAAATCACTCGAATGTTGTTGTGGATGGGTGGCTATTGAGTAATATCTTGATCGATACAAGTGCGGAAGTCAATGTTCTTACCTTAGATGTGTGGGTACAAATGGGTAGACCCCATTGTATCCTTCATCTAATATATTGTTCATGGTTAATCGGACTAAGGCCACTCCCATTGGAGTCTTGAAATATGCATCCATTACCATACAAGGACCCAAGTTCACTAGAGACTTTGAAGTTTTAGTGTTGGCAGAGAGTTAGATAGATTCTCGAGATATATTGGGGCGTCCTTGGTGCTATGCAAATAATGTCAATCTTCGGTTCAACAAGGGCTATATCAGTTTTAAAAACAAAGATGAAAGAGTTATTATCCCTTTAACAGATGGAAAAATTTTGCCCTATGTTGAGCCCTTAAGTGAAGAAGATCTGAATATGATTTATGTATGCACCATCCAGATCCAAAGATACTTGAGCCAACCAAAGAAGGACTATTTCGGTGGGAGGATGCACGGTCTCTTAGTGATACTACAAGTTTTGCTTGTGATAATTGGGCTCATAGCACTTATGAGTTGGTAGGGCATGAAGTAAAGAGCATATTTCCTAGAGGCAAGAAACCACGGTATATCGTGCACTTGTTACACCAGAGAAGGAGATCCTATGGTATTCCTGCGTGCCATGGGAGAACATTGGATAGACCCACTAGAAAGAAGAAATATGCTAGCATATACACTACGTGAGACAACACCACGCCTGGTGAGTGGCCCACAAGGATAATCTTATAGGGTGGAATGAAATTAGGATTACTCTTACTACTAGGTTCTTAGGAGCAATGAACCTACTCATCATGGTAATCAACCCGTTTAATACCACATTCGAAGTGTGAGAGACTTTGGAAAAAGGGAAGGAAGCTTTAAAACCTTCACTATGGGTGTACAAATTTCAATCCAATTTACAAGGCTGCATGCATGAATGGTATGTGTATGTAGAACTCCATAGAGAGATTGGAAATTGGTAGGATTTAATTGTAGGAATGGCCCGGATGTTTGGCTTATTCTCTCTGAGCCTCCAGTGGAAAAAGAATTGAAAGTCATAAAGCACTTAACTATGGGAGATAGTGCCAAGGTCAAGAACTACTTCAGGATTTATTCGATGAAGGAAACTCACGAGCGCGTCTTGTTGAAGAAATAGAGGTCAATGCCATACTACTTCAACGTGCTTGCCTTGAGACAGATAAAGGCAAAATGGTCTACATAGTGGATGACGAAGAAGTAGAAAATCTAGATGTAAACCATTCAGCAGGTAGGCATGAGCTATTGGACAGTGTAGAAAAGACCACGTACACCTATCATGAACCTCTAAAGACAAATCAGTGAATATTGGAACATATACAGAGCCTAAGGAATCCATAATTAGAGATTATTGGTTAGACTCCAAAGTGGAAAAAAGCATAGAGTTACTAAGGGATTACTGTAACCTATTCCCTAGGGGATACCCTAAACTTAAAGGAGTGCATGAATCATTAGGCGAGATGAAGATAAAGATTATAGAGGGTGCACACCCGGTTAGAAAGAGACCTTATGTAATGAACCCCAACTTGCGAGAAGGTCAAAGAAGAGATTGATAAAATGTTGAAGTCTAGAATCATGAAATCCCTTGATGAGTCGAATGTGTTAGTCTAATGGTGATCGAAGTATAGAGAAGGATGGATGGATTAGGATATACATGGACTGAATGGAGTTTAATGATGCATGTGTAATCTGATCCATTTCCTACGCCATTCACTGAGGAAATACTAGAAGGTGTTATAGGGCGTAAAATCTATTCGTTTACAAATGGGTTTTCTCAGGTATCATCAAGTTAGGATTGCCCAGAGGATCAGAAAAGACTATGTTTACTACTCGAATGGGGTAGCTTCACCTATACTATATTGCCTTTTGGTCTGAAAAATGTGCCTATTGTATTTTCACACATAGTTTTTCAAGCCTTCAAAGAATTTATTCACAACTTTTTACAAGTATATTTAGACGATTGAACGGTGTATGGATTAGTTAAGGATCATTGTGACAATCAGCACTTAATGTTTTAAAGATGCGAGATAGTTGAGTATCTCTTTGAACATCAAGAAGTACATCTTTGCTACACCATTTGGAATAGTGTAAGGACATGTAATCTGCAAGGAAGGTTTGTTGGTTGATCCAGCTAAGGTTGCAATCATTATAGGCCTAAGGGAGCCTACCAGTCAGAGTGAGGTGCGCGGATGTTTTGGGGCATATAGAATATTATAGAAATTTTATCAAATGGTATGCGGAATTGTTGCACCGTTGGAAGTGTTACTAAAGGGGAAAGGCACATTCTACTGGGGAGAACCACAACAACGCGCATTCGAGACATTAAAGGAAAAACTTACTACCATGCCTATTCTACATTTTCCTTCGTGGGACCAAACATTTCATGTACATGTTGACGCCTCCGATATGGTCATTGGCGCAGTGTTGGATCAACCTAGAGAAGGTATTGTAGATCATCCTATTTTTTTTGCTAGTAGAAATTTGACCCCTACAAAACAAAATTATACAACTACAGAGAGCGAAGCTCTCACAATTATCTATGTGCTACATAAATTCCACTAGTATCTACTACTAGCTACACCATTCATCTTTCATACCGATCACATGGCATTGAAGTATTTGGTAAATAAAACCTGTTTTACAAGGGCACATATGTCGATGGTTTCTCTTATTTCAAGAATTTGATTTCACATTTGTGTTAAAACTAGGGAAAAGGAAATCTTGACCAGACCATCAATCAAGAATATAGTCATGAGAAGAAGCACAGGCAATTGAGGATACCATGCCCAATGCACATTTATATAGGTTTCAATGAGCACCATCGGAATTGGAGGACATTGTTGTCTTTCTATGAATAGGGATGACACTAGAAGGAATGAAATCCTTGGAGAAGAAACAACTTGCTATACACATCGCACCCTATATGTTAATCAGTGGTGACCTGTACAAATCAGGTCGGGATGAGGTACTACATCATTGTGTATTGGAAATTGAGCACACAGATATTATGGAAGAGGCTCATGGTGGTATTGTAGGTGGCCACTATGCAGGTGATGCCACTGCACACAAAATTCTACTCAGCTGGATTATGGTGGTAGATCCTATATAAATATTGTAAGGAATTTTGTAAGGCTTGTGATCATTGTCAATGTCTTGGAAAACCAGTCAACGAGATGAAATGCCTCCGAGACCTATTACGAGCACGAACCATTTGAGAAATGGGCTATAGATTTTGTAGGTCCTATTTCACTAGCTATGCGTAGAACCGAATCGCGCTACATCATAACTTGTAAAGACTATCCGACAAGATGGGAATAAGCATCACCTACAAAGGAATGTAAAGCGGTTACAATAACCAAGTTTCTATGGGAAAATATTATTACAAGGTATGGATGTCCTTTAAGTTTGACCAGTGATAGGGGCACACATTTTATTAATGAGATAATCAGAATTTTATTGGATGAATTCATGATTGCACACCATAAGACTACACCCTATCATCCTCAAGAAAATGGAACTGATGAGGCTTTCAACAAAATTTTGATCTAGACATTGACAAAAATATTTGATGTTGGATGAAAGGATTGGGATGATAAATTATCTAGAATACTTTGGGCATATCAGACAACATATAAAAGGTTGAACAAATTGACACCATTTTAGTTAGTGTTTGGCGTAGAATCCATTCTTCCTATGGAATTTATGTTACCACCTTTGTGTATTATGCATGCTAGAGGTCTTGCTGATGAGAAAGAATTAGAAGAGTGGATTGAAAAGTTAATCAAGTTGGATGAGCGACGAGCCATAGCTGTTGGAGTCAAAATCAAGAGAAGGACAGGACATACAAACATGACATGATAGGCACATCAGGGATACAAAGTTTGATATTGGAAAAATGGTGCTTCTCTATGAGTCTACGTTCTTACACCATCTAGGAAAACTTAAGGTACATTGGTTGGGGCCATATGTTATCACTCACATACTTGAAAGCGGCACTTGTCGGTTAGAGGCCCTTGATGGAATATGGTTCCCAGTTACTTCACATGAGTAGGCTGAAGCCCTACTATAAATAAGTCTTCTTGTGTGTTTGTAATAAGCCGTATTTCCATTTAGATTAGGTTTCCAATTCAGTATTTCCTTAACTGTTTCCTTCATTGTTGCTATTCTTTGTCAATTTAGTTGGTGTGTTGTGTAATACTGACGTTTACATGCCAAAATATAATTACTATTTGAAGAATTTTTATGCGTAGAGGGATGCACATACCCTTAGTGTGGGGTAGGTTGTTGATATCCATGTACATGAATGTTGAAAATAAGTCCACATGAAAGGAACAAACTAGTACGGGTGTTGTTCAAGGTTGGAGAATTGAAATAATATAAACAGAGATTACTTCTAGATATGGGGACCATAGAAAGAGATGACTGAAGAAACAATTATAACGTGAGATAAGAAGATACTAGGAAGACTACAAGTGGAAGGTGCAGCGATGAGGTACTCAGCACATGGAAACACGCTGAAGAGAAGTCTACATGACAAAAAAGGTAGGAGGGCACGCTAGAAGGTTATAGCTTGGCCACGAAGATGTATCGCATAGAAATAATGAAAATGGACAATTAATGATAGGATTGTTGGTAGGTGGAGGAGAAATAAATGCACTAAAATTTTGAAATTATATATAAGGATAGGATGCGAGTTCATTTTTACCATTGCAATTGAGATAATTTGAAAAGGGTTAAGTATGAACAAGACAAGTAATCGTGGTGAGGTGCGAAGAGTGTAAAACCCTGACATGAGGAGATGAGTTGTACACAGGAGAAGCTTGTGTTCCCATAGTAGAAGGGTTTGAGTGAAGAAGATGCATTAAAAACAAGTTAGGGCATGTGATTTCCACTAGGGCATGAAGATTTCAACTAGGGTTTCCACGCACTCAATTACAAAAGGAGGAAAAGAGAGATTGTTTCAAATGACACCAAAGAAAGCACTCGCAACAAGAGATAAAGGGAAGAAGAAGGTTGAAATGGAGGAAGAGATTGCTCTTGAGAGTAATTTTTTAGAAATACAGTATCCAGAGGGTGTGATTGTGGGACAAGAATGGGATTCTCATATCCAATAATGTAAAATCAATTATTACAACCATCAAACTTCAGCTAATAAGAAGGATCTCAATGCTTTCCCGAGAATAAAAACAAACAAGCACACACATGAGAGGATATGTTGGTTTATGATTTATACTGGAGAGAAGTTTCGAAGCAAAATGGAGTCTACCAATTATACGAGATGCCATACTTTGGAAAGTATGACCCATTGTATTGGTGGTTGATGATCGATTCCATGAGGATTTCTTCTACTTCGCGAGATGGAGGGTAAGAATTAGAATTGTCTTGATTTCAATTGTGACAACACTAAGGTCCTCGTGGTTGGATTTGGATAATGATTTAACTAATAAATCCACAATCTTGGAGATGAGGAAGGAGTTCGGGTATACTAAGGTCTGCGTGGCATGGAAATTGACAAGTTGAAGAAGTACCGAGTAGTAGTATAGGTATTTGTACATCTTGTGATAAAGTTGAATGACCAAGGAAGGTGGTCACAGGTGTTGGTATCCAAATTTTTCTCCCTTTCAAGCGATGAGCAATAACACATATTAGACATACAACGTAGAGACATATAGGTCATATTTTGTGTCGTTTTGTATCCGGGGATGAGATCTAACCGGCCCTTTGTAATTCAGATTTGTGGAGAGATGGATAACACCTTTAAGAGGATTTGACTTGTCCTCACTACTTTAGGTCATGCCTCTTTGACCAGGGTAAGAGGACACTTAGTGTGACATCTATTTGATGAAGGATATGGAGATATCCTTCTTTTGCACAAATTCTATGAAGAAAACCTTGGGAAAATACGGTCAATACTCCATGATTTAACTCTTAAGAGTTGTCACTTCTAAACGATGGAGATACTTTCAACACAAGGCTAAGGTTACTAAAGACATTAAGAAATCTTGATTGTTCTGCATATTTTAGTAAGTAGATTTTTGTTCCCTTTATTGATACATAGGAAAAGAGGGGTAGTTCGGTGGTGGATTCATGGTTTTTAAAAAATTTGGTGGGAGAAGAAGCAAGATAAAGTTGATTATACCAGATCTTCGAAGAGACTTCACAACAATGAACAACTCATCAACAAAAAGCTTCAAAACAGTTAAGACATTCCTTCAACCGTAAGTTCTATTTCAATGGAGGCCCAAATCAACACGTTTTCACATAATATTTGAAACTCCAACATGAAATATCAAATTGAAAAACTCAATTAAACACCAAAGTCTCTTATTAATCATGCCTAAGGTACAACCAAAGACTTACATACAATCTTTATCAACAAATGACAGTGAATTGATTTTAAATTTGTTTATCTCATCCAAGATGAAGGATCTTCTTGAAATTAAATTACAAATACCATTAAACTATCACAAGGATGAGATCCTGCGTGATTTCACAAAAATTTCAATCTAAGATTGCAATAGGAAAGAAAGAAACAATTTGCAGACATTCTGAAACAAAGCAGACACAAATTGCTAGAGATTGGACACAAATTAATTTCAAAATTGCTTAGATTCATCAACAAGGGAAAGCTTCCAGAGAAATCTCAGTGCTCATCAATGGCTATACATCTACAACCAACTTGACACGATAGAAAATCTAACACAGAAGAAAATAACTTGTTATATCAACTTTGGTCCCTTACAAAGACGGATTTCTCAAATTTTCTCTTAAGAATTCAACCTCTGACCTTTTGCAAGAGTATTCTCATTGCATTTATACATTTTACTCACTCAATTTTCCCCCAAAAAGAAAGAATATTTGAGGGACCTTTTCTTGTTAACAATTTGTTTTAGAAAGTGACGTTTAACAAATTCAGATCCGAAAGCTTCAGGTGGACCAATTGTGAACTGATCACGTTTCTCGGGCCCTCGACTAATGACTAGGATGCCATGCCACAAATTTTTTACAATCCTTCTAATCATTCTAATTTTTTCATGTGAGAAATCCCCTTTTAATCATTTTCTGGAGACTCTGCACAACTGGATATGACAGGTAATATTTTTCACTCTCGAGGCAACACCTTTTTCATCTTTTGCACCTACACTTTCATCATTTCATCCCTTTTCCCTCTCTTTCCTCTCGTAATTCTACCCCGCATCCATTTTCTCTGGTAATTCCTATTTTTGCGAGTGCCTGAGCAATTCCCATTTCAAAATATCGAGCTGAAAAATCCTTGGACTCATTATTTAAGTTTCAAATCCATTCATAGGCACCTTCAGACAAAGACGAAAAGTAATTTCATCAAAGAATGATGTAAAAAAAGTGCGTATTCGCGTCACCACAAGTCTTGCGGTAAAAATGGTAGAAAAATAGGTGAAATGCACAACAACCATTGATCTTCCCCTTTTCCACTTTATATCATAGTCGTCCACGTGTTTCCTTGGCACAACTACAAAGGAGAAGCATAGAGGAAAGTCCCAAACAAGTGCGAGCCTTCCACATACCCTGGGCCCAAGAAAAATGCCTTTTGGACTTTGAAAAGTCTCAAGTGTAAAAAGGAACAAGAGGAAGCCTCCATGTGTCTTGATGGTGCATTTTGAGATGGTCCCCAAAAGCAGAGACCCCAAATAAGTGTGGGCTCAACAGGTGTCTCAGTCCAGAGAGTTTCTTAAAAATTTTAAAGGTTAAGTGAAATGCACCATGTGTCTAGGGTCCAAGATAGTTTCCTTTGGCTGTTGAAAAGTCCAAGCAAAGGGCGAGTGAGTGGAAGCCTCCAAGTGTCCTCCTGGCACTTCTTCAAAATAAAATTTAGGGGTTGGTCCCCAAACAGGCGCGGTCCCTCCACATGTCCAAGGCCTTTAGAAAGTTTCTTGAAAATTCTACTTATTGGAAGACCTAGCGGAAACCTCTGCATGTCTTCATGGTGCAACTTTGAGATGTTTCCCAAGAGCAGAGACCCTTAACAAGCATGGGCTCACCACATGTCTCAGCCTTAGAAAATTCCTTTAAAAGTTTAAGTACAAAGTGGAGCCGGCGGAAGCCTCCACATGTCTCTCTATTGCAATTGTTAAGGTGGGACCCTGAGGCAGATCTTCAAATGAGTGCCATCCCTCCATGTGTCCATAGTCTACCAAAATTGTACCGGCTGCATGAAAATTTTGTCTAAGTCTTGGCAAAGTAGTGGAAACCTCCACGTGTCCCCCCAATGCAACTTCGAGGCCAAACTAAAAGGTGAATTTTTAAATGAGCATCGTTCCTCCACATGGACAAGTTTTGGGTTGAAACAAGCCTTAGAATTTTTAAAGTGTCCCACCAAGCCGCATCCAACTAGAAAGGGCCGCATTTTCATTGGTGCTGAGAAGTAAATTTGACTGGGAAAATACACCTGTCAAATTGTAAAATGCAGGAAAATCACCATTTGAGCTCGAAAATGAATCTTTCTTCAAGGACAAAGAATTTGGAAATGTTATAAGGCTCAAATATGATCCTCCGAGCTACATCCAATCATGTTTCCATAGGTATTTGGGACAAAAATGATAGGGACAACAAAATGTGACTGTGGAAAACGGAAGGAAAGGAAAAACCCGAGTTTTACGCCCAAGTTACAGACTCTTTTAGATGGATAGAGGAATGAAAAACAAATTTTGGACCTTTAAGTGATCCTCGACTAAGGAAGGGACTGATCATGGCAACCAAATGGAGGATAGATTCTTTAAGCACCAATACGGGGAGATAGAAAACATGACAGAGGCCACAAACTGAGGAATTTCAATGACAAACAGGAGAGACTAATTTGAGCACCAACATCAGCTCTGACTCAGGGATGGGCACTCCCTGTGAGTGCCATAAGAACAAATAGTAGAACAAGTGCCAAAAATAGACCATTAGGAAATAGAGTCAAAGAATAAGCTTGCAGAGTAGAACAACCATAACCATCCTCCAAAAACAAACGTGAAACCAAGAAACCAAGTCACCAAGGACCAGAATGAATAAAAACACAAAAGTAGACGAGAACAAAGAACTATACACTATACAAATGGAGTATACCTTGATTCTAAGAAATCAATCAAGGAAATGTTTCAAATTCCTACCATTAACAGGAAATTCAAGCAGTTCCCCATCTAAGTCTTTTAGGAAGAAGGTATTTTCACCAATTCAAATATCGATGGAATAAGGGACCATCCACAATGCATTGAATTTACCATGCTTACCCTTATCTTCATGCCTACTATCCCATAAAAGCACAAGATCCCCACCCAAAGCTCGGGATTCACCTTTTTGTCAAATAACTTCTTCAACTTTTCTCTGAACTTCCCATGCCACTGATGGGATGCCCTTCTTTCTTTATCCAACTCAATAATCTGATTGATCTGAGCATCATATGGGCTAACTTCTTGGTCTTCAATTTGTTGAACAAACTGAAATGAAGACAATTGCAAATGGAGGGGCAAAAAATCTTGAGTTATGTATACCAATTCAAATGGGCTTTTACCAAGAGCTCTTTTGATCGTGATTCTGTCAGCCCCAAACAAAAACTTCAGTTGCTCACCCCACTTCCTTTTTTTCAGCTCCAATGTTATTCTAATGATCTTCAACAAGTTTTTATTGTTGAGCTGAGCTTATCCATTTCCTTGGGGATTGTTGTTAGAAGCATATGTCGATTGATTCCATACTCTTTGCACATTTGCACTAAAGGTTTGGCTCGAAACTCATGGCATTATCAACAATAATTTTAGTGGCACTCCAAATCTGGATATGATTTAACTCAAAATTAAGTCCATGATAACTTGGTGTGTTTCCTTCTGGTGGGGATTGCTTCCACCCACTTAGTGAAATAATTAGTGGCTACAAGAATCCATTTATGACCAGCACTAGAAGGATCAAAAATTTCCCCAATGAAATCCATTCCCCATTGTCTGAATGGGGCTTCAACTGACACAGGTTGTAAAGGAAGGGATCCTGAAGCTTTCATTCTTCCAGAAAAATGTTGGAAACTTTCACATTTCCTAACCAGCCCTCAATATTTTATGTGTTCAACTCTTCCAAAGAAAATGTCCCCCATAGAATCCTCCATGGAGATCAACAATTATTTTGGGGGCCTCATCTTCATTAATGCATCTCAAGAGCACTCCCTCGGGGTTCTTCCAAGCTAACCCAAGATCAATAATGACATACTTTTGAGAGGCTAACTTAAGAGATATTTTCTAATTTTTACTCAAATATTCAGAGTAGCATAGATGTCTAAGATAAAAGATTATATCTTTGTACCATTCATAACTTACCAACTTTTCAAGGACATCCACCCTTTCTCCTTCTACTTCATTCATCTCAATAGTTTGCAAGTTGATCTCAGCCATAAGATTAGCTAGGACAAAACATCTTACCAATTTCTTCGTTTGGATATCCATGTCATACTCCCGCAACTTGTTCACCCATCTATATATTTTTCTTGAGACCTCCATCTCTGATAAGATTTCTTTCACCATGGTTTAGGGAACATAAGCAAAAAATTTAGAGCTCAAGATATAGGGTTTGAAAACCTTTTTTGATTTCACCAAGGCAAATGCTTTCTTTTCCATGATGGTGTACTTCAACTCAGCTCCCGCAATGCCTCTTGAAAAAGGAAATTGGTCTCTCAACCCCTCATCATCATCCTTCGTAACAAAACAGATGCAAAGTGGTGTTTTTTGAAGCTAAAGAAAACACTTGAAAAGGCTTCTTGTAATTTGGGGCTGCCAAAATAGGGGCATGTTTTAGTGCTTCTTTGATCCCATTGAAAGATTGAATGGAAACTTCTTCCCATTTGATAACTGGGTCCTTCTTCAACATACTAGTAATGGAGATGGTCATCTCAGCAAATTTAGACACAAATCTTCTGATAAAGTTTATTTTTCCAAAGAAGGATTGAATTCCCTTCTTACTTCTAGGAATTGGAACCTTGCTGATGGCTTCAACTCTCTCGGGATCAATCATGACCCCTTCTTTTGATACAATGTGACCAAGCAGCTTTGCCTTTTGCACTCCAAAGTGGAACTTCTTGGGATTTAATGACATGCCATACTCTCTACACCTTATTATCATCTTCTCTAAGTGTTGCAAGTGATCATTTATTTTTCTAGCAAACATAGTTACATCATCTTGATAAACAACAATGAAGTCATTGATATAACCAAAAATGCTACATTCATTAAGCCAAAAGACATCCCGACATAGACAAACGTTCCCAAGGATTAGTAAAGGTAGTCTTTATTCTTTCGAATCCTTCACAACAACTTGATTATAGCAAGAGAAACCATCCGAGTGGATAATGATTGAACCAATTACCAATTGTAGCATATTCTCCATGTTTGGAAGAGGGTAATTATCTTTCAATGATGCTTTATTCAAGTTCCTGAAGTCTACGCATAGCCTTATATCACCATTCTTTTTCCTGACAGGCACTAGGTTTGCAACCCAAGATGAATACCTCATGGGCTGAATGATCCCTCCATCCCTCAACTTCTTCAGTTCTTCTTGCATCTTCAAAGAAAGAAGTGGATTGATGGGCCTCTATTTTTTCTTGAAAGGCTTGGCATTAGACTCAAGAGGAATCTCATGTTGGAACAAATCTTCCCTATATGCCTTCAACTCAGAGTAAGACCAAGCTAGGCAGTCTCGATATTTTTTAGCAATTGAACATAGGATTGCTTCTCTTCCTTCCTAAATTGACTCCTAACCAGATTTTACATGGTTTTTCCTTTGTACTGAGTTGTGCTCTTGCACATCTCTTGAAACTGACATATTTATTTTAATAATGTAATCAACATTATCAAATTTTGATTCTAGTGCCACCAAACCTCTAGGAATCATGTTTGTCTTCAGCTGGATGATGTCTTTGCCAAATAATGTTTCCTTTCCTTCAACAAGACACACCATTGGTTTCCAATCTATATTTTGGTCAGCAAAATCACCTTGGTTCTGCAGAAACCATTTCACCTAGGCATCATCATCAAACACTTGCCAATTTTTAACGTTATCAAGGACAGATGGCCTTGTTAGTATTTCAACATCATACTCACAAAATGGAGACATTGTCCAATTCCCAAATCTGGATCCTAGCACTGCTAACTTGTCTATAACAACATTAAACTTTCTATCATGGTGCACAATATTAAAAGAGTCAAACATTTCAATTAAATCCCAGACTGCATGCTTGTATTGTTTCATCCTCTGATTTTTAGTAACATATAGTTTCCTAATTTGTTTGAGGATCATTCTGAATCCCCTTTGACAATGATATCCTTTATACCATATTTCCATGCAATTATCAAGCCTAATAATAGTGATTCATATTCAACAATGTTGTTAGTGCATTAAAATTTAAGTTTGAAAGAAAAGAACAACTCTTCTTGGCCCGGAGAAATCGAACAATGCCAACACCATTTCTAAACTTGGAACAAGCTCCATCAAATAACAAAGTTCAAGGTAAACCCAATTGTTCAAGACATTTACATTGATCAATCTTGTGCTCCTTGCCATTAGCAAACCCCACAAATTTATCTGCATCTACATCAATATACAACACTTCATAAGAATCATTATTTGGATATTCAATGAGGTGCAACATCTTTTTCTCTCCATACAACTTTACAAGGCTGCCTTCAATTGGAATGGTGGCAAAAGACTTATCCATCTAAAGACTTCCACTAACACTTGCAGCCCACTTTCTTGATAACAGCATGCCCCATTTGGTAGGGCAATAAACAATGACAACATCAAGTTTCAAGTTCTTACCCAGATAAGGTGCAAGTTGTACCACCAAACCTTTTACACATCCTACAACAGGAACCTCACTAGAATCCATTGTAGTACAATTGCCATAGGCTATTGTCACTTTAATGTTCAATTCATTCATAACTTCCAGAGGCATAACATTGCATGATGCTCCGGATTCAAACATACAATTGTGCAGCAGTCTGTCTTTAATAATCAGTGTTGTAAAAAATAGATCAAAATTTAACTGAGACTCAACTAAAGATGTTACCAAGTAAACTTCACGTGGTTCACCTATCTCCTCTAATGTTGGTGTTTTTTCTAGGTCTGTAATGGTTAAAGGAGGAGTGTTTACATTATTTATATTTCTGTCTTGGGCACTCCTACCTTCTTCCAACCCCAAATACTCAAAGGCCCTCTTCTTGTGCTTAGGAATCCTAAGCAGTTCAATAATTGGGACAAAAATCTTGATCTAAGTCAAGACTTGGGCAATGTCATAGGGAATGTATTTGGGCAAAGCAACATTTAGAGAAAGGTTGACAAACTCATCAGATGGCACAAGGTTTTTAACATTTTGGGCATGGGTGGGAACACCAGTTCTACTTGAGACAATAAGGGATTTTCCAGATGCATCTTTCTTTGGAGTCTCTTTGGGACATTGGTGAGAACTCGGGGTCTTTGGTTTTGCTTGAGGCCCTACCCCTTAAACAACTTTACTTCTTGTGTTATACTTTTTTTTCTTGGGCCACATTAACATTCATTAGAAGTTGTCTATCCTCTTCGATGGGATTCCTCCATCGTACTTCTTAATCATTAGAAATCTTAGGTACTCAAAATCATTATTAGGAAGCTCAAATGCTTGTACCATATCTATTTCGAAGCATGAGAGGGAGGAATAAGAGGTACAGTGAATGTAGTCCCAAAACTTGTAGCAATTCTTATATTTATTACCTCGGTCAAAGTTGCTCCTTGTTGTGATCTTGTAGAGCGAGTCCACCATGCATGCATCATTATCGGTGTTGTCATCATCATCAAATTATTCAACTTGATGATCTATTTAACATGGCGGGTGGGGTAAGAAGCATTTGTCACACCAATCCATTTGATTTGTCTCTTAAACAACAACAACTCGGCATTTAGAGGATCACGCACTACTCTATTCTCCCTATCTTGGGGTTATCTAGCTCCCATGGGTCCTTTACCTTTGTCATCAGACCTCCGATCATTTCTAGGATGATTCACAAGTCTGTCTTATCCTTATTTCCTATGCGCTGACCCCGAGAACCTTGTCTAGTTCCTTTCTCTCCCCGGCTAGATTGTAAGAGATTTCTTTCATGACCCTCTAGCCAAAGTCTTTACAACTTCCTCAAGATCCAAAACCTTACTTGATTGAGGCTTCTCAGGGTTGATCATTTTAACACCCTCCCTCTTAGGAGGTTTTCCAACTGCTTTAATGTTGTTCTCAATTTACAGAGCCATGGTAAAGGCCTTCCTCAAAGTCCTAGGTTCTTATCCCTCAAATAGTAAGAAAATTTATTATCAAATGCATCGGCATACTTTATCGGACATGATTCATCACATGGCCTCAAATTAATAGGAAGTTTTCTCAATGTTTTGTTAAATCTAGTGTTGAAATCATGTACTGATTCATTAGGATTTTTTTTAATATTTTCAAACTCTGATAAAAGAAACCTAGGGTTTGTTTTATCACCATACTACATTCTAAAATCATTCTTCATCTTTGTCCAGGAGTCAATGGAATTATCTGGCAAAAAATTTATACATGTCCCTTGCATCTTCTTCTAGAGTATGGATAAATAATTTAATGTATACATCCTAAAACTCTATTTCGAAGTCCTCCATCATATTGACAACGAGTTTCAAGTGTTGATCACTAGTTATTGCATTATTTCTTTGAAACTTAGGCAATCTATTTCTTACATCTGTTGCATAGCATTTGGATAGCCAGTCATATCTCTAAAATTGATGGGACCAAAAGTATTAACAACAAATGGAGGTCTGGGTGGAGGCTAAGCCATATTATTCTAAGGAGGTGATCTTACAGGAGAAATAGAATGATGAGGAGTGAGGGGTCTGTGTGGTACATGGATACAATTTTCAGAATGACTTCCCTCTAAAGGCTCTGTCTCTTGGAAAAATCTATTAGATTTTGAAAATACAGGGGTAGATTGAGAAGAAAATGTTTCAAATACAGATGAAGGACCCTCTCCAGATGGAGAATTCAATTCAACAAAGAGACTACCTGATTCAGAAGCACTTGAGGAAGTACTGCAATCTTCAATCATAGGTTGATCAGTTTCACCAATGGAGATCTCTTTTCTTGATGCTTGATCTCCAATAGCCTTCCAAATTCTTCTTCCTTCTGAATTAGACTTTCCTAACTCTTGAAACAACCTTCTACTAGGGTCCTTAGTGAAGAAAGATCTTCTTCCTTCCATATTTGCAGATATTAATGACAAATATTACTTGATATATGTTAAGACACTGGTATTTATAAAGAATTTAAACAACATGGAGTTTCCACTAAGGATTTTAACCTTAGTTTGTGCAAATGCACTATGAAATACCTATAAAATGTCTCACATCGAACATGATTCATGCAAATCTTACAAGATCTTCTCTTCTTTTACCCAAATTTATCAATGATGATACAAATCTTAGTGCAATAATTGTATAAGTTGGAAATATTACACTTAGAACTCACAACTTTGAATAATTCTTACAAATATGAATAGATAATGATGTTTCAGCAATGCATTAGCACACAACATGTGTAAAAAGTATTACTAGGGTATGTATGTGTACACCTTTGTTTAAATACTTCAAAGAGTCCTCCAAAGCAAAGTGCCATGAGTGTTGGTATCCAAATTTGTTCTCCCTTTCAAGCCGAGCAACAACACAGATTGGACATGGAGCTTAGAGACAGATAGATCATAGTGTGTGTCATTTTGTAGTCGGGGATGAGATCTAACTGGCCCTTTATTACTTAGATTTGTGGAGAGATGGATAACACCTTTAAGAGGATTTGACATGTCCTCACTACTTTAGGTCGTGCCTCTTTGACCAGGGTGAGAGGACCCTTAGTGTAACCTCTATTTGATGAAGGAGATGGAGATATCCTTCTTTTGCACAAATTCTATGAAGAAAACCTTGGGAAAATATGGTCAATACTCCATGATTTAACTCTTAAGAGTTGTCACTTCTAAATGATGGAGATACTTTCAACACAAGGCTAAGGTTACTAAAGACATTAAGAAATCCTGATTGTTCTGCATATTTTAGTAAGTAGATTTTGTTCCTTTATTGATACACAGGGAAAACAGGGGTAGTTCAAGGTGGATTCATGGTTTTTGAATAATTTTGGTGGGAGATGAAGTAGGATAAAGTTGATTATACCATATCTTCAACAACAATGAACAACTCATCAACGTAAAAGCTTGTAAGCAGTTAAGACGTTCCTTCAACTAGAAGGTGTGCTTCAATGGAGGCCCAGATCAACACATTTTCACATAATCTTTGAGAATCCAACATGAAATATTGAATTGAAAGACTCAATTAAACACCAAAGTCTCGATTAATCATGCTTAAGGTACACCCAAAGACTTACAGACAATCTTTATCAACAAATGACAAGAATTGATTTTAAATTTGTTTATCTCATCCAAGATGAAGGCTCTTCTTGAAATGAAATTGCAAATACCATTAAACTGTCATAGGGACATGATCCTGTGTGATTTCACAAAAATTCAATATAAGATTGCAATAGGAATGAAAGAAACTATTTACAGACATTATGAAACAAAGCGAGACACAAATTTCTAGAGATTAGACACAAATTTATTTCAAAATTGCATAGATTCATCAAAGCAAGGAAATATTCGAGCAATCTCGGTGCTCATCAATGGCTATACATATGCAACCAACTTGACATGATAGAAAATCTAACACAAAAGAAAATAACAGGTTATCTTGGCTTTGGTCTCTTACGAAGACGACTTTCTCAAATTTTCTCTTAAGAATTCAACCTCACCTTTTGCAAGAGTATTCTCATTACATTCATAAATTTTACTCACTCAATTTTCCCCAAAAAGAAAGAATATTTGAGGGACCTTTACTTGTTAACAATTTTTTTCATAAAGCAAAGTTTAACAAAATCGGATCGAAATCGCAAGTGGACCAATTGTGAACTGATCACATTTCTCGGGCCCTCTATTAATGACTAGGATGTCATGCCATAACTTTTTGGAAATCCTTATAATCATTTTGATTTAGTCATGCGAAAAATCCTTGTTTTATTCATTTTCGGAGAATCTGGATAGTTGAGTATGACAAGTAATCTTTTTCACTCTCGAGGCAACACCTTTTTCATCTTTTGTGCCTACACTTTCATCATTTCATCCCTTTTCCCTCTCTTTCCTCTGCAATTCTACCCCGCATCCATTTCCTCTAGTAATTCTTGTTTTTACGAGTGCCTGAGCAATTCCCACTTCAAAATATTGACCTTAACAATCCTTGGACTCACAATTTAAGTTTCAAATCCATTCAATGGCACCTTATAGATAGAGACAACAAGGAATTTCATCAAAGAACGATGAAAAAAATAGTGCGTATTCATGTCTCCAAGAGTCTTGGAGAAAAATGGCAGAAAATAGGTGAAATGCACAACAACCATTGATTCTACCCCTTTTCCACTTTATATCATAGCCATCCACATGTTTCCTTGGTGCAACTACAAAGGAGAAGCACAGAGGCAAGTCCCAAACAAGCGCGAGCCTTCCAACTGCACTGGGCCAAAGAGAAACACATTTTGGCCTTTGAAAAGTCTCGGTGTAAAAGGAGCCGGTAGAAGTCTCCACGTGTCTCGATGGCACATTTTTAGATGGTACCAAAAGTAGAGACCCCAAACAAGCGCGGGCTCAAAACGTGTCTCAGTTTGGAAGAGTTTGTTAAAAAAATTGAAGGTTCAGTGGAAGGCATCATGTGTCTAGGGTCCGAGACAGTTTCCTTTAGCCGTTGAAAAGTCCAAGCAAAGGGTAGAGTGAGTGGAAGCCTCCAAGTGTCCTCCTAGCGCTTCTTCAAAATAAAACTTAGGGTCGGTCCCCAAATAGGTGTGGTCCCTCCACGTGTCCCAGGCCTTTAGAAAGTTTCTTGAAAAGTCTAAGTATGGGAAGACCTAGTGGAAGCCTCCACGTGTCTTCATGGCATAATTTTGATATGGTGCCCAAGAGCGGAGACCCTAAAAAGCGTGGGCTCACCACATGTCCTAGGCCTTAGAAAATTGCTTTGAAAAGTTTAAGTACAAAGCGGAGCCGACGAAAGCCTCCACATGTCTCCCTATCGCAATTGTTAAGGTGGGACCCTGAGGTAGATCCTCAAATGAGCGTCAGCCCTCCACATGTCCATGGTCCACCAAAACTATACCGGCTGCATGAAAAATTTGTCTAAGTCTTGGAAAAGCAACGGAAACCTCCACGTGTCCCCAGGGCAAAGCAACTCGAGGCCAAATCAAAGGTGAATTTTCAAATGAGCTTCGTTCCTCCGCGTGGAGAAGTTTTGGGCTGAAGTGAGCCTTAGAGTTTTTAGAGTGCCCCATTGTGCATCTAACTTGAGAAATGGCGACATTTTCATTGATTTTTGGGTAAATTTGACAGGGGAAAATATATATACCCGTCAAACCGTAAAATACAGTAGAAATCACCATTTGAGCCCGAAATGAATTTTTCTTCAAGGACAACAAGTTTGGAAATATTATAAGGCTCAAATATGATCCTCCGAGCTACATCCAATCACGTTTCCATAGGTATTTGGGACAAAAATGACAGGAACAACAAAATGTGACTGTGGAAAATGGAAGGAAAAGAAAAAAACCCGATTTTTACGCCCAAGTTCTGAGACTCTTTTAGATGGACAGAGGGACGAAATTTTTTTTTAGATCTTTAAGTGATCCTCGACCAATGGATTTTTATTTTGGTTTGATCTCCTATAATGTTTTTGTGTTAAAGACTAAGAGATTTACCCTAATTGGGTATAGGCATTTTGCCCCCATATTATTTTTGTTTATATTCTTTTCTATGAAATTTTTTTGCGGGTTGGATGGATATGCATTATGTATATTCCATTTGGGTGAAATTATAACCATATATAAATTTAATATATATTTATATTATTCCAAGAAAAAAGATTTAGCAATATATATATATAATTTTATTACTAGCGTGCAATGGTTCACCAACCGAGCTATACTCTATATGACTGAGGTGTAAAGACAAGAACTTAGGGTAGAAAGGCCATTTTTAATTAGTTTGGCCGCCGCTTATAGGAATATAGTTTAGGTTTTGGGTGGGGGTGGCGCCCCACCCCTTTTCATTGTTTATAGAATACAAAGCCCCATTGCATAGGCCTATTTGGCTCAATATTTACATAGTCCTTTTTTTATATTAAATAAACTATGTTCTATTCAAACTTTTCCTTGCCAATTTTTAATATATATATATATATAGTAAAAGGGGTATTTATGGTATGGTTTATATAATTATCTAGATATATAAATTTATATAAATATATACCATTATAGTATTTTATTTTATTTTCTTATTATTATTATTTTTGTTTTATTTTATCAAAACAATATATCAATTCAACTAGTTTATAAAATCGCTATAAGGGAATGAGTAATTGTGTGTGTATATATACATATACACACATACACACACACACACACACACACACACACACACACACACACACACACACACACACACACACACACACACACACACACACACACACACACACATACATACATACACATACATACATACATACATACATACATACATACATACATACATACATACATACATACATACATACATACATACATACATACATATATACATACATACATATATATATATATATATATATATATATATATATATGTATGTATATATGTATGTATGTATGTATGTATATGTATGTATGTATGTATGTATGTATGTATACACACACACACACACACATACATATTAACTTCAAACATTTCTAGCTTTCCATTTTTTTATCCAATTGTAAATGGACAACTCATACAAATAGAATAGGAGTGTTTTTGTTTTATTTTACATTTCCATTCAATCATATGACTTACAACAAGGTAAAATGCAAATCCCTTTTCAACAAATACAACTTTGAGATTTCTCTTTCCAACTATACAATACAAATTTGATAAATGAAATTTTTAAGAACATTATTTTAAAATACAAGAATCTTAGTTTATTTCCTTACAATGTATTATTCCTCCTTTCCAAAAATTTTAAAGAATAAATTTACAAAATTACAACTTCCACTTTACAACAATGGGATAATATTACAAAAATTGATCTTTTGGCTCCAACAACATATAACTCCTTCAATCTTCAACTTTTACCTCTTCTCTTTTTATCAAATTTGGATCACAACACAATCAAAGGGCGATAGGCGAATCTCTCCACCCAACCTATAATCCAATAAGAGGAGAATTCATCCTCCTTATTGGCCCCCGATCCCCAACCATATAACAATGAGGTGTGTCTTACAACTTTGACAACTTCACAAAAATGGCTTCCACAAAAATACAATCCACAAATATACAACACATTCAAATAGACACTCAAAAGAAAGATTTAATAATTTCCAACAACACATAGGCTTGACAACAAGCCAAAAGGAGCAAGGAATATGGGAACCACCTCCTTTTTCCTCCCAAGTGAAGTAGGAGTTCCACCCAAAAGCCTCCATGTGCACAATACAAAACATTCAAATACATCCTTATCTCTCCCCTTGCAAATATGCAAAAATATGTCCATGTTTTCATTTTCACTCCCCATAGGTGGAACTCATAATCACACTCCCTCCAAAATGAATGCCTCACAACTCCCATTTCCCTTCCGAATGGTCCCATACTTCCATCTCCCACACCCTTCTTAAGGAAAGCTACCCAACCACAATAAATCACATTCACAACACTCATACAATATTCAAACAAGCACAAATTTTACATCTAAATGCATAAATAAAAGAATGAAAAAATGGATATCCTACCTCTCCATCAAACTTCCAAATCATTTACTCAACAATCTTTAACTCCTTCACACCAAGAACAATCCCACAATGCAACTTCAACAAGATCCAAGCATGCAAGACCAAATTTCCAAAAAGTGCAAGAGAAGAAAATAAGGCAAGTAACCAAAAATCCTTAAAATTCATTCAATAAATAGAAAATGGAGGTGAGGATGATGAGGTGGATCCATGTAGGATGCCACTTCATCATCCCTCCATTCCAACTCACAAGTCAACACACCAAACCCAATGCAATAAATGAACATGTAAGACTTATGACATGCACACATGACACTCCAACATGCACTCCATGCCTTTCAAGGAAAAATTAATTGTGGTAAGTAGAAAAGTGCAATTATTTTCTCTTTTACATTCAACAAATGCATTAAAATGGTCAAAATAAGCCCCATACTTCATAAGTATGGTTGGTAGAAGATTTTGAGATGTAAGGGACAAGGTTAACTTGTCCCACAAGTCTCAAAAGTGGCCTACAAGGAAAAATTCGAGTTTGGGAAGGGAAGAAGAGTACACACCACCTAAATGCAATTAATTCATTCCACATCAAGCACAAATCAAGGACTATCTACTCTATTTATTACCCAAATGTCACCTCTTCCTTTTAGTTTAAAATTTAAGTTAGATTAGCTAATTAAGACACATTAACAAGTGTTAATAAAGTGACTAAATTTTCCCAATAATTAAATACATACACCAAAAAAATAAAACACACAAAATTAAAAGAAAGGAAAACATTACACCCATGGCCACACACATGAGGTCACCCCATGGGAAACCTCCTAACAAAGCATGCAATTACACAACATATACATTAGACACAAGTTGTCAAATTTGGCCATGTTGCAAAACACCCAACATTCTTCTGTGGTTGGTCCCCTATCCCCTTTCGGTGTATAATGATATAATTTTCCTGCAATCACAAATAAAAATACCTTTCTGGCCTCAAAGCCATATCAATATGTCATGGAAATCAATGCATATACAACTTTTAACATATAAAAATCATCCTACATAAAGCAATACAACACACATGTATATTTATCAATTAACATCATCATATAACGTAGCTAAATCATCATCATCAAATTTATGAATTTTTATCGATTATTTGAAATCAATTAACATTTCAATTCTAATCTATTAATTAATTTATAATCATAGCTCCTCGGAAACCGATGGAAATCGTAATGTGATTGTTGACAGGGAGAGGGCTACTCACACACGTGACTTCCCGTAGGCTCAGTTCAGCAGTCACGCAGCCGTTCGTGGGAAGAGCAACGGCTATCGTTTCCAGTTTTGTGTGGCTTACAATAGCAAGAAGCGGACAGGTCTCTACGCACACAGGCATCTGGGAAATTGTTGTAATCAGTCTATCATAGAGAAAATGGGAGGACCTCCCTGCCAAATTGTTGTAATCAGTCTATCATAGAGAAAATGGGAGGACCTCCCTGCCAAATTGAGCCATGTGTGGACCCCGATTGGAAGGAAAATATCGAGCTCTGGAACATTCTCAGCAAAGGTGGCTTCACCAACTTCATGGAAAAGGTGCAGGGACATGACCAAAGCATTTCTGTGTGTTTTGCTAAGGAATGGAAGGAGTGGACTGTTGACTACGGGGGACAAAAGATATTGGTCAATGAAGATCTTATTGCTGAAGCGACCAGTTTTTGTTTGGAGGGATATCGCTTCTTCAACAAAAGGGTTGACAGAGATGCTGAAGAAAGAAGATTTGTGGAAGGATCTGAGAAGCTCACATTTGGTAATGGCCGGCCCTGCTTGTCAGCTCAATTCCTTCACCCTATGATGAGGTTACTCACATGATGATTCGATTCATCTCCTTGGAAGGTAGGTTTATCACTGTCCCTGCTAAACATCTTATCTTTCTAAACCATTTCCGTAGGAATCGATTGGTTTGCTTTCCCCATTATTTCTTGAACTCCTTGAACGCTCCATTTTGGATTTTGAAGCACAGGCGGTTCCCTTGCATCAAGGACTTATTTTGTTGATTCATAAATGTTTCCTTCTAAAATACCCGGTCTTCCTTCCTCCTAGCCCGGCTCCCCCTTTGATGGGCTCTGTTGCTGCTGCACCCTATTTCTCCGCTGTCCCCGCCACCACTATGCCACCCCCCGGTAAATTTGTTCAAGCTTCTCCATCCATTCCCCCCGCTTTGCTCCCACCACCCACCTCGCCTCTACATCTAAAAGAGGCGGTCACGGGGCCTCGGGAAGCTCAACCTTGAGGCTCTTGCTGTGGAGAAGGAGCCTTTTGAATTAGAGATTGCACATGACCTTCTGAATATCAGCAGTGCCAGTCCCCGGGATGTGCAGATGGATAGCTCTTCAAAGAGGTTGGAGGCCTTAGAAGTTGAGATGAAACTATTGAAGGATGAGGTTAAGAACCTGGCTAAACAGAAAGGCAAGAAAAACATGGAGGGGGAGGGGAACATTGATAACAGTCAGATTGAGGACATCTATAAGAAGCTGACCTCCTTAGACTCCCGCTTAGGGAAGGCCAAAACTAGACATGATTACAACATTGCCGCCTTTAGGGTGATTGAGGAGTTCATTGAGGGTCATGCCAAAAGTGTTTCCAACCTCAGTGGTGTCCGGCTACACTTTGGGGCAACGAAAAAGAAAGCAAAAGAACCATTGAGGAGCTTGATAAACTGATGCTGCCCACATGACAACTTTGGGTATGTTTCACGCTGGAAGAGAGTCAAGACCAGCATCGACAAAGCTGCCAAGAAGTAGTATTGGTTGCTTCTGCTACTCTTGTTTGTTTTTTTGTTGTTTTTTGCGGTCTCTTTACTGCTTTTTTGTTGTATTTTTGTTGTTTTGTCTCGTTTGAGTAGCTGTTTCTGGGCTACTTCGAGCTTCATTGTAACACTTGGATCTTGATCCATTCTCTCTGATTCTCACTCCTATTCCGGCTCTCAGGCCTTCTTTTGTACTCAAGGGTATAGTCCCTTTCAAAAAACTATTTGCCAATAATAAAAAAATTAATTGATAATCATCAATAATTCAGTTCACTAACTAAAATAATCATGAAATTCCCTATATTTATTATAACTCCTAACTACTAGATACACTCAACAACATATTACCAATCCCTAATACCATCATATTGTTAGCAATTCACAAAATCAATGAGACCACATGGTTAGTCCAATACTCGAATATACTCAATATGTCAAGAATCCAAATGTTAGTATATAACAAAGTAACCATTCTATATCATCATCATATCCTTAAATGTCCATCAAGGTTGACAATGTATCTATATAGTCCAAAGTAACAATCAGAACAAAATAGTAATCATGATGTCCCTCGTATCTTAACAACATGCTAACTAAAATATAATAGTAAGGTCCATATCTACAATCAACCAAAATTAAAATCATAGTGTAGTGACCACATTTTTATAGCTCAGTTACTTGTTGTTCCTCTTACTCTTAGACATGTTTTGGCAGGGATTTGATACATTTTGGACTTTACATTAGGATATTTGATCTTATTAGACATGTATGGAGATTTGGGCGTATAGCGCCAATTTAGCTTGATTACTATGTTGTCGCATTATCTTATGATGTCATGGATACTAATTGATATGATGTTGTTTTGGACTGTAATTATATTGATGGATACTCAGTTAGTTGCATGTTGGGATTCTATAGATACATGTCACTTTATCATTATGACTAACTTATGGTGAATTGTGTATAATTGTGCACGTTGTCGCACTTTTGATTCCAGAAAGATGATATGTTAGTTTAGAATTCATTGATATCTTATTTAGTAGTTAATTCACATTTTATCAGACATGTGTGTTTAATGTGTGCAATGAGTGTGCAAGTGACAGGTCACAGGAGAACATGGGATTCAGGTCAGCTATGCAACTTTGCACAAGCAACCCATAGGGCTAAGTCCTAGCCGTGTTTATTACATGAGGCCTTAGCATTAGAATTATTGTTTTGGGCACCATGGGTGACCCTCATTTGTAATGTAACATGTCTTGTATTATTAATTTTTCTTAGGGTGTTTAGTTTGTGTTGTAAACTTGTTTTGGGGAATTAATGGCCCCACTTACATTAAGTTTTGAATTTGTTTAATGATGTACTTAATCAAAAGGGATTAGGGTCACATGTGAACCCTTGGGTGGGCCCCACACCCTCTACCCTTGTGCCAAATTTTTCAAACCCAAAATTGGGTTATTTTAGGTATTTTTAGGGACCCCTTTTTAGTTTGGGGGTTTCCTTAGCATGAAAATGGGCCCTTGGACCCTGCCTAATAGGTAGGGGGCTTAATTCCAAGGCATAGAGGGAGTTTCTCTCCCTTTTTGCCTCCCATTTGGTCACATCCATGTAAGGGGTATGAATAAGTGTGCTTTATTAAAAATTTCACAAGATTGTTTTGTTATCATTGTGGGTAATTTGGGAGAAGAGGGCTAAAAGTCATTTTATCCTTTCTCTCATTTATCTTTGACATCTTTGACCTTGAAGGAAGAGAGGGGTGACACATGTCACCCCCTCATTTGTGAGGATTTTTTCTTGCTCCTCTTCAAATTCCCCCTCATGGGAAAAGAAGAGAACTTTTTTTGGAGCTTTTGCTTGGAGGCTTGTGGATTTGGAGCTAGAGTTTGCTTGGGTCAAGAAGTGGAAGAGATTGATTTTGGAGAGCTTTCTTTGAGGTAGGCTTCTTGAGATTTATTGTGTTTGTTATATCATGCTAGAAATTAGTTGTTTACTTGGAAATGTTTGTTGTTGCATGAAGATTTTGTTGTTGTTTATTTGATTTTTCTCCCTCCATCATATGACATGATGGAGTTTTGGAGTTTTGGGGAAGAGAGGGATTTTCCCTCTCAATCCTCATAGGCTTGATGGGCAAGCCTTGTAGGATTTAGTTACTCCCCTCAAATGGTTTGAGGTGGGGAAGGTGGGTCATTTGGCTTGAACCTCCTTCCCCATTCTTGGTAAGGAAACCCCTTTGGGGTTTGAAAATCCTTCCAAGAAGGATTGGTGAAAGGGTGGAGAAATAAGGAGGGCTTGAATGAATTTGGAGAAATAAGGAGGGTATGAAGATATTGTTTTTGTGCAATTAATGATGGTTACAACTTTTGGAAAACTTTCTTCTCTTCCCCATTTTAGAGGTAGAACTTGGGTTCTCCTCCTTTTCATCTTGGCAATTTGGAGTCTTGTTTTTTTAATCTTTGCCTTGTTTTTGTGTGTATGTAATGTTGTTTGTTCACCCTCACTCTTGTGCATAGTTGTGGTAGTAGTCCTCTTTCCCATGGGCTTGGGGGAGGCTAGCATGCATCCCAACCTTGGGAAAGACATGTAATGATGCCTATGGTTGGGTGGTAAAACAAGCTTCTTCTCCTTGTATGGATTCCTTGAAGGCATTTGAAGTTGGATCTCAAGATGGAAGTTGGTGATAGTTGGAGCTTCTTTGTCCTCTCAAATCTTGGTGAAACATTACTTGCATTGTAAACCTCTTGTGTATGGTTATGTGGAAGTTTCCCTCTCCTTGTAAACTCTCCATTTTGTATAATTGGTAATTCTTGAAGACTTGAGACATATTTGTTGAGAAATCTCTCTTCAAACTTACCATGAAACTTGTAATAGGAATTCTTGTGTAGTTGTGCTTTTGGAATATGATGCTCTTTAAGTTTAAGCTTGAAAAACATGTATGAAAATCTCTTCATATGAATTGTTGTAACCTTTTTTAGAAAGAAAAGTTGTTTATTGAAAACATGTCTCTTCAAAAGAAAATATATTATTTGTTGGAGATTCTTACTTGTGTGTAAATCTGAAGTAATCATTTAGTATTACCTTGGAAAAGAAGGTATCTACTCTTATTTTTTTGAAATATTATTGAATGGAATGTGAATAGTTTTGAATTCTTTTCCATGTAAAATTTAATGGTTTGTTCTTAGTATTCTCATTTGAAATAGTATTCTCCTTTGCAAATTTTATTGAAATCAGCCTCTTTTCTCATTTGAAATATTTGTATATTCCTTTACCACAAAATAGGTAAATCATTTAGTGTGAATAGTTGAATTTTTTAAGTTCCTTTTTGCATTAAAATAACAAACTAAAACCTGTTATTATCATCTTGAAATAAATTGTTCCTACATTTGAAATACTACAAATATATTAAAAAAATGATTTTAGTTTATAACTGAACTACATTATGTTAAGCATATATATATATATATATATATATATATATATATATATATATATATATATATATATATATAATATATATACAAAACTAATTTAAAACTTAAATTTTATAAACAAAAAATATATAAATAAAAACATATTTGTTTTTGGTGTAGGGTTTGGGGAGGGCCGAACCCCTCCCCCACCCGCTCACGGCCTCCCCCACACCAACTTCACTCCCGCCACCGCCCGTCCCCTCCATCCGCCACACGGCCGCCGCCTATCCTTGTCACCGAACCCCCTTCCTTCCCCGTGGCTACCCCTTTCCGCCCACCGAAAACCCTTCCTCTTTAACTTGCGTGCCATTAAAAAAAGAGAGGCATACAACTAAACCTTACAATTGGGTTGTTTAGAGAGTCCGGTTATGTGTGTGTGTGTGTGCACGCGTGCGCGTGTGTATAACAAAAAAATATATCCATATATATATATAAATAATAAAATAAAAATAAAACAATAAATACACATGAAATAAATATGGAGACTCTCATCAAATATCTCCATGAAAGCAAAATTTTCAAGCTCCTTTCCAACCTGCACCTGCAAAAGATAAAACCAAACAAAATGAGAAAAGGAAAAGAAGGGAAAAGAAAACATAAAGATGTTAGGAAAACTTAGGGCAAGATGAGATCTAGGGTCAATATTTGATCTATCCTAGGGCTCCCATTTATTCCTACACACTTAGAGTCATGGGCCTTTTTATGGGATTGGGAAATATTGTGGGAATGAGAATTAATTAAGGGGTGTGTGTGGGAAATTAAATTAAAAAGGGGGACTAAATTAATTTTAAAAAAAAGTTGTGTAGACTTAATGAATTTTGTGATTTCAGCTAATACTTAGTAGAATAAAATAATCAAGTTGTGTTGGGCTAGTGTTTAAGCAACTTCGGAGAAATTAATAATTAATATGAATTAAATATTAACGGAAAGGGTTAAGTAGAGCATTAATAATTATTGACCACTTTTTTTAAAAAAATATCCCAAAATTTTTAGTAACTTCTCGGTTTGATTTTGTTGTCTCGAGGCGGGGCATTACACATAGTATAATCAGTGTTGAAGAGGAGTAGGCATTACATCCCCCTCCCCTTATATTTTACTTCCTCTTGGAATTTAGTGAAACAAAGCATATGAATAGAAGTTATGCCCTTTTTGGGATTTCTTTATTTCAAACTAAAGTGGATTCCTGGAATTCAAGCTTTGTTCAATGCTATTCAACAAATAGAAGAGATATTGTTAGGCACATGTACGAAACCTCCTCCAAACAAGGTTACAAGCATTTAATTCTACAGAGTAAACTCTATGAGGTTAACCAAGTTACAACATAGAGCATCTAAACATGAATTTTCCAATGGAATCCCAAAGAATAACAACCAAGGTCAATAGATAATAGGAAGGGTTATGCGCACACAGTGTCCATGTAGTCACACATGGGTGCAACACACAATAAAAGGAAGGATAAAACCTCCATTTAGGTTGGATCATAATTCAATGTTCGTTATTTTAGACAAGGTTAACAACTACCAATCATGACCTTCAATAGTGCACGAAAAAACACACCTACTCAAAGGTCTAGAAAATTCAGGACCACACAATATGAGGTTCCACAATCAAGAAAACACCTAAATTTAACAAAATTGTTTACATGGATGTAGATTATTTATTGGAATTACTTTATATAATTCGAAAGAATTTAATTTAGTCTTCATGGTAATACTAGCATAATCTTGGCCACAAGGTTTCTATAAATTGAAATTGTACCCAAATATCAAACACACAAACACTAATCCTGATTTAGAAACTTCAAACACTTAGATAATATTTCCACTTTGAATTATAAACAATCTTTTCCCCTACTAACATATCAACACAAGATACACCAATCACTCTATATAACACAACGAGATTTATTTTAAGTCCTTCCCTAGCTCAAAAGAATATTAAAACAATCACAAGCTTAATATTGTAACACATAGAAATACCCATTGGAGATGGGAGAAAAATAGGCAACAAGAGAGGTCCAACTAATAATTACTAGGGAAACACACCAACATCCTTGTAAAAAATTATGAAAACAACCCACACTTTCTCTTCCCAAAGGACAAAGGGGACAACATCATGGTTTCCCAAAAGGAAGGAGAACTTCAAAAATTCCTTCATATCCTTAACATATGTTGCCTAAGCTTGCTAATAAACCTAGGTCACCAATGACCTAATCCGCACATAAGGAGGGCGTCTTCCTTAAAACTAGAGATATAGACTCGCTCCTAAAAGACCACAAATCATACACTCATCGAGCTAAGAGGAAACAAGGGTACGACGACCTGAAAGACTCCTACAAGGGGAAATCACACACATTTATGTTCAAGGGAGTACAATGCAGCTAGAACACATCACTATCAACAAGGTGTTTCATTAATTAGGGTAGGTGGACAGACCTAAAGGTTCAAATAGTTTCCACCTTTGGCATGATGGGACGTAGGGTCCATCAATATGAACATATCAATTAATTCACGCTAACAAAGGGATAAAATATTTATGTACTTCTAAAACTTTGCACTACCCAAAGAGAGGTCAAAAATGACTGACATATATTTGTGTTATAACCATTTTACATATGTTTATTTTTTGGTATAACAAGATGGTATGAAAATTATGAACTATATCACAACCCCAAAATATTAGGCCGCAAAAGAGATTAGATAATCCTACAGTAGTTCAAGGGAACCTTTTAATTAGTTCAACTTTTCAGATTATGTCCTTTATAACTTTAGGGTGTGCAATAGCCATTTATACAATCAAGGTTGTTTATTTATACATTCTACTTGTGCTCAATCTCATAAAATTACTCATTCCATAATCCAAATTATAAGACATAAGTTATAGTTACATTCACTAAGCACATTTCTTATAAGTTTTCTTAATTAATGCATTCCTTTTATTATGATATCACATATCATATGTCATTAAGGGTCATCGTCAATGTTGGCATGATATCTCGCCATTCTATATAGGTGACAAAAAAATTCCATTCTTCTTCTAGGGGAGTATACGAGGTTTTTCTTATTATTTTTCACATAGTTTTATTTCTTTTATTAAGCTACCAGGTTAAGATAAGGAATCATTTCCTTAATGTCCACATTACTTATTAAGTTTCGAACATCCAAGCCTCCTAATTAGAGTTATAATATGTTCAGGTTTATCACATTACTAATTGAATTTTAATGAGTAGGAAGAGTCAAGCATATCACATTATTAATTTTATAGAAGCAAGAGATCATTAACCAAATGGAACACACCAAGTTTACAAGATTTTTCCAAAAAGTCACATGCATAAACAAGTATCAATAAGAGATACGATGAAGGCACACATTATAGTTACAAATTTGATTTTACAAGTTAAAGGAGTTTAGATAAGTATGAGGAGAAACAAAGTTGGTGGTTTTAAACTCAAAATAGGTTCACTATATATAAAAGAGATTGTTTCCAAACAACTTATACATCCACAATATACCATTTACTAATCCATAAAGGTGACAAGGGGAAAATTACCCCATGGAAACCACACTTCCTCATCAAGAGGGTATTAAATACAAGGAGGAAAATTAACTGAATTACTCAAACATGGCCTCTACGGCCAAGGGTTATAGCCTTAGAAGAAAAAGCATGACATAAACACAACTAGGATCAGAAACTTAAGACCTATAAAACCAAAATCTCTAAGAACAAGGTCCAAAAGGACCCCAAGGCATCCATATCTATCTCAACATAACTCAATACTAATAGATTATAGTGTGGTATACTTAAAAAATTTAAGAGGTTAAGACAAGGGTAGGTCTATCTATGGGTCATCGAGAGCAAAACAAGCACACTTATTTAAGCACAATGCCCGAAGGGGCTTAATTCTAACCATATTTACCCAAGGTACATACAGTCCAACTGTCAATCTTTTCTAAAATAAAACAAGGGATCCTAGTTAGAAATCAAGTATGCATGTCGGTGGACCATCACGTCCAAACAATACACTATCCACTAAAACCTATAATCATCCAAGATTTAATCCATCCCTAACATAATCCATAAGTCCATAACATAGAACACATCTATTTTAACAATGAACAAAGCTCCTACTAAGGTGCAAAAGATACACAACCGCCACCAAAACTGCCAACTATACCACACAACACAAAGAACTCTCTCCCTAGAAACTGAGTATCGAAAGGGTCACTCCAAGGTCCTAGACACAAAACCCCACCACTCCAACCAAATTCATGACTTGAAGCACCTAAGAAGACAATCAAGACACCTAGGGTGTACCCCATATGATGAGATATCACAATACAACAAAGTGTAGAACCAGCTCATCAATCGACAAGAAGAGGATCACATAACATTCTTGACAACATTTAGCCAAGTGGCCATCGAGAAAAATGAGCTCTGAGTCACCAATCAAAGGTAAAATCCAAGAAATCTCGGTAATCAAAGAAAATGGCTAAATAGATGCATTGTAATCCTTGAAAATCTTGCAATAAGATAAAAATAACAAGAAGAGCCTCAGAGCTTCACAATCAAATCATAAAATAAAATGATGGTCCTTGATAAAAGAATTTAAGTTTATGAATATAAAACACATGAAATGTATACATCACATTCAATTCATGCCCGTCATGGGCTCTGGTAAGGTTACTATACATCGAGCTCAGATCTAAGAACACACATACAAAACTAGATCAACTATGACACCATGTCCTGATATCTACTCTCTTATATGGGGATTAAGTCGACAAAGTGACAACCATAACCAACTCACCTAACCACTGAAGGAAGGGGAGCTATAAAAACTAATCAACCTCTATTTTTCCTCCAAACTGACCCCTAAATGCTACCTCTAGCACTAATCCACAAGAGTTTCATCAAATCAAATAGAAATCTAGATAAGGAAAGGTTTCTAAAGGAAAGGTTTCTACGGGGTCAACGCCATCACACAACCATAACCAAGAACTAAGAACCCAATAACCAACATCCTAACACTTAAGAAGTTCACAAGAATATCCAACTAAATTAGCATTTCTCATTAACCGGGTTCGAAAAGACGCCCACTTAGGTGAGTACAACAATCCCACAAATTTATTATCGTTATTATTATTTTAATTTTAGAGGCTCAAGTGTTACAGTTTAGGTTTCTCTAAGAGGTTTTGTGTTCCCACATTTTCCCGTGGTCCAAGCGTTGCACCTATGGCTTTGATACCAAGTGTAATGCCCATAACGTTTGACGTTCAGAACCATAATAAAACCTACTAATTTATTAGGAAAAATTTCGGTAATTTTTTTGTTTAGAAAGTTGCAAGGGTAAACGTTATTCACAATTTAATTAATTTTTCTAATTAAAGATTTCTAGAAAAACTTGAGGAAGTCGAAATTAAATTAATAATGAAATATTATTAATTTATTTCCCCAAAATAATTTACGGTTTAAAAGTCTCCCATTAAGTTCATTTACTTAATTAGAGTAACTTTTACGATTATTTAATAGTAATGTCTGTTAATTAATTAAAATGTACCCTTACTAATATTTATTTAAAAACCCCTTTTCCTCATTATTTAATTACCATGCACAATGTTAATTTATTTCCTACCACAAAAGTTTAACAACTTAGCCTAGCCCCATTCAACCAATTACCCATACCATTTTTAATTTAATCTCATTCCAAAAAATCTCATCATTTAAGTGATGTAGGGTTTATTTTCAACCATTAGATTTGATCTATTTGGGCCATTGGATCTATATTGCCCTAAATTTCCTTACGATTTTCTTTTATTCCCATTTTCCCTAACTTCATTTTCATTTGCACATTGCGGGTTTGAGGAGGGTAAGAAGTTTTCAAAGAGCCATGGAAGCCATTAAAGCTTGGGGCCTCTTCCATGGAGTTTTCTTTTGGTTTGATCTCCTATAATGTTTTTGTGTTAATGACTAAGGAGTTTATGCCACTTGGGTATGGGCATTTTGCCCCCATTTTATTTTTGTTTATTTACTTTTCTATGAAAGTCTTTTACGAGTTGGATGGATATACATTACGTATATTCAATTTAGGTAAAAATATAACCATATATAAAAATTTTATATTTATATCATTCCAAAAAAATGATTTAACAATATATATATATATATATATATATATAATTTTATTCTTATCGGTAATGGTTAGGCCGGCCTAAGCTATACTCTATACGACCTAAGGTGTAAAGTCCGCGGCTTTGGTTAGAAAGGTTGTTGTTTAATTAGTTTGGTCGCCGCTTATAGGAATATAGTTTAGGTTTTGGGTGGGGGTGTCGTCCCCACCCCACTCCACAATGAAAATTGGTTTAGGGCGGGGGCGTCGTCCCCACCCATTTTCATTGTTTCTAAGATTAAAACCCCTGGTGCATAGGCCTATTCGGCTCAATATTTACACAATCATTTTTTTATATTAAATAAACTATGTTCTATTTAAACTTTTCCCTACCAATTTTTAATATATAGACATTCAACATTAAAACTTACTGTTATCCAAAATTCACCCTCAAGGTAATTTTGATAACATGCATCAAATTATTCAGTCCTGAGCAAGTAGATTGATTTGAGGCCCAAAATCATGTTTTTTGGGTCCCCTCGGCTTCTTTCTAACTCTCCCATCCAAGAAGAAATCCCAACGAGTTAGAAAAAATGCAAAAAATAAGGTTGTAGGATTGTTTTAAAGCATTTCGGATCTGAAGGGTTCGAGTTATACCAAAGTGTAGGTCGTACCAAGCTTGGAGCCAAAATACAAAGAAAATCATCTAAGTCAGACATTTTTGTCCCAAGCGGTCTACGGGATAGTTGGGACGCTGGGACGCGAAAAGCAAAAATTTAAAGCAAAAAAAATTGTCAAGTTTTTTGTTTCGCGTGGTTTGGGACAGCCGGGACAAAAGTATGCGGGGTGCGAATCGGCCGATTTGCCACAAGATGGTCCATTTCGGGCAGTTCAGAGATTTTTGTCTAGGACAGTCGGGACAAAAGTACGCGCGGGATGCGAAGAGGCGAAAAGGCCGCAAAAGGGACAAGGAAGCCCGAATCGGCCGATGCGGAAGAATGTGTCCGGGACAGTCGGGACAAAAGTACACGTGGGACGTGAATCGACCGATTTTCGAAATAGCTGCAACAAAGAAGAAAAGTCAACGTTTGACCCGTGAAACTTCAAACGGCCATAACTTTTGACTCTGAGCTCCAATTTTCACAAAATTGGACTTTCACGGAACAAGATGATAGAGGCAAGTATCATATTTCTAATCAAACACTCAATTTGGGTTGTAAACTTGGTCCCAGTCATGAAGAATAATGGAGAGATTAGGTTGTGTGTAGACTTTCGAGACTTGAACAGAGCATCACATAAGGACCACTAGGCAAGTATGATAGAGGCAAGTATCATCCGAATCTAGTATCGGAAATATGATACTAGATCTTGGTCTATGCTTTTGCTTGATGGGCTTAGCAACTGGATCTAGTTTGATTGTGTGTTGTGCTAACTTTGGATTGAACCCTCTTAGGTCCTCATAGCTCTAAGGAAATACATCTAGAAACTCTTGGAAAAGTTTCGTGAATTCATACATTTCTTGCTCGGTGGTCACTTTTCCAATTTGAAGTGTTTTTCCTTTTCCAACTAGAATTGAATCTGAATCTTCTCCTTTGATTTTTATGTTAGCCTTCTCTTTTTTGAAACCGATCATTAGGATTGAAGATATATTCTAATGTCAGCAAACCTTTGGGAAGCTTATTTGTATGTAGCTTCACTACTTGATCTCCATATTGCTACTCTAATTTGTCCGATTCCTATTTGAGAATTCAGCTTCCTCTTACAAGAAATTAATGATCTTCTCGATTATTCTCAAACACTGCCGCCAAAGATGTTTTATTATCTAGCATTGATGGCCTCACAATCACATGGATATGTGGTTATCCTTTGTCCCTCTCGATGGTGTTAACCACGTAAAATGTTTCTCCAATCACATACAAACCTATTAGCAGCTTCGTTCTCCTTCCGGGTATGGACACAATGTTGAAGGCTTTGAAATCCTTGATGAGATCCCATACCCTATTCTTGTAGCTTTTGAGTAGGTCATTCTTGATAGCATTTTGTCCTTTGACTTGATTGGCAACCAGTTCATTGTCACCAAATACTTGTAGGTTCTTGATTCCTCGTCTTCTAGCCCAATGCAATCCATGAACCAAACCCTCATATTCTGTTCTATTGTTTGAATAGGAAAATTGGAAATGGAAAGTTGGTAGTATTTCATACCTTGGGGGGACACAATCATAGCTTATCCTCCGGCTCCTCACCTACTTCTCGAGCCATCAAAGAAAAATTTCCATACTTCATTGTCATCTTTGTGTTTTGACTTAATGATTTCAGGAAGAGGATGATTCTCCTCTTGCAGGTAGTAGACTCCTAGCTCAGATTCTTCCATCTCTTTATAGGGGTCAAAAGCATGCCTTTTGACCGCCCATTTGTCAAGATTTAGGTTTAAGATACACCCCACCTTGGTGTCTATTTCACAAGTGTTTAGGAGGTCCTCCGATCAAAAGTGAACAATTTGCATTGATTAGGCTAGGCACATAAGACTCAATGTGATGATCTTCTATGGGCTTGAATCTAATTGTGGCCTTCGCTCCATACCTTGTTCTAAAAGCATATGTGACCAATCAACAGAAAAATAGCCTCCAATTTTGGTAGTGAAGTCCCTAGACAAACACAATGCAAAATGTGGTGGCAAGTCTATGACTGATATGTTCTGCAATACAGTCACATTGGGGTAGGCATGCAGAGTGAGGCTTAGATCCTTGATGACTCCAATAGTTTTCACTGTTGTCCCAACCAATTATACTACCCCTCTAGAGATAACTTCATACTGGAGACCTAGTTGATCAACTATTTGTTTGGGCATTACAGAACTACTTGCCCCCGAGTCAATCATGCAATTGTGCACCAATTTTTCCCTAATGATTAATGAAACATAGAATGGAGGAGGTCTCAGGTTCTTACCTTGTTGTTCTTGATGGTTCCCCAGGTTGAGTTGTATTGGTAAGTACTTTCTCTTCTTTGGTTAGGGGTTCATTTGAGCTTGACCAATTGGCCATAGTGGTTTGCATGATAGATCCCTCTATCCTTGAATGGCCAATGAATCCCATAGTGAAATGTTCACACTTGTCTTATTCATTTTCTCAATGATATTAAATGAGCTATCCTTTTGTTGCCCCTTCCCTGACACATTTTTCTCTTGTACATGGGTTGTTACAACCGGTGCTTGAGTGGATTTGGAAGGTGGCTTGGATTGGCTCTACATATTAGGAGTTGTATTTTGAATGCCAATACCTTATGGAGCCATGGAGGATTGAGGATCACCTGAGTTTGGTGAATGTCCTTCTCTAATATTTCTCTTCTTGGACCGTGTATTGGCAGCTATAATTTGAGGAGTCTGATTCATTCCATAGAAGTCTTCATCTTGCCAATTGACAAGCATAGTTTCACTTTGAGGTCCCTCTTGCTAAGCTCCTAGCTACTAATTTTCTTCATATCTAGGTTCTTGTGACACACCAATGGTTTGCACCATTAAAGCCTGATTTAGTGCACCATTGAAGCACATTGATTGATTATGCGGCTGATTGCTTGGGAAACACTAATCATATTCTTGTGCCATGTTATTTAGTGTTGGAACCAATGCCCTTGATGTTGAAGGTGTGTTTGGATCATATGGCTGAAATATCTAAAAGCTTGAGGTTATCCTTGGTGTTGAGTCGATTCACAACCCGAGTTGGTGGTCTATTTTGTTGATAAGGGGGTATAGCTTGATACTGATCCTGAGGATGATATGGCCTAGAAATTTGAGCCTGCTATCTTTTGATGGTTACTAACTCATTCCCTAGGTTCTGAAGCTATTTCATTACTTCCTGAAGCTCCTTTGAGGTGTTAGATGATGAGGTTGAGGATTCAATTGAACTTTGACTCCTAGGAGTAGGTATAGGAGCTAATGTGGGTGTTTGGATGGTACTTGGGTTTCCTAATTCAGGGTATAGAGGCATGGATGGACTAGGAGAAATTTTTCCAGCCTAAATTAAATGATTCTCACTTTGAAAAGGATATAAGATGCAGGTAAGGTTGTGCCTCCCATTGACTGAATCATTAAAGCAATATCAAAATTAAAAGCTCTAAGAAATTATAAGAAGGAACCTTCTTTAGTGGGCTTTACTACCGTTGGAATCTGTCCCAGGTTCGTTGACATCTAAGGTTGAAATCATTAATTGCTCATTTAGAGCTCTCTTGATTGTCTTCAGTTGCTCTAACAAGGATAGGTTATCTCCCTTTTCTCCAAACTGGTCGTGAAGAGCTCTGCATAGATGGTCCCAAGTTTGAATAGAGCTTACTGCTAGGCTCCTAAACCATTGTGAAGCTTTACCCTTGAGTGAAGAGGCTAGCAACTTGACCATAATGTCCATCTCAGTGATCTCATGGATTGTATAGACATTTGTAATGTCTTGAACATGGTCACTAGGAGAAGTCTGGTTCTCTTCAGTGAAATATGGGATGCTCTTTAATGCTACCACAGAGATTGGATTTTGTGCATTGAGCAAGTGGGATGCTGCTTAGTGAAATTGACATATAGATTTGACCGTGCCATCACGATTGGCTTGATCACCCTTCTTGATTGAAAGAATGGCCTACTAGAAGGAGGTGTTGATAAGGCTCTGTTTGGTGGAGATGGAGACCTCTAGGCTCTTCTTCCTCTTCTCATTTCCGTCGGAGACAAGTGTAGGTATACAAATTTGTCCCTCTTCTATGGTTCTTGACCTTGTTTGTATCCTTCTCATGAACTTGGGAAACTTGGACTGTTGAAAGCAATGGATTCTCTGTTCCTTTTAGAGTCACCGGATGTGCAGTTCTTAAAAATTCTTAAAATATAGAATCACAACAAGTGCACATTAATCTTATTGTAATAAGATGGAGAATTCTTTTTCCCATCGGGCATGCCAAAATTGTTAGTGTGGTTGCACAATGGATTGTGATTTTTGTTGTAATGAGACACCTCAGAAAGATAGAAGATCTAACCTCGGGTCCCCTGTGCATGCCAAAAGCTGTTAGTGTGGTTGCACGGTGGCTTATGATTTACTATTGTAATGAGACACCCCGGAAAGATAGAAGATCTAACCTCATCTCCCACCAAGTGTTCCAAAAGCTGTTAGTGCAAAATCACAACACCCCAAATGACCTCTCAGATTTGGTGTTTAAAACCTGTCATTTGATGTGATTCGCATAACATTGAGTTTTCCCCAAAAGTGTGGGACTTTGCAAATGGGAAAACTCTCTAGATTAAGGTTGGTTCCTATTCCTTTGTCTAGGTGCATACATGAAATTTGCAAAGGATTTATTCCTAAACCTAATCTAATATTGCCAAGGAGACAAGGAAATAAGGAACACAAAAATTAGAACTAAGCTAACGAGGTGATACACCAAAGGAATGATGAACATTAGTTTTGTTGATAGACACAAACTAACAAAATGCATACAATAATCAAGCACAGATAACTAGATTTGTAATGGAAGACCAGATGAGAGCAATGGAGACAAGAAAGGATCTAAAATCAATCACAAACACGTATTATTGCTCTACAGATCGATACAATGCATTACAAACATGGCCAGAAGGTAGAAAATGTGTTACAATTTAAATGGAAGGTCTGAACTCCATGAAACCCTTTTCTAGAAAGATAGGGGAGCCTACAAAAATAGAAGAATGTCCAACCCTTTACAATGAGTCTCGACCTTGCTTTTATAGATTCTACACAGAAGGGAGAAAGAGAGAGAAGTGGAAAAAATAGTTTGAAGTTCAACAACTACTATTAATGCCTCTTACAAAATCTTCCCCCAAATCTGGCTTGACTGCATCAATTTATTGTTTGGCACCTCAAAGGAGGTCGAAATGGAGGATCAGATTGAATCGATCCGGTTTTGGGGCAAAATAGATCCTGCATTAATGGCCTAAAGATGTTTCTCCATTTTTCTCCCACCTAACCTCCCCAATCTTAATTTTTCATATCTTCATGATGTAGATAAGGTCGAGATCTCTTCAATAGTTCCATATTTGATGGATTTTAAGCCCCGAGTTGAAAGATATGCCCCTTTGAAATTTGTATCAGGTTCGTACAAAAAGGCAGGAAAACTAGTTCAAAAACGGGCCCCTTTTTTTTAAAAAAATGGGACATGTGGAGGGTGGCGCATGTATGAGGGAAGCCTCTGTATTTTCTCTTGGAATGGTGTAGGGCTGACATGTGGTTTACTCTATGACTTGCTCAACTGCGCTTTATTTTTTTTTGCTTAGTCCTTTGCTTGACGGGGTCATATATCGACCAGGGGACACACGACGGCTCTGGCGCTTGCTTGGAAACCTCCCTTCAATTCTGATCTTGAATTAGCGTCACTCGAGACACTTGTCACTCTCTGTTATCCTATCTTAATACATTGGATATTCAACCCAACACTGTCCCCTTTTTTGAGATTGGAGGCATGGAGGCTCGCGCTCACTTAAAAACCCGATCAAGATTCACCTTTGAAGGAGCATCGTGTTGACACTTGGAAGCATCCATGTGTCTTTGGACTTTACAACAATCTCCCTATTACCTTTTCAGACCTTGGACTAAGTGGCAAGATGGCACTCATTTGAGTCTCCACTTTTGGATTTACCCTGGGGACGCGTCGAGCTGATGCGTGGCAACCTCTACTTGCATTTCTATACTTAGCCTTTTTTAGGCCTGTCTATCTGTCATTTGACTTTTAGATTTGACTCTACCTCCGCTTTGGGCTTGGGACACATGAGGGCCTGGTGCTTTTTCAAGCCTTCCTTTTTGGATTCGACTTTGGAGATGCGCCGCTTGGACACTTGGCAGTGTCTGCTGTCTCCTCCATACTTAGTCGATTTTGGACTCATTCTGAACTATTCAGAGCCTAAAGACCTCAAACCTTCATCACTTCTTCTCTTTGAACCTCTGGCCTCTTTGACACTGTCTCCTCCTGTCGCAACCCTGTTATTCCTTTTTCGAGCCTATTTGTAATCTGTTTAATGGATTTAAGGCATGGATTCACTCGACAAAGCCATTTCTTAAAATTATCTTGTGCAGGGTCATTTGATCTTTCGTAGGCCCTGCTACTTCCATTGTAGAGTCTCCCTGCAACCTATTTGGAGGGTTCAAACATGATTTCTTTGATTCTTTTTGTGAGGGATCGTGGCTGATCCAATATTTTGCCGAGGGGAAAAATATAGATAACAGGTCACCCATTTCCCCATTAGGAGGTATAAGCATCTTCCCCCATAGATCTTGCTCTTTTGGCCTTTGTGTGATGAGGCCTTGTATATTTTTTTATTGTCCTTCTTATGACTATAACTGCATTTTATTTTGGACTGTGATATGATTGTGAAATATGTTTTGTGTTGTGGAAGCTTGTCTTGTTGCCATGAGTTGAATCCATTTCCTATTGTAATGTGGTTGGGGCTCGGGGCCAATGAGGAGGATGGCTTCTCCTCTTCATTGGAATTCTTGGTTGGGTGGAGAGCATTGCCTCTCCCTCTATTTGTTGTGACCAAATGAAACATGGCGGATCTCTTGTTGTTGTTCTTGGAGCTATGTATAAAGAAAAATTTTGTAGTTCTCCTTGGGTTCCTTATTGTAAAATTTCCCACTTTAAGTGGATGACTTGTAATAATATTTGTAGTGAAAAGCTGCTCTGTTTTTGGATATGAAAATTTGTATTTGTATGTGAAAAAGGAATGAGAAATATTTATTTGGTATATTTTGGCAAACAGAAAAGAAGTGTAAAAGGAATTATTTCATTTAATTGAATGTTGATTCACCTTTCATCAAATGGTGTTACTCTTGTTTAAAAATTCTTGTTGTAAGTATATTGTAAACTCTCTGTTGAAGGATGGAAATGCTTGTGTTAAAAGTATTACATTCCTCTGTATTATTTGATTGACACGTTTTGAAAATAGAATTACATTCTTTCTTTTCACATATTAAATGAATTAAAGTTCAACATTGTAAATTAGATTGGAATGAACTTAATATTTAGAGTATGGTAAATGAAAATAGATCAATTCGGGTTTAAGTATGTTTTTCCCATTGAATTCATTGTAAAACCTGCAAATAAATATTAGAAAGCATACAGAGTACCCTGCAACAATGAAAGAAAAGATAATATATATTAAAACTAACTAAGGATGATCAAAACACTTTCCAAAATAGTTTGTATTGCCCTTCGCAAAATACACAGCTCCTCTTTAATTGGGTAAGAGGCAAAATAATGTAATTCCACAAAAAAAAAAAAAATCGTTTTTGAATACTTAACTATTAATACTTAATCCTTGCAATCCTTTTAAAATATTTCAAGTGCATTTTCTCCACGCTTGTATGGTGTGTTGAAGAAAAAATAATGATGGATCGAATCAAGTCCTGGTTGTTAAAAATGTTTAATTCACGTTTTAATGGAAAGAAAGACGTTTTGGTAAAATTCACCCTTTTAAGTTTATCGAAATGAATTTTTATGGTTCCTATGCAAAGAGGAGTTCGAGCCCTTTCCAAAAAGTCTCCATTTTCCCAAATCCGAGCTTCCAGTCGAAAGTTATGGCCTTCTGAAGTTTTTTTACTTCACCGAGTTTTTAAAAAAACAAGAGAGGGAATTTTTAATAAATCGGACCCAAGCCCGAAAATCACTTAGGGCACATTTTGAATAAAATGTAAAAGTCACAAATTCCTCCGCGGCCCCGCAACCCCGCATCCTTTGTATGTGAAAAGTCAAAAGTCAAAAGTCACACATGATATGAAAGTCACAAGTGAAAGGTTGCTCTGTTTTTGGATATGAAAGTTGTATTTGTATGTGAAAAAGGAATGAGAAATATTTATTTGGCATATTTTGGCAAATAAAAATAAGTGTAAAAGGAATTATTTAATTTAATTGAATGTTGGTTCACCTTTCATCAAATGGTGTTACTCTTGTTTTAAAATTGTTGTTTTAAGTATATTATAAACTCTCTGTTGAAGGCTTGAAATGCATGTGTTAAAAGTATTGCATTCCTCTCAGTATTATTTGGTTGACACATTTTGAAAATAGAATTACATTCTTTCTTTTCACGTATTAAATGAATTATAGTTCAACATTGTAAATTATATTGGAATTAACTTAATATTTAGAGTATGGTAAATGAAAATAGATCAATTGGGTTTAAGTATGATTTTCTTGTTAAATTCTTGTAAAACCCTGTAAATAAATATTAGAAAACATACAAAGTACCCTCCAATAATGAAATACAAGATAATATATATTAAAACGAACTAAGGATGATCAAAACACTTTCCAAAATAGTTTGTATTGCCTTCTGCAATTTAAACAACTCCTCTTTAATCGGCAAGAGGCAAAATAATGCAATTCCACGAGAAAAAAAAGAAATTCATTTTTGAATACTACAATATTAATACTTAATCCTTGCAATCCTTTTGAAATATTTCAAGTGCATTTTCTCCACGCCCGTATGGTGTGTCAAGAAGAAATAATGACAGATCGAATCAAGTCTAGTTGTTAAATAGGTTTGATTCAAGTTTTAATGGCAGTGAAAGATGTTTTTGTAAAATTCACCCACTTAAATTTATCGAAATTAATTTTGATGGTTCTTATGCAAAGAGGAGTTTGATCCCTTTCCAAAAAGTCCTCATTTTCCCAAATCCGAGTTTCTAGTTGAAAGTTATGGCCTTCTCAAGTTTTTTACTTACTGAGTTTAAAAAAAGGAGAGAATTTTTTTAATAAATTGGACCCGCAGCCCGAAAATTACTTAGGCGCTTTTTGCAAAAAAATGTAAAAGTCACAAGTTCCTCCACGGCCCCGCAACCTCACATCCTTTGTATGTGAAAAGTCAAAAGTCAAAAGTCACGCATAATATAAAAGTCACAAGTGAAAGGTTGCTCTATTTTTGGATATGAAAGTTGTATTTGTATGTGAAAAAGGAATGAGAAAGATTTATTTGACATATTTTGGCAAACAGAAAAGTAAGTGTAAAAGGAATTATTTCATTTAATTGAATGTTGGTTCACCTTTCATCAAATGGTGTTACTCTTGTTTAAAATTTGTTGTTTTAAGTATATTATAAACTCTCTATTGAAGTCTTGAAATGCATGTGTTAAAAGTATTGCATTCCTCTGTATTATTTGATTGACACGTTTTGAAAATAGAATTACATTCTTTCTTTTTCATGTATTAAATGAATTATAGTTCAACATTGTAAATTAGATTGGAATGAACTTAATATTTAGAGTATGGTAAATGAAAATAGATCAATTCGGGTTTAAGTATGTTTTTCTTGTTGAATTCTTGTAAAACCTGCAAATAAATATTAGAAAACCTACAAAGTACCCTGCAACAATGAAAGACAATATCATATATATTAAAACGAACTAAGGATGATCAAAACACTTTCTAAAATAGTTTGTATTGCCCTTGCAATTTAAAGAGCTCCTCTTTAATTGGGCAAGAGACAAAATAATACAATTCCACAAAAAAAAAAAAAAAATTGGTTTTGAATACTTAACTATTAATACTTAATCCTTGTAATCCTTTTGAAATATTTCAAGTGCATTTTCTCCACGCTTGTATGGTGTGTTAAAGAAGAAATAATGATGGATTGAATCAAGTGTAGTTGTTAAAAAGGTTTAATTCACATTTTAATGGCGGGGAAAGACATTTTTTTCAAATTTACCCACTTAAATTTATCGAAATGAATTTTGATGGTTCCTATGCAAAGAGGAGTTCAAGCCATTTCCAAAAAGTCCTCATTTTCCCAAATCCGAGCTTCCAAAGAAACATTATGGCCTTTTTAAGTTTTTTTACTTACTGAGTTTTAGAGAGAGAGAGAGAGAGAGGATTTTTTAATAAATCAGACTCTGCGGGCCCGAAATTACTTAGGGCACTTTTTGCAAAATAAAGCAAAAGTCACAAGTTCCTCCACGGCCCCGCAACCCCGCATCCTTTCAGTATGTGAAAAGTAAAAAGTCAAAAGTCACGCATGATATGAAAGTCACAAGTGAAAGTTTGCTCTATTTTTGGATATGAAAGTTGTATTTGTATGTGAAAAAGGAATGAGAAATATTTATTTGGCATATTTTGGCAAACAGAAAATAAGTGTAAAAGGAATTATTTAATTTAATTGAATGTTGATTCACCTTTCATCAAATGGTGTTACTCTTGTTTTAAAATTGTTGTTTTAAGTATATTGTAAACTCTCTGTTGAAGGCTAGAAATGCATGTGTTAAAAGTATTGCATTCCTCTGTATTATTTGATTGACACGTGTTGAAAATAGAATTACATTCTTTCTCTTTCATGTATTAAATGAATTATAGTTCAACATTGTAAATTAGATTGGAATGAACTTAATATTTAGAGTATGGTAAATGAAAATAGATCAATTCGGGTTTAAGTATGTTTTTCCCATTGAATTCTTGTAAAACTGTAAATAAATATTAGAAAGCATAACAAGTAAGTAACCGCAACAATGAAAGAGAAGATAATATATATTAAAACAAACTAAGGATGATCAAAACACTTTCCAAAATAGTTTGTGTTGCCCTTGCAATTTACACGCACTCCCGTTTAATTGGGCAAGAGGCAAAATAACGCAATTCCATAAAAAAAAGAAATTCATTTTTGAATACTCAACTATTAATACTTAATACTTGCAATCCTTTGAAATATTTCAAGTGCATTTTCTCCACACCTATATGGTATGTCAAGAAGAAAGAATGACAGATCGAATCAAGTTTTGTTGTTGAAAAGGTTTAATTCACATTTTAATGGTAGGAAAGACATTTTCTTCAAATTCACCTACTTAAATTTATCAGAAATGAATTTTGATGGTTCCTATGCAAAGAGGAGTTCGAGCCCTTTCCAAAAAGTCCTCATTTTCCCAAATTCAAGCTTCCAGTAGAAAGTTATGGCCTTTTAAAATTTTTTACTTCGTCGAGTTTTAAAAAAGAGAGAGAGAGAGGGAATATTTTAATAAATCGGACCATGAGTCCGAAAACTACCTTAGGGAAATTTTTGCAAAAAAATGCAAAAGTCACAAGTTTCTACGGCGGCCCCACAACCCCGCATCCTTTGTATGTGAAAAGTCAAAAGTCAAAAGTCGCGCATGATATGAAAGTCACAAGTGAAAGGTTGATCTTTTTGGATATGAAAGTTGTATTTTAATGTGAAAAAGGAATGAGAAAGATTTATTTGGCATATTTTGGCAAACAGAAAATAAGTGTAAAAGAAATTATTTCATTTAATTGAATGTTGGTTCACCTTTCATCAAATGGTGTTACTCTTGTTTTAAAATTGTTGTTTTAAGTATATTGTAAACTCTCTGTTGAAGGCTTGAAATGCATGTGTTAAAAGTATTGAATTCCTCTGTATTATTTGATTGACACATTTTGAAAATAGAATTACATTCTTTCTTTTCACGTATTAAATGAATTATAGTTCAACATTGTAAATTAGATTGGAATGAACTTAATATTTAGAGTATGGTAAATGAAAATAAATCAATTCGGGTTTAAGTATGTTTTTCCCGTTGAATTCTTGTAAAACCTACAAATAAATATTAGAAAACATACAGAGTACACTACAACAATGAAAGAGAAGATAATATATACTAAAACGAACTAAGGATGATCAAAACACTTCCCAAAATAGTTTTTTGTTGCCCTTTTAATTTACACAGCTCCTCTTTAATCGGGCAAGAGGCAAATTAATGCAATTCCACAAAAAAAGAAATTTGTTTTTGAATACTCAACTATTAATACTTAATACTTGTAATCCTTTTGAAATATTTCAAGTGCATTTTCTCCACACCTATATGGTGTGTTGAAGAAGAAAGAATGACAGATCGAATCAAGTTTGGTTGTTAAAAAGGTTTAATTCACGTTTTAATGGTAGGAAAGACATTTTTTTCAAATTCACCCACTTAAATTTATCAAAAATGAATTTTGATGGTTCCTATGCAAAGAGGAGTTTGAGCCCTTTCTAAAAAGTCCTCATTTTCCCAAATTCGAGCTTCCAAAGTAGAAAGTTATGGCCTTTTTAAGTTTTTTACTTACGAGTTTTAAAAGAGAGAGAAAGAGAGGGAACATTTTAATAAATCGGACCCACGGGCCCGAAAATTACTTAGGGAACTTTTTGCAAAAAAATGTAAAAGTCACAAGTTCCTCTCGTGGCCCCGCAACCCCGCATCCTTTGTATGTGAAAAGTCAAAAGTCAAAAGTTACGCATGATATGAAAGTCACAAGTGAAAGGTTGCTCTGTTTTGGATATGAAAGTTTTATTTGTATGTGAAAAAGGAATGAGAAATATTTATTTGGAATATTTTGGAAAACAAAAAATAAATGTAAAAGGAATTATTTCATTTAATTGAATGTTGGTTCACCTTTCATCAAATGGTGGTACTCTTGTTTAGAAATTGTTGTTTTAAGTATATGTAAACCCTCTGTTGAAGGCTGGAAATGCTTGTGTTAAAAGTATTGCATTCCTCTGTATTATTTGATTGACACGTTTTGAAAATAGAATTACATTCTTTCTTTTCACGTATTAAATGAATTAAAGTTAAACATTGTAAATTAGATTGGAATGAACTTAACATTTAGAGTATGGTAAATGAAAATAGATCAATTCGGGTTTAAGTATGTTTTCCTTTTGAATTCTTGTAAAACCTACAAATAAATATTAGAAAACATATAGAGTACCCTACAACAATGAAAGACAAGATAAAATATTAAAACAAACTAAGGATGATCAAAACACTTTCCAAAATAGTTTGTATTGCCCTTACAATTTACACAGCTCCTCTTTAATCGGGCAAGAGGCAAAATAATGCAATTCCACAAACAAAAAGAAATTTGTTTTTGAATACTCAACTATTAATACTTAATACTTGCAATCCTTTTGAAATATTTCAAGTGCATTTTCTCCACACCTATATGGTGTGTTGAAGAATAAAGAATGACGGATCGAATCAAGTCTGGTTGTTAAAAAGGTTTAATTCACATTTTAATGGTAGGAAAGATGTTTTTGTCAAATTCACCCACTTAAATTTATCAAAATGAATTTTGATGGTTCCTATGCAAAGAGGAGTTCGAGCCCTTTCCAAAAATTCCTCATTTTCCCAAATCTGAGCTTCCAGTCGAAAGTTATGGCCTTTTTAAGTTTTTTTTTACTACTGAGTTTTAAAAAAGAGAGTGGGAGATGGAATTTTTAATAAATCAGACCGCTGGGCCTGAAAATTACTTAGGAACTTTTTGTAAAAAATACAAAAGTCACAAGTTCCTCTCGTGGCCCCGCAACCCCGCATCCTCTATATGTGAAAAGTCAAAAGTCAAAAGTCACGCATGATATGAAAGTCACAAGTGAAAGATCTGCTATGTTTTTGGATATGAAACTTGTATTTGTATGTGAAAAAGGAATGAGAAATATTTATTTGGCATATTTTGGAAAATGGATTAGAAGTGTAAAAGGAATTATTTAATTTAATTGAATGTTGATTCACCTTTCATCAAATGGTGTTTCTCTTGTTTAAAACTTGTTGTAAGTATATGTAAACTCTGTTTAAGGCCTGGAAATGCCTCGTGTTAAAAGTATTGCATTCCTCTCGTATTATTTGGTAGACACATTTTTAAAATAGAGTTTTATTCTCTCTTTTCACGTATTAAATGAATTATAGTTCAACATTGTAAATCAAATTGGAAGGAACTTAACATTTAGGGTATGGTAAATGAAAATAGATCGATTCGGGTTTAAGTATGTTTTTCCCGTTGAATTCTTGTAAAATATGCAAATAAATATTAGAAAACATCTAGTGTACCCTGCAAAAAGAAATACAAGATAATATATTAAAACAAACCAAGGATGATCAAAACACTTTCCAAAATAGTTTGTATTGCCCTTGCAATTTACACAGTTCATCTTTAATTGGGTAAGAGGCAAAATAATGCAATTCCACAAAAAAAGAAATTCATTTTTGAATACTCAACCATTAATACTTAATCCTTGTAATCCTTTTGAAATCTTTCATATGCATTTTCTCCACGATTGTAATGAAGAAGAAATAATGGCGGATCGAATCAAGTCTAGTTGTTAAAAAGGTTTAATTCACGTTTTAATGGCAGGAAAGACGTTTTTATCAAATTCACCCACTTAAGTTTGTCAAAAATGAATTTTTATGGTTCCTATGCAAAGAGGAGTTCGATCCATTTCCAAAAAGTTCTCATTTTCCCAAATCCAAGCTTCCAGTTGAAAGTTATGGCCTTCTGAAGTTTTTACTTCGCTAAGTTTTTTTAAAAATAGGGAATTTTTTGTAAATCGGACCACTGGGTCGGAAAATTACTTAGGGAACTTTATGTAAAAATACAAAAGTCACAAGTTCCTCCACGGCCCCGCAGCCCCACAGGCCTGCATCCTTCACTTCTGGAAAAAGAATACTTTTGTGGGTTCACGGGCCCACACCTTCAAATGTTACCTTTTGAAAAGAAAAAGGGCAAAATTTATGTCTCCTCGATGGTTCGCTCTACCTGTCCACCGTAAGTTGGACACGTGGCTTCCTTAGGCATCGGCGGAGGCATGGATGGTTTTAGACCCTTAATGCTTTTGGAAAAAAATTGGTGAAAATTCCTAAGTTTTCCGTCGGCATGCCTTCCCATGGGTCACTATTGGACTGACACATGGCTTCGCTAAGCGTCTGGCGGAGGCGCGGGTTGTTTTTAACCTTCACATTTTTTATCGCAAATGTCAATATTTCTAAGTTTTCACCGATGGTATGCTCCCCCGCTTGAAACTTTGGGCATGACACGTGGCATCCTTGGGCGTTGGTGGAGGCATGACTCTTTTTAAAACTTTTTGCCCTCTTAACAAAAAAAGTTAAAATCCAAATTACCTTCGATGACCCGCCTTCCCATGTGGGCTTAAAAATGTGCCATGTGTCCCTTGCGGCTTGGGAAAATTTTCTTCCTTGGGCCCGCAGCCCTCCTTTGGGAAAATTTTTGTCCCCAGGGCTTGCTGGCTCACCTTTGGAAAAAATTTCGTCCCCAGGCCCGTAGGCCCACCTTTGGGAAAATTTTCTTCCCAAGCCTCGCCGACCTATAACTTAAGAAATATGAGGAGTTAGGAGGAATTCTTTATATCATTGGAAAGAGGAAGAAATTTCCTATCTAATGGTAATGTTTTTAGGAAACCTTAAGTATATTAAATATGTGAAAAATTAGGTTGAAGTGCAAAGATGAGCCTGAGAGTGGGTAAATGGGAAATTACCCCTTATTAACTTAAATGTATAATTCTAAAGCATGGGTTGACCTTTTAAGGGGTCACATTAGGGGATAAGAGAATGTTTTTCTAACCCATGCAAATAAGAACCTTGTTTATTGTTTAGACCTGGTGGAATTAAATACCTTGGGTATTTAATTACTTTGGCCCCTTTGACCCTCTAAAATTAATTAAGGAATATTTAACTATAGTGTTAATTTAATTATTTATTAAATTAACACCTAAAAGAAATTTAACTATATTTGGATTAATTATACTCATTAATTTTGTGATGTGGATTTAATATTTGTTATAACGAGAAAAATTTATTTATTAATTATAATTGACTTTGAATATTTGTTGTGACAATTGTTGCTTGAAGCATGGTGGTGGTCACACTTTTCAAAAAAAAATTCCATAATTTTTCTATCTAAACCTAGGTTGTTCTTGGAGTCCAGAGTGGTCATTTTAGCGGGCATTACAAATGTATCCTCTTAGACCTATTTTTTTGTTGTGTGTGCAAAAGAGTGGAGTTTTTTTTTTTTTTTTTTTTTTTTATCTGTAAGGAGGAAGGGTGGATGCTTGGGATGTCATAATGGCAAAGTTGGGATGCCCCTAAGATGATAGAAAGATCCCCATGCATAGGTGTGAATTTCCTCACAAAAATGTGGTAATGTGGACAAAGATTACAACAGGTTGTGTGCCATCAATGGGTTGGTTGAAAAGGATTTTGGAAACTCTCTTTCGAATACATTTGATGTGTCTTAAACTTGGCTCCAAAATGGTCTGCCCCTTCCTTTCTAGCCGCACATATTTTAATGCTAGTTTGCGCGATGGTATGGATTTATGAAAGTGTAAGTGAGCTCTAGGAATGACTATTGTTTGACAAAATACTTCGGGGTATGGTGGGTCGATAGACCGCTTCATATGCTTTCTTGCCACATCACGTGGCCTTCTTCACTTTGGAGTTGAGTTGGTTAGTACTTGGAATGTTTGGTAGATTATGTGAGGGCGAGTCGTGGAAGTGTAATTAGGCCATGCTACGAGTGGACTCACCCATTCCATGTGTAATGTGACTTGATCATTTGAATATTGAGCTCGATCATGAGCTCCCCTAACCGGTCCTATCGGCCTTGTGCCTTTGCTTGTAATATGGCACGAGTGTTATTGATAAAAGTTTGATGTTCACACGACCGTAAATTGAGCTCTAGTGCTTTCAGACCTCATCAATTTGATTATCGTGCAAAGCATGGTCATCTTACCCTCATATCACCAATTTTGACTTTGCAAAATTATAACATGAAAACTTAATTTTTTTTCATAAGTGTACTTTCTCATGGCTAATCACCTTCATCGCGATCATTTTATTTTTCTGATCATTTTGACCTTCGTTTCATTCATTTCGGTTGAGAGGTCCTCCTTTTATGTCATAAACTGTGTTTTAATTAATTAATTAATATTTAATTAATATTTTACCTTTTTATTTAATAAAATTAAATTTATTAAATTTTAGGGTTTTTAATTAATAAATATTAATTTAATCCTCATAAAAGTTGTTCAACAAATTTGGAAGAACTTTTCTCATTTTCCCCAATTGTCATGGGCAATTATAATTCCGCTTCCAATTGTCGTGAATGCCAAATTGGCTCTCCACTTCTGTTTTCCCCTTTTCTGGCAAGATTTTTATTTTCCCCACTTGTGGGAAATTCCCTTGTTATTTTCCAACCCAACCAGATATCAAACAGAAAAATATCTCCCATTTTCCCATGTGGAGAAATGGAGGGGAATGTGAGCCAAATTTTCCATTGTCATGGGCAAATGGTTAAATTCTCCCTCTATTCTCCTAGAAATTAATGCCCACTACCCGAAGAAATTAGGAAATGGTTATTCAATGGGAAGAAAGAAGAAGCGGTTATAAAAACAAGAAATCTTCTTGGATATTCATAACTTCCGAAGCTTTTTATTTCTAACTTTTGTTGTTTCCTTGTGAAGAAAAGTTTTTCGAGAAGGATTAAAAATAATACATGCTAGTGAAGAAAGAATAGACCACACATTAAACAAAGGGAGCTGTCCATGTAGGTCCATTTGCAAAGCTCATACACTCACCTTGGCAAGCCACATGGATCAAAGGATGCCCCAACCAATCGGGAAGAAAAGACCACACATTGGTTAATAAAAGGCCCTCATTCACCCACTATTTACACATTTCCATGTAGGAGGTACATTTTACATTTGATAAGGTACCTATGCCACTATTAGTGAGTATGTGTTTTGTTTTCATACTATAATTACCTGATATGAATAAAAATATCCTCAAACAAAATTTCAATTTCTATTATTGAAATATTTCTTACACCTATGTTATAAAACACTTAAATAACAATTTTGCACATTTTTAGTATATCAATCACTATTTAATCCTAACCTCGAAGATCCACATTGTATATTATTTAAAGGTCTATGTTATATGTTTCCCATGTCAATTCTATTTATCAATGGAATGAATCCATTGTTCAATACATTTTTAAAATAATAATAGCTCATGAAGAGGATGTGTTATATGACCATCCTAAGATAAACAATATGATACCCTTCCTATTGAGTCAAGTAATGATTTTTCATATGCACATTCTCAATAAAAGAAAAACATACCTAAATGCCCCGAATTTTCATGATGAACACTAAGAGTTTACCGGTGAGAACATCGAACATGTACTTAGCAAGGTTGAGACAAAGAAACTTTTGGGTAAGGAGAGTCAAGATTGTTTCATGGATGGTGAAATGATCTTTGCATTATTTTATTTTCCTACAAGATCATCAACGTAGTCTTCTACATTTTTGGGATAAGACCATGGAAGACGTATGTCATAGTGTGTTGACAAGTGGCTCCCATATTTTTAAGTTTGACTTTAACTATGTGGGGATCTTTTAAAGTTCCTATCTATAACATGATAGTGGATTCCTTGAGAAGTGTCAATGTGTCAAGTTTTAAAGTGTTTTGAGTGTAATGGTCCTCCTCTCCCATGTGCGAGAGGATGGCTTGGTGTTTTTTTAATTGAAGAATGTCAATGGTGGATGAATCCTCTTCTATCATTTCAAGCTATACAAGAGGAATGGTTTTAGTATCATGATTAGTTTGATAAGTAAGTGGTCCTAAACTGATATTATTGACTAAAAAAGTTGGATGGGATGGAAACAATGTCATTGATATGCATGGAGTCATCGTGATTAGAAGAGGAAGGTCGTTTTGGTTCTGTGATGGGTGTGGACATGAAATTGGTCAAAGACTCAAATGTTTGTTTTTTGAAACCTAACCCATATTTTTCATACGGTTTGTGAGGATGGTCAAGGATTAAGTCATGGATGAATTTTTATTAACATCCATGTCAAAAGCATTTCCAAGAATAACGATGGAGATACATTTGTGTAAAGACTTGGTTATATAGAAATGTAAAGTCTGATATGAATAGTTTGTCATGATTAATATTATTGTTGTATATATCTCCCCCTCGGGTAAATATAGTCAATAGCACAAAGTGTCGACATGCGAAAATTCGTGCCCAAGGAGCAGGTTGGGGCGCATAACACAAAGTGTCGATATGGAAAAATTCGAGCCAAGTAGCGCAGTGGGGGCGCACAACACAAAGTGTCGACACCACATTTTTAGCGCCTATGGCGCACTTAAAATTAGGTTAACATGAGGATGGATGCACCAAGGCACATCTTCAGGAGGCGCAACATTTTGAGCGTTGACACCCCGACAGAAAGCAAACCCTGATGCAAATATTCAAATGGCCATAACTTTTCACAGGGAGCTCGGATTCACACAAGGTTGGACTTTTCAGAAATCTTACGAGGTCCTCTATCCAACTATGACTGGATATCTTTAATTAGGTGAGAACAAGTTCTTCAAAAATGCAAAATAAAATTTTCCATTTTTGGGTTTGCTAGGGTTCTCACCTACCGCCATAATGAGATGAATTAAATGCAACCTAGAGGTGGTTGGGGTAGATTTGGAATTCCTCTCTCTTTTCTCTCTCATTCTTCCTATAAATTTTAAGGAGGGGCTTCTTTCTAAAGGTTGGACATTCTTGTTTTGCCCCTCCCTTCTTCTCTTTGGCAAGTGAATTTGTGGAGTTCAAACCTCCCATCTAAAACTATGATGCAATTTTTCCTCTTGGCATATCAGAGTGTATTGATCAATATTTGGAGCAAATAATGCATGTCCGTGGATGATTCTCAACCCTCTCTGTGTTCATTTGCATCCTCCTGATCTTTCACTGCAAATTTGGTTATCTGTGCATGATCTTGCATTGCATTTTAATGGTTTGTGTTTATTGGCAAGACAGGTGTTCATCATTCCTCGGTGCATCACCTTTGTTAGTTTAGGTTTATTTTTATGCATCTTCTTACCCTGTCTCCTTGGCAAGTTAGATTAGGTTTTTGAGTAAACCCTCTAAATTTTTATGTGCATTTGATTAGAGGAATAGGAACCGGCCTTCATCCGGAGAGCTTTCCCGATTCACAAGGTCCCACACTTGGGAAAAGCTCCATGTTATGCAATCACACTGAGAGTCTCAACCCATCGAGTTCGTTGAGACATTCGAAGTGCTTTGTGATTCACCACCAACAATTACTAGGACATGAAGAAGGACGATCGATCCCTTAGTAGACGAGAATCATTTTGAAATATGTTGGACTATAAGAGATAACATATCTAACATTACATTCGTACATGGGCTGTTTGGAAGGTCTTTTGTATGTCTTGGGCATATGAAGTGAATTAAGTATAACGAGACGATAATCCTTTAGTCAAAGGAGTTGTATGATGTCATTGAAATAAGTTTCATCTACTAACTTTGATGAGGGAATGGATGAAATGGTGGAGGCTTAGAGGAGATTGAGTGTGATTTTAGAATAAGAACATTGTTCCAACAATATGTCATGTGACATGCTTTGGAAGTGTTTGGGTCCATGGGGACTATGAAATTTTTTCCTTCATGTTCGCATTTGAGACATCGATGGAGTGTAGATTCCATGTAGTGAATCATGCGTATCTAAGTGAGATTAAGAGAATGCTATATTTAAATTCTCCTTCTATAAGATAGAAGAGTTTATGAAGGGTTTTAATGTTGAATTTAACTAGTAAGATGACTTTTCCCAATGTGGGAGAGATTGTGTCATTGAAATATCACTGTATGGCCGATGTCTGGGAAACAACGGTGTTCACTCACTAAATTTGATTAAATACAGATGAAAGTGTAATATTTTCAACGGAAAGATCAGAGGATGTACCTGATTTAATGGGTGTTTTTGGTGTAGAAACACTGAGGTTAATGGGTATCTCATTCGTTGCTTTTGTGACAAAGCTTTAGGTGGATGATTGAGATGTTGAATTTGTGGGGGGGATCCTTTAGTGCTAAGGATATAGATGGTGGATCTTCGATTGTGTTAATTGTGTGATGTGAATGGATGAGATTCAATTGTGGTTAAATAGTGGATGGGGTGTGATTTGTAAAGGGTTATTTGAAAACGTCTAGATTCTGATTTTAAGGAGCATCTGGGTTATCCAGTTGCAACTCACCTTTTTTATAATGTCTTGAAAGACATTTTGGAATGAGTGACACCTTTTGATGTCATGGCCTTTGACCCTATGGTATTTATAGTAATTATTATCTCTATACCAGAAGCATTTTGAGACATATGTATCGATAGGATGGATGAGAGGAAATGTGATCATATTCGTAGAAAACATCTTATAATATACTATTTTGTAAAATTTGTCGATAGGCATGTAATTACATTGAGCATGGGTGCGTTCAGAGGCCAAAGTTCCTTGGAAGAAGTCCTTACAACGATTAAATTTATGGATGTTTTAGATTTTTATTGACTAGAGGATGGTTTGAATGAATACTACGGCTTAGGATTATTTGATTTAAGTTGAACCCTACCATCTTTGAGAGAAAAAAATCTTGAATTTTGGAGCCATAGTGAAGGTTTTGTGAAACATTTATAAAGACCTGGATTGTAATGTGGATGATATGTGTGTGGCACATGCGCAAGATAATAATTTAATTAATTCAGTATGTGGGAGGGAAAAAGATAGTTGATTGAAAATACCCCTCCAGTGGGCTAGGAAATCTATGATAGAATCGTCTTCAAATTTATTAATGGAATATAAATTGGTGATAGTGATTTTACAAGTAATATTAATCAAGAAGTGTTCTAAAAAAATTTTGCAAGATGAGAGAATGAGAAAAGTGAATACTGAGGAATGTTGTTGTACCATTCTAAAGCATGACCAGCTAGGGACATAGGGAGTGTCCTCATTATAAGGTCTTAGTTGAGTGCTATGAGCTAACAAGCATGTCTAAAGGCCTCAATGTGTTGTTTAGGGTTTTATTTACTATAGAATTGGAGGAACTTAGTGAGTTCCAAATGTATAGGATATGCTTTGTGTGGTGTACCGATGGGGGTAGTTTTGTCGTAGATTTGTTCGTAAGATAATGTGGTTTAAGGACCCATAAGGAAACTTCAAGGCTAGATATTCTATTCATCGACACCTACAAAGGGTCATTGTGTAATGGTTTTTTTGGAGAGTGAATGAAAAAGGACTGAATTTATTATATGTAGATGGATTTGATTATTTCTATGGCTAGTAAGGAAAACAAATATTATGTTCGAGAGGGGTATTCATAGGAATACTATGTTAAGGTTGTGAGACTATGGGTTATGAATATTGAATATAGTTATATTTGATGGGCATGGATTTGTGTAAGAGGGATTTCAATTGCTAGGGTATGTGTTGGAAGGGGATTGAGGTGTGAATTATATTATCCTAGATGATATTTTTATTTGTGTAAACGATCTTCCTTTATTTATCTCATTCAAGAATTTCAACACTATGGTCAAAAGAGCCCTCATAGATGAATATTATGGAGCATGTTTCAATTCTCCTTCTTCATTAAGAAACTTGGATCTACTTTATTAACAACCTAAAATCCATTAGGAGAACATTTCAGGGTTATGATCACAAAAAGATGCCACTTTGGGTTGTATTTCGCTCCCAACATTGTTCTTCCTTGTACCATCCACATCAAATTCAAGGTCTTTAACTTACCCTTGGCTTATAATATCTTCATAGGTTGACCATGGACTATTAATATGCATGTAGTCACGTCATCTTCCTCCCAATGTGTTAAGTTTCCACACCTAGGGGCTATCTAGAAAGTATAAGGTGACACTACGCATCAGAACATTGACCTCTTCTAACAAGATGGTAGATTATGAATTACCACACTCAAATAACATTGTAATATCCAATTTCAATAATATCAAATATTTAATTATCCTACAGATTCACATTCATAGCTATAGTGGTCATCCAGAGGCTATGGGTTGTACTTCACCAAAACATTCTCATTTAGGATGATGATAAGCTTGATGAAATAAAATTTAGGATCAACAACTTTGATCTTCATTATTTCATTATCTTATAATTCCATCTTTTTTGTAACCTCACTTGTGTAAGAAGAATGTTGATTATATCCCTATTACCCTTATTCACAGTAATTGTCCTGGTATATATCATTGCATTCAAATTAATACTATTATTGATTCTTACATTGTCGATGTTACTAATCTCGATTATAAAGATGTTTAATTTCCATATGACCATTTCTTAGTATGTTATGCCCAGGATAAGATTGCAAAAATATTTCACTATCAATAATATTTATGCCTTAACTTTAGTAATAGTATTGATATTATAATTTTTTTTCATGCAATATGCACATACAACATTTGATCTAGAGGTAAATTATCAAATAGATCACGATGATAACAATTATAAAGTAAAATTTAAGGATGGAGTAAATTTTATAAAATTCTCTTATAAGTGCATCGTGGCATATCTAAGATCTTGGTTCGGGAAGTGCAAATACATCAACAGTGTGGCTGATGGATAGAAATATACATTTGGCTGCATTTGCATTCCTCACGCCAAAAAGTGGAACCTACAACTCATTTCAGTAAAAGAGTTTTTAGGAACAGAGGCCTTCTTAGGAGGGCGAAGTGGAAACTAGTCAAGGAATGAGATCAAATCCACTACTGATGGCTCATTCTTCGAATAATTCTTCACCTTTCTCTCTCTCTTCTCTTCTCACCCATCACTCTCTCTCATCAATGTTGTTTTTTGCATTGAGGTTTGCACTTTTAATATAACTTTAAGTGACTTTAGAAACATAATGTAAACTTTAAGTAATCTTGATTTTATAAAAGGGAATTAAATATTTAAGTGGAATATGAATAGTCTAAAGTCAAATTAAAGTATTTGAAAAGTCATAGAGAAGATGAAGAGTTGCCTTCTCTTTTATAAATTGTAAGAAGCTCCTCATTTGAGCTTCTTCCGAGAAAACTTCTTATACTTCTTAGACATTGGAGTTGTTTTTGCAAATTCATGAGAGAGATATCCTTATGAAGAGCCTCAATAAAGGAAGAAGGAATTTTAGCCTTTTTTGACTAATGAGTTTAGTGGTACTTTGTACTCATTAAATGCTATTTAGTCTTGTTTCTTTTACGTAGATTTGATTTCTTATAAATTCAATTACATGTAATGAAATTTCTAGCTGGTGTATGCAAGTCTTTGATTTTCTACTTGTAGCATTAGTTTCTCTTTTCTAAATTTATCACTCCCTTTCCCTATTTCCTAAAAATTCCTCTCTTGTAGATATATGGAATCTTTTCTGCATGGTCGTTGGAGTGCCCCTGTTGGATCCCCAACTGAAAGTCCATAATGATAAAACTCTCTTTTAACTCATGCATGCACGTACGAAAGAGACACCGAGTTAAGTAGAGAGACTTAGACTCCCAAAGTGCTGAAAAGATAACCACTAATTTGTCCGTTAATAATTTTATTGCCAATAATATAAAATATAGATGAAAGAGGAATGTATACCTTCCTAGGACATGGGAAGGATTTATATATATAGCCTATAGGGGAGTAGTTCCTTTTAAATTATTTTATAGGAGGTGATGTTATCTAATTTTTCCAAGCAAGTGATATTTGAGAAACATGACCTCGTATAGAGAAAATAGAAGGATCGACTCGGCCATGGGAGCTCACATTTTGGGTTCAAGCCAAGTAAGTTAGTGAAGTAGGTAGAACACATTGCAGAGAAGTTTGAGAAAATTAAGAAGCTCCAAGTCTTAAATTTAGACTTCGTGAGGTGGGTTCATTCAAAGTTAGGCTAAGGTGAAATTGGGGACTCAACAAAAAGAATCATGAGAAAGGGATCGGGAAGTCAAACCCGAACTACAAAATTCAGATTTTAGGGTTTCATATTTTCAGAGATATCCAATGACAGATTGATGAAAATTACGAAATCCCAAAATTTTGAAACCTCAAAACCCGAATGCTTGAAATCCGAAAGCCCAGAAAATGCAAGGGTCCAAAACCTAAAGTCTGAATTTGGACTTCAAGGTTTCGGCATTTTAGAACATTTTTCGTACAACTAAGTGAACAATTCCACACAAATGTGTTCAGAGCTCGAACTTGGAAGTCTAAATTTAAGACTTCAGAGATTCGACATTTCGCAACTCTCGAGCCATCTTGCCAGATGAATAGTAACTATGACCTCAAAGCATAGACACCCGAAGATCTGAATCCCGAAATTTTGAAATTTCAAATTTTGGAAGTCTGCGATGCAAGATCAAAGCTCCTAAAATTCAGATCAACCACTTACATTTATTGTAGTATAGCACCCCCATCTTTAGATGGCCATAAATTTTGACTGGGAGCTCGGATTTGCACAAATATTAGAAATACAGTCCACCATTTTAAAGGATTGTCTCCAGATTTCTCACCTACCAAATGATGAAGGTAGATGGGCTTCCTTTCTTCCTAAACAAGGAAAAGTAAATAGAGGTATGGGTTTTACAATGGAACCCATCATTGTTCATAGTGATATTAATGCATTTTAGGGTGGTTGAAATAAGATTTTAAATTCCTCTATTTCCCTTCCCTCATTCTTCCTATATATTATAAGGAGTGGCTCATTTCAAAAGGTTAGACACCTTGTATATGCTCCCCCCTTCTTGTTATTTTCTGTAAGAATTTTTTTGGAGATTCCAAACCTCATTCTTGGACATTGTAATGAAAAATATGTGCCTTTGAGCTTGAGTGTGATGTATTGTATCAATTTTGGGAGCAATATAAACAGATATGTGGATGTTCTAAATAACCTTTTGTGTTCTATTACAACTTTCTAATATTTCATTGGATGTAAGTTCATTGTTTATTGTTGTTCTTTTCATTACAAGGTTATGGTAGTGTTGTGTTTATTGTGGAGGTTGTTCAACATCCTTCTTCGTGCATCACCTTCCATTAGAGTAAGTTTTATTTTCATGCATTTTCTCTAACTCTGTCTTCTTGGGAAAATGTTGGATTAATGTTAGATCTGAAACTCTCTACAATTTGGAGTAGTTGGCACTAAGTTAGGAAAGGAAGTTGGCCTTCTCTCGTAGGGTTATCTGAATTCCCACACTTTTGGAAAAATCTATGTTTGAAGAATCACACTGATCGCCTCAATTATTTACTTGAGAGCAATAATGGGTGTTGTGATTTCATCATAATAGTGACCCAGCTTATACATTTCTAATTTGTATGCAAACTAATCGATGCGGGAAGTTTTCTTTATTGGGAAATATGATCGATGAGGGATGCTTTCCTAGGATGCAATTTGATATTTTGACATTTTTAAGGATGATTGATTAGGAAAGCCTTTTTATATTGATATGGGTAGCCATCCTTCAAGGGATTGGTCTACATTTTTGAATTTTTATTTCTTTTTCATAGCCATCCTTCAATCGATCGTTAATGATTTTTACAAGAATTTATCCTTTGAGGGATCATTCTACTTCTCTCTTTTTTATATTATTATGTTGATATATTTCTGTGATGGATCAATCTATTTTTGATAAGATGCATCCACATATATTTTAGATTTTATTTTATAATGAGGAAGTCCTAGTACACCATTAAGGAAGGGAAAAGATGTGTGCATGACTACACATGTGTTCCCTCCGACATGTCTTGATTGCTTTATACAAGTTGGAAAAATGTAATAATTGCAGAGCTCTGTTAAGGAGGAACTTTTCCATGTGAAAGATGCAATGAATAGAGCCATGGTGCTCATCTTTAAGGTTTTATGAATAGTGATGGATAACCTCATGATTTCAAGTTCTACAATTATGAAATGAGGGATTGGTGAGTAGAATAATATCTTTGATGTGACTCTTGTCATGGCGATTGATTTCTTAATAGAAGAAATGCCACTTGTGCAAGGAATTCAAATATTCCTTTTAGGTGTACCATAGAGGAGGCTAAGCGGAAATCTCCCTTTAAAGATCATAGTCAATATAAGAGAATAATTGTGTTTTTTATTTGATTAGTAAATAACATATTTATAAAAAACAATAGTCCGTTAAAGATCATATTCAATGGTGCTTAAAACATAAAACTTATTAGAATCAATATAAGTTATTTAGGATGTATGTTTTTATTACAAAGGATTATTTCAAATTATTTATTTAACATTACCCTTGCATTTTCATGGCAACACATTAATACCTATAATAATATTAAAATGATATGATCATTTATTAAAACACACAACTAGATACAAACTTATAAGTATATCATGGCATATCTAAGATCTTAGTTCGGAAGCGCAAAGACATCAACATTGTGGCTGATGGATGGAAAGATACCTTGGGCTGCGTTCACAATCCTCATGCCGACAAAGTGGAACTGTAGCAACTCATTTTAGCAAAGATTTTGGAGGAACAGAGGCCTTCTCGGGAGGGAGAAGTGAAAACCCGTCAGGAACGAGATAAAATCCACCGCAGAACCTCATTCTTCCGAATAATTCTTCTTCTTTCTCTCTTCTTCTTCTTATTCTTCTCTCTCTCTCTTTTCTTTTCTCACCCATCACTTTCTCTCATCGTTGTTTTATTTTGCGTTGAGGTTTGCACTTTTTAATATAACTTTAAGTAACTTTAGAAACATAATGTAAACTTTAAGTCATCTTGATTTTATAAAAGGGAATTAAATATTTAAGTGGAATATGAACAGTCTAAAGTCAAATTAAAGTATTTGAAAAGTCACCGAGAAGATGAAGAGTTGCCTTCTCTTCTATAAATTGTAAGAAGATCCTCATTTGAGCTTCTTCTAAGAAAAAATCTTATACTTCTTAGACATTGGAGCTATTTTTGTGAATTCATGAGAGAGATATCCTTGTGAAGAGCTTCAATAAAGGAAGAAGGAATTTTAGCCTTTTTGACTAAGGAGTTTAGTGGTACTTTGTGCTCATTAAATACTATTTCGTCTTGTTGTTGTTATGCAGATTTGATTTCTTCTAAATTCAAGTACATGTAATGAAATTTTTGGTTGGTGTATGCAAGTCTCGATTTTCTACTTACAAAGCATTAGTTTCTATTTTCTAACTTTCTCACTCCCTTGCCCTCTTTCCTAGAAAATTCTTCTCTTGTAGATGTATGGAATCTTTTGCTTTGTAGGGTAAGTGGAGTGCCCTTGTTAGATCCCCACCAAAAGTCCATAAGGATAAAACTCTATTTTTATTCATGCATGCACGTATAGAAGCGACATCGATTAAGTAGAGGGACTTAGACTCCCAGAGCATTGGAAAGATAACCACCAATTTGTCCCTTACTAACTTTCTCGCCAACAATCTTAAATATAGATGAAAGTAGAATGTATACCTTTCTAGGACATGGGAAGGATTTACATATGTAGCCTATGCAGGGGAGTATTTCCTTTTAAAATTATTTGATAAGGAGGTGATTGTTATCTTATTTTTCCAAGCAAGTGATATTTGACAAACATGACCTCCAACAGAAAATAGAAGGATCGAATCTGGGCATTGGAGCTCACATTTTGGGCTCGAGCCGAGTAAGTCAATGAAGTAGGAAGAACACATTGAAAGGAGTTTGAGAAATTAAGAAGCTCCAAGTCTAAAAGTCAAAATTCGTGAGGTGGGTTTGTTCGAATATAGGCTAAGGTGAAATTCGAGGACTCGATGGAATGAATCACAAAAAGGGAGCAAGAAGTCCAAAACTCCGAACTACAAAATTCAGATTTCGGGGTTTGATTTTCAAAAATATGCAATGACTGGATTGATGAACATTACCGAAATCCTAAAATCTTGAAACCTCGAAACCTAAATCCTCGAAATCCTTAAACCCCGAAAATGTAAAGGTTTAAAACCTAAAGTTTGAATTTCAGACTTCAGTGGTTTCGGCATTTGAGTAACATTTTGTCGATCACACCAAGTGAACAATGTTGCATAAATGTGTTGAGAGCCCGATCTTGAAAGTCTGAATTTCGGACTTATGAGGTTTGGAATTTTACAACTCTCTAGACAACTCGCTGAGATGAATAGTAACTATGACCTCCAAAGCATAGACACCCGAAGATCTGAATCCTCAAATTCTGAAATTTCAAATTTTGGAGGGTGCAATGCAAGATCAAAGATCCTACAATGCATATCAACCACTCGCATTTATTGTAGTATGGCATGCCCATCTTCAGATGGCCATAAATTTTGACTAGGAGCTTGGATTTGCAAAAACTCGAAATATAGTCCGCCATTTTAAAGGATTGTCTCCAAATTTCTCACCTACTAAATGACGAAGGTATGGACTTCCTTTCTTCCTAAACAAGGAAAAGTAAATATAGGTATGGGTTTTACAATTAAACCCATCATTGTTCATGGGTGATTTTACCGCATTTTAGGGTGGTTGAAACAAGATTTTGAATTCCTCTCTTTCCCTTCCCTCATTCTTCCTATATATTGTAAGGAGTGGCTCATTTCAAAAGGTTGGACACCTTTTATATGCTCCTCCCTTCTTCTTCTTGTCTATAAGATAATTTGTGAAGATTCCAAACATACCTACTAGACATTGTAATGCAAAATATGTGCCTTTGATCTTGAGTGTGGTGTATTGTATCAATTTTCGAGAGAAATATAAACAATTTTGTGGATGTTCTAAATAACCTTTTGTGTTCTATTGCAACTTTCTAATATTTCATTGGATGCAATTTCATTGTGTATTGTTGTTATTTTCATTACAAGGTTCCGTAGTCTTGTGTTTATCAGGAGGTTGTTCAACATCCTTCTTGGTGCATCACCTTTCCTTAAAGTAATTTTTATTTTTCATGAATTTTTTCTAACTCTATCTTCTTGGGAAAATGTTAGATTAGTGTTAGATCTGCAACTCTCTACACTTTGGAGTAGTTGGCACTAGGTTAGGAAAGGAAGCCGACCTTCTCCGGAGGGTTATCACAATTGAAAATTCCCACACTTTTGGAAAACTCTATGTTTGACAAATCACACTGACTTCCTCAACCATTCACTTGAGAGAAATTAGGGGGGTTGTTATTTCATCATAATAGTGACCCATTTATCAAGTAAGTGCACCATGTTGGGCAGCCAAAAGGGGGTCTTAAGTGGACGCATTTTTCTGAAAAAAAGAACTTCAACTTGTATGAGTTTTTCGAAATAGTTACACTCAAAATTGGAAGATGTTGTAGAAATATGAATCGTAGAATTTTGAGTCTAGTTTCTAAGCTACTAAATTTTATTGAAAATGGATAAGTTTAAGTGGGTCAAACAACTATAATACCAATAGATGCTCCTGTTTTTGTTAAAAAACATAATAGAGTGACTTTCGTGCCCCCACCCTTTTTGAGGACCATTTAGTATTTTTGAAAACCCTTTGGTAGAAAGATAGCTAAGAGCATCTAGTTTGGGCTCCATTTTTTAAAGATTTTTTAGAGAATATTTTTATTTATTTATGATTTTTCTAGTGTAGAAATTTAATTTTTGAAAAATAATGGAGCTCCGATTGTGCCCCCCTAACTACCTCAAAAAATATCGAAAATTAGATTTATTTTTTTGAATATGTATAGAATTATGCCTAGTTTGGGCTAGTATATATTTTTTAAATTTCGATCACCCAAAAAAAATATACACCATGAAAGATAGACATATTTATACTTCAAAAAATAGATATAAAAAGGCATAGTTAGAAAATAAATAATATGGAAACCTTATATTAGTCAGAAAATTTGAAAAATTATATTTTTAGAAAGAAGAGACTCTTCTCTACATCGTGGTATAATTTTTTAAAAATGGATCAATTGTTTTATTTTGATTTATCATAGAGGAAGTGTCATTTTTACATTTTCTTGTAAAAACTTGTTGTTTTCTGTGTTTGTGCAGGTCCATGCCTTAGGCTTGGGGATCCAAACTAGATCCCAAGCCTTGAGGCATGGCTTGGGAAAAGAGAAAATGTAAAACGCATACACATTACATAACACGTACACATTTTTCTTTGTTTTATATATTGTGCCCCCCCAACATCCCTTTCATCTCTTTCACGGGAATTCTGCAAACATTATGTTTTGTTTGCAATATTCTCTACATTCTTGCACGATTTTTTAGTATTTCATTTTGTCCCCTACCCCACTAGTTGATTTTTTCTAATCATGGGCGATAAACGTCAAGCTAAGGACAAGAGGAAAGTCAAGAATAAGACACCGTGAGCAATTAGAGGAGAAGAGAAAAAGAAATTGAAGAGAATGTAAAAACTTCGAAAGCAGGGCAAGGTACATCCGCTATATCAAATGTAGCTAATGTATTACAAAATTGGGATGAAATACATAATGAAAATGTAGAGAATAATGATTTTGCAATGAATAATGATATTGAATTAAATGATGATGTTCGTATGGATGAAGAAATTGATATGAATCCAATTGTTGAACCCTTACTTGAGAATCCAAATGTTAACCCCGAAATTTGTATGAAAACACTGAATGAGGAAAGTAACCTTGTAAACAAATATTCACCTCTAAGAACACCTCCTTCCATTTCATGAAGAAAACCAATTCACTTAAATGAAATTGATGAAAACATTATAAAACCAATGCCTAACAAAATGTCTTAAAGAAATGCGAGAAGAAAAGCTAGTGGAATTTGGGATAATTATAGATGCAAAAACATTGTTGATTGGTGTGTCAAGAATATGGGCCATGAATCTCAAGAGAGATCAATGCTTCATAGATATTTTTGGTTGATAGAGCAATAACATCTGGAAAACTTTGAAGATTGTATGATCTGTTGTAGGATCAAGTGATATGCACTCATTCCGTAGTTCGATGCAAATGCTTGGACTATTTATACTAGGTACATGACATGTTTTTGTATGTCATGCATTGATTTTGCGTGGAATGAATGTGAGTCACAACATTGGGTGGATGAATGGACCTATAGATCTCTAATTCCACTCGACACACATCAAGTTCCATGAGCATTACAACTTGCAGTGGTCTTTAGATCAAATGACAACATCACCTGACTTTGACCAAGTCTCGATTTAGTGCAACAAGCTACATACATATATTTACATGCCATGTTTTAGATTTATAAATTATTAAATGGTCAACTCTTAATGTATTTATAAATTGATGAACAATTTTACTTTGTGATACATAGGGCACATTTTTGTACTTATTCATGACAAAATTTAACAAAGAGGGAGCATACTACTTCTCATCCCGTTGTGTAGAGGGAAAAAAATTTGACTTCCACAGGTATGATGGTGAAGACCTGAGTGTCCCAACTGGATCGGTGGTAGTCACTGGAACTTGGCTTCGACAATATCCTATCAAAAATAAAATATTTGATTGTTTGAAGGCTATGAAGTACAACGAAAGATACTTCACTATTCACATTTGGTCCTTGTAACAAATATTAAATTGATCAAATATCAAGGTCGGCCATCAAACAAAAATATGTGGAAGGTTTGTGAATCAGATCATGAAGCAATTCTTGCTACTATCAAGAATAGAGTTGATCCTTGCGGTTCATTGGATTGAATTTACAAAGGTATGTTCTTCATGAATTTAATTTGAATATTTACTTAAATGATTTTGTTTAAATTTTGTATGATTTAAAATTCTATTTAATTACTTACTAACATGTTTATGTAGGTTAGTGGTGCCAAAAAAGATTCCACCTTCACGTGGTTGGCACATTGGTAGAGAATTTATTATTCTCGAAGCCAAGTGAAGATAAGAGAAATTAAATATTAGAAAGGAACAAAAACATAAATTCTCATTTCACCACCTATATTGTATGAACCACCTATATTATTCAGGTGATTGGCAATGGACAACCTTACACTGATTCAGTCTGAATGGAGACGGAGAAAACCATGAGAGGATTTAGTAGAGGGCCTCAACGTGGAGGTATCGGATCTAACGAGATGTCTCTAGGTTCCATGGAGTCCGAGAAATCACCCATCGAAGATATGACGTGTTTGGTCCTTAGGGCTCTTAAGCGACTATGCCCAGACGGGGTAGCCCGAAAGCACGAGGAGCGTAGGGAACCAAAAAATGCTCCATAAGTGTTCACATGGCCACCCCGACATGTTGGCATGGTTGGTTTGGTCCCACGAGATTTTTTTTGAAAACTACAGCCTCTCGCAGCCCCTACACTAACTCAGACTGCACTATTTCGCGTGTTTACAACCAATAACACATAAAGAGAACCGGATGGAGACAGAGAAAACCATGAGAGGATTTTGTAGAGGGCCCCGACATGGAGGTCTTGGATCTGACGAGAATTCTCTAGGTGCCATGGAGTTTGAGAAATCAACCGTCGAACATATGGCATGTTTGGGCCTAAAGGCTCTTAAGCGACTATGCCCTGACGGGGTAGCTTGGAAGCACGGGGAGTATAGGGACAAAAAAATGCTCCACTAGCATTCACCTAGCCACCTTGATGTTTTTGACGTAGTTGTTTTGGTCCCATGAGCTTTGTTTGCAAACTACAAACCTCCTCGAATGACAGCCCTACACTGACTTAAAATGCATTATTTCACGCGTTTGCAAACAATAACGTAGCGAAATAACCAAATGGAGATGGAGAAAACCGCAATAATATTTTGTAGAGAGCCCCAATGTGGAGGTCTCAGGTCTGACAAGACGTCTCTAGGTGCCACTGAGTCCGAGAAATCACCCGTCAAAGATATGGCGTGTTTGGGCCTCAGGGCTCTTAAGGGACTATGCTCAGACAAGATAGCCCGAAAGCATGGGGAGTGTAGGGAACCAAAATGAATCCTCCATTAGCATTCACTGGCCACCCATTGTGTTGTCATAGTTGGTTTGGTCCGCACGAGCTTCCATTTTCAAACTATAGCCTTTGGCACTTTCTACACCGACTCAAATCGCTATTTATTTCGTGCAAACAATAGACAATGAGAGAACTGGATAGAGATGGAGAAAACCATGATATAATTTTTATAGGGCCCCAACGTGGAGGTATTAGTTCTAATGAGATGTCTCTAGGTTTCACATGAGTCTAAGACATCACCGGTCAAGATATGGCATGATTGGGCCTTAGGGCTCTTAAGCGACTACGCCCGACAGGGGTAGCTGAAAGCACGTGGAGTGTAGGGAACCAAAATAAAGCCTCCAATAGTGTTCATCCTGGACACCCCGATGTGTTGGTGTAGTTGGTTTGGACCCACTAGCTTCCGTTCAGTAAACTACAATGTTTAAAAGCCCTACACCGACTGACTAGACCGCACTATTTCGAGCATTTGCAAACAATAGCATAGCGAGAGAACCGGATAGAGACGGAGAAAACTACAAGGCTATTTCATAGAGGGACCCAACATAGAGGTCTTGGATCTAACGAGACATCTCTAGGTGCTAAGGAGTCCAAGAAATCACCGTCAAAGATATGGCGTGATTGGGCCTCGTGGCTCTTAAGAGACTACGCTTAACGAGGTATCCCGAAAGAACAGGGAGTGTAGGGAACCAAAAAAATCCTCCAATAGTGTTTATTAGGCCATTTGGATGTGTTTTCCCAGACGGTTCGGTCCCACAAGCTACCGTTTGCAAAATACAACATCTAGCAGCCTTATATTGACTTAGACTACATTATTTTGTGCGTTTGCAAACAATAGGACAATGAGAGAACTGAATGGAGATGGAAAAATCCACGAGAGAATTTTTTAGAGTGCCTCGACTTGGAGGTTTTAGATCTGACAAGACGTCTCTAGGTGTCACGGGTTCCGAAAAATCTTCCGTCGAAGATATGGCGTGATTGGGCCTCAGGGCTCTTAAGCGACTACATCCGGATGGGGTAGTCCGAAAGAATGGGGAGCTTAGGGAAGCAAAAAGAAGCCTCCAATAGTGTTCACTCGGCTACCCCGATGTGTTGGTATAGTTGGTTTGGTCCCATGAGATTTCATTTGCAAACTACAGCGCTCGACTGATGACCTCTACGCCGACTTAGATCGCACTATTTCGTGTGTTTACAAACAATAACACAACAAGAGAACCAGATGGAGACAAAGAAAACCGCGAGAGATTTTTATATAGGGCACTGACATGGAGGTCTTGGATCTGACGAGACATCTCTAGGTGCCACGGAGTCTAATAAATCACCCATCAAAGATATCACGTGATTGGGTCTCGGTGGCTCTTAAGAGACTTTGCTTGAACGAGGTAGCTTGAAAGCACGGGGAGCATAGGGAACCAAACGAAGCCTCCACTAGCATTCACAAGCCATTTGGACATGTTGGCCTAGAAGGTTTGGTCCCACAAGCTACTGTTTGTAAAATACAACATCTAGCAACCTTACACTGACTTAGACTACACTATTTCGCGTTTCATAAAACAATAGACAACGAGAGAACTGAATGGAGATGGAAAAAATCTTGAGAGGATTTTGTAGAGTGCCCTGACATGGAGGTTTGGGATCTGACGAGATGTCTCTAGGTTCCACGGAGTCCGAGAAATCACTCGTCGAAGATATGGCGTGATTGGGCCTCAGGGTTCTTAAGCGACTACGCCCGGAAGGGGTAGCTTGAAAGCACGGGGAGTGTAGGGAACCAAAATGAAGCCTCCACTAGTGTTTACCTATCCACCCTGATGTGTAGACATAGTTGGTTTGGTCCCACAAGCTTTTGTTTGTAAACTACAGCCTCTGACAGCCCTACACTGACTCAAACTGCACTATTTCGTGCGTTTGCAAACAATAACACAATGAGAGAACCGGATGGAGATGGAGAAAACCGTGATAGGATTTCATAGAGGGCCCCGACATGGAGGTCTCGGATCTAACGAGACATCTCTAGGTGCCACGGAGTTTGAGAAATCACCCGTCGAAGATATAGCGTGTTTTGGCCTTAGGGCTTAAGGGACTACGCCGGACGAGGTAGCCCAAAAGCACGAGTAGCGTAGGGAACCAAAAAGAAGACTCCACTAGTGATCACCAAGCAATCCAAATGTGTTGGCCTAGACGGTTTGGTCCCATGAGCTACCATTTGCAAAATATAGCATCGTGACCTTACACTAACTCTGATCGACTATTTCGCGCATTTGCAAACAATAGGATAATGAGAGAACCATATGGATATGGATAAAACCGCGAGAGGATTTCGTAGGGCCCTGAAAATTTTTCCATTCTAGTATCAAGAGCTTCTAACTTTCATGAACGACTCTGTAAATCTAACCTAAAAATAGTCGAGTAATAGACTAAATCAACATTCTATTTCTCACATATAAAATGAATTTCTTCCTTCAAAAAAGAAACTATGGGTGAATGCTCAATCAAAAAATAAATTACAATTCTAAATGAGTTTCAGGCTCAATTATCAATACTTCATTGTAGTTTTTCTTGCCAGTATGTTGCTTTTGGAACTACCTAGTTTGATTTGTGAAGTTGAAGCAGCTGGGATTAATAAAAATAATCAACTTGGCATGTTGTCCTTAAGATTATCCATGATTCTATCGACAACATCACATAGATCTTCCATTCTAGTTAAGTTGTGATCCTTCCATGCTTCCCATTTTTCCTTTTCTTCTACTCGTATCTTCTCTTTAAGTTCTTCCAGATGTTTTTGGGTAATCAAATTGAGTTTTTATGACTTTCAGGAGGCATTTCTTCTTGAATCATAGTGAAATCTTCACCTAATTGTTTTTCTTCACGATGTTCATTATCATCTAAAGTTGAAGACTGAAAATTTATATGGCCTTCGGCTTCTTTTTGGGCACAAACAACCTTTTGTAATGTCCAAAAAAATTCAGGCTCTTCATTCTCTGTTTGATTGAAGATATTCATTCTTTCAAAATGAACAGTTGGAACATTGGTGGTCTCCCTAACAAAACTAAGTTCATAGTCTACATAGTTGCATCCTGTGGCAAAATCATTGAACATTGGTGGTTTCCTCCACCCGTGCTTTCGGGCTACCTCGTCTGGGCGTAGTCCCTTAAGAGCCCTGAGGCCAAAACAAGCCATATCTTTGACGGGTGATTTCTCAGACTCCGTGGAACCTAGATATGTCTCATTAGATCTGAGACCTCCACATCGGGGCCCTCTACAAAATTATCTTGTGGTTTTCTCCATCTCTATTCAATTCTCTCATTGTCCTATTGTTTGCAAATGCTCAAAATAGTGTAGTCTGAGTCAATGTAGGGCTGTCAGAGGCTGTAGTTTTCAAATGGAAGCTCGTGGGACTGAACCAACTATGCCAAAACGTCGAGGTGGCCAAGTGAATGCTAGTGTAGGCTTTGTTTTGGTTCCCTACACTCCCTGTGCTTTTGGGCTACCCTGTCCGGGCATAGTCGCTTAAGAGCCATGACGCCTAATCATGCCATATCTTTGATGGATGATTTCTCGGACTCCGTGGCACCTAGAGATGTCTCGTTAGATCCAAAACCTCCATGTCGGGGCACTCTATGAAATCCTCTCATGGTTTTTTCCATCTCCATTCGGTTCTCTCACTGTCCTATTATTTGCAAATGTGTGAAATAGTGTAGTCTAAGTCAGTTTAAGGTGATAGATGATGTAGTTTGTAAACGGTATCTTGTGGGACCGAACCATCTACGCTAACATGTCTAAATGGCCTGGGGAATGCTAGTGGATGATTTTTTTGGTTCCCTACACTCTCCATGCTTTCAAGATACCTCATTCGGGCGTAGTCTCTTAAGAGCCCTAAGACCAAAACACCTTATATATTTGACACGTGATTTCTCAGACTCCGTGGAACCTAGAGATGTCTCGTCAGATCTGAAACCTCCATGTTGAAGTCATATACAAAATCCTCTCGTGGTTTTCTCCGTCTCCATCTAGTTCTTTCGTTGTTCTATTATTTGTAAACGCATGAAATAGTGTAGTATGAGTCAATGTAAGGTTGCTAGATGTTGTATTTTGCAAATGGTAGCTTGTGGGATCAAACCATCTGGGCCAACATGTCCATATGGCCTAGTGAACACTAGTGGAGGATTTTTTTGGTTCTCTATGTTGCTTGTGCTTTTAGGCTACCTCGTTCGGGCGTAGTCCCTTAAGAGCCCCGAGGCCAAAACACACCATATCTTCGACAAGTGATTTCTCAGACTCCGTGGCACCTAGAGACATCTCTTCAGATCCAAAACCTCCACATCAAGGGCCCTCTAAAAAAATTTCTTGCAGTTTTCTCCATCTTCATTCGGTTCTCTCATTGTCCTATTGTTTGCAAATGCTCGAAATAGTGTAGTCTAAGTCAGTGTAGGGCTGCCAAAGGCTGTAGTTTGCAAACGGAAGCTCATAGTACCAAACCAACTACGTAAAAACATCAGGGTGGCTTGGTGAACACTAGTGGAGGCTTCGTTTTGGTTCCTTACGCTCCCTGTGCTTTTGGGCCACCTCGTCGAGGCATAGTCCCTCAAGAGTGCTGAGGCCCAAACACGCCATATCTTTGATGGGTGATTTCTCGGACTCCTTGGCACCTAGAGATGTCTCGTCAGATCCAATACCTCCATGTTGGGGGCCTTTACAAAATCCTCTCACGGTTTTCTCCATCTCCATCCAGTTCTCTCGCTGTGCTAATGTTTGTAAACACGCGAAATAATGCAGTCTGAGTCAGTGTAGGGTTGCCAGAGGCTATAGTTTGCAAACGGAATCTGTGGGACTAAACCAACTACACCAACATGTCAAGGTGGATAGGTGAACAATAGTGGAGGCTTCATTTTGGTTCCCTACACTCCCCGTGCTTTTGGGCTACCCCGTCCGGGCGTAGTCGCTTAAGAGCCCTGAGGCCAAAACACGCCATATCTTCAACGAGTGATTTCTCAGACTCCGTGGCACCTGGAGATATCTCATTAGATTCAAGACCTCCATGTTGGGGCCCTCTACAAAATATCTCATGGTTCTCTCCATCTCCATCTGGTTCTCTTGATGTGCTATTGTTTGCAAATGCATGAAATAGTGTTGTCTGAGTCAGTGTAGGGCTGCCAGATGTTGTAGTTTGCAAACAGAATCTCGTGGGACCAAACCATCTACGCCAACACATCGGGGTGTCCTGGTGAATGCTAGTGGAGGCTTCGTTTTGGTTCCCTATGCTCCCGTGCTTTTGGGCTACCTCATCTGGGTGTAGTCACTTAAGAGCCCTGAGGCCCAAACACACCATATCTTCGACGAGTGATTTCTTATACTCCGTGGCACCTAGAGATGTCTTGTCAAATTGAAGACCTCCACTTCATGTGGGTCCTCTATAAAATCCTCTCATGGATTTCTTCGTCTTCATCCGGTTCTCTCTCTTTGTGCATTTGTTTGCAAATGCGTGAAATAGTGAAGTCCGAGTCAGTGTAGGGCTACCCTGTCCAGGCGTAGTCGGTTAAGATCCATGAATGACTAGATTGGATTAAGAATGAATTTGATAGGGGTATGTCTAATAACACATGGGAGTTATCAATCACCTAGTAAATCTTTCTTGTTTAGTTCTGGATGGGAGTCAACTAGCATATGACTTAGTGACCTTCCATTCATTGATAATTTATGTTATGATAAACCCATGGATGCTTTCAAAAGTTCCTTAAAAAGGATAGGGTAGTCATCAAGCCTAGTGAAGGGTGTGATGTGATTTCCAAATAACTTGAAATGCCTACAAATTTAAAGGTAGTAACACGAATTGGACAAGATTAGACAATCAAGAATCATTGAGTGTCTGAATCAAAATGTCATTACATATGGAGACATTCTCAAGCATTGGAGTAATGTATATGGAGAGACATTCTCAAAATATCAATAGATGAAAGGCATCAAATTGTGACGACTATCGGGTGTTTTAACAGGGGAGAAGACTATGAAGCATAGAAGAATGTAGTAAGTGCATGATAAGATAGAACCAAGACAAAGAGACCATGAGCAAGAAGAAGCACAAGTAAGGTAAATAACATATACACATTGATAAATTAAATGAATAATTACTCGATTAGGTAACTCTTTATATACATACATTATATAAATATTGATTTCTAAAGTTTGATGTATATTATACATTGAAAATGCTAGTACATGTACATCACCAATAAATGAAAAAATAATCCATAATGTCTTAAATATTATCAAGTGCACATCATATTAGATTCATGCAAAAATAATCTCAGAAATGTAAGGTCTCATAAAAAATTATCAAGTTCCAAATAGTATTTTAATGTGTATAATAAATACAAAAATGCCCAAATAGGTCATATACCATCAATTTCAAATGCCATATAGGCGTACATACAATGCCATGCACATAAGCATACAAAAACAATGTCATGTAAGACATATATATTTCTTACTCATCAAAATCTATGAGATGAACCCTCCCTTAGACAAAGATGGAGATCCATGAGATGACTTTGGATCATCCGAGCCCATGCTTCGAGTCCTCTTCCGTTGAATACTCACCTACAGATGAGCCTGTAAATGCAAACAATGTTTTTTTGTCAAAACTTAATTTATATATGTTTTCAACATGTATTTAAGACCATGCTAGAATGAAAGTATTTACATAAATACACAAACTTACCGCAAATTTTCGATCACACCGAATTTTCATCTCACGCTCAGATGAGTCATCGGGAGCTCCTGTAGTATGAACGGGGTATGAAGATGATGAGATGGAGGAGTCCATGCCCTCAAAGTCAAAATGGAGGGGGTTGAAGTTCCCTACATACACATAAGATTAGAAAATCTAACATCAAAATTAGTGAAAATAGAGCTAAGTACATGTATCTACATAATGACAATATTTTAACTAATTTTATCAATATATAACTATTGTTTTTACCCCGCCACGCCTATGAATCAAATGAACATGGCCGCTACCTATCGCAGGTAACTACTGCATACACACAATGAAGGACATTATTAACATAATTTAATAATTCTACAATGAAATACATCACTAACATGTAATTTAACATAATATGAATTACACGAGAAATTTAACAAAATTTATGTGTTGTTTGAATACCTCAGTGAGTTATTACGCAGATGAAATCGCAGTAGCAACACCTTTATCTACTTGTCGCAGAGATGGTGGGGTGTCTAGTGAAGTCAACATCTTTATCAAACATGTATATCATGTGAGTTAGATGGACATACAAGAACATACATATATTTGACTTCAAAACCAATATATATATGTGTGTGTGTGTGTGTGTGTGTGTGTGTGTGTGTGTGTGTGTGTGTGTGTGTGTGTGTGTGTGTATGTATGTGAAAATTTTACATAATTAACATTCTAAATTACCTCTGTGAATGTATGTGTATACATGGTGTTTGCCACCTATGGTCGGGATGAAGATACACCTCCCGCGTGTTGTAATATCAATGCATGTACATGTACAAATACAATTATTTCAAAAATTTAACATATATAAGTAAATCAAGTACTCTAAACTTTTTGTAACACACATAACAAATTTACCTGCAAAGGTGATGCCGATGAATGTAATCCAAATGTATCACTCAAAAGGACATCTGACATAGTGACATTATCATGTTCACCCCTAGCACCAGGTGCACCAAAATCATTACGCATGAAAGTATCATCCTCCTCGGGCCCCAAACATATGCTACCACATGACGAGCAAAAATGTGGCCTCATGCTAGTACTCCCTGAGGGAATACTTTGTGTACCTCCATGAGCATCTAGCTCAGAAATCTCCCTCGTATGTCGAACAAGGGTCGCATATAGCCCTGAAGCGTGTGGAGTGTATCAATCTCTATTGTCTCCTTCACTGCTTGAGGGACAATCTCAGGGGTGGAGGTTTTCGTGCATGGGAATCTACCCTGTTGAATAGGTGCACGTTGTGCACTTGGTCGATCCTATGCAGATTATTTTCCTCAACCCCGAAATCTCAGAAATCAAAATAATTTGGGATCTCGTTGAGGATAAACTCATAATAGAGTTTCCTTAGAAAGTATAGTGGCACCTTGTTGTTATTACAAGGTGGAAAATCAAACACCATCCACCATCGGTCCCAAAACTTATTTTTAATCAAATTATTATTGCACCAATGGATGGGAAATCATTTACATGTCAACGAAACAGGAAAATTAGTGTGGGGCTCCGTGAATAAGGCGTATATGAGTTCTTTTGAAATTTCTTTTTTCTTTACATCCACATATGACATTTTTTTGGAATAATAAACCCTACAAGCCTCTCTGTAAGTTGTCTAATGGTCAATTTGCCCCATTTCCATGTTAATTTGAACAAGTAATGCCTCCAATGTGTTTGCAAGAGAGGTACGGTGGGGGTTTGTAGATTGTGCATCCCTCATTGTTTTGATTAAATCCTCAATTTCAATTTTGTTTTCAACTATTTGGGCTGCTAAATCTTCTTGAATACCTAAAGGATGTTGAGCAATTATGGGAGTGTCGGGAGGGATGTCAGAATAATAGGGTTTGGTTGTGGTTGATTCCCTCAACCTCTAACTGTAACAATAAAAAATATGTATTCAATTCAAATTTTAATCTATAATTATCATATTTCAATGCAATTTTGAGAAAATAATTGTGCTTACCTCTTCTCCGTGGTGCCATCGTCGATTTAGATCTTCCGGTGATCTAGAAATGATCCTTTGAGCTTGAGATCCACTTCAAATGAAAAAATGTGAGGGCACAAACAGCTGAAACTCGCATTTGAGGGAGGTAAAATGATAGAGGCTCGGGCCTTTTTTTTTGTTTATAGTAGGCATAACACGTACACGTATGCATTATGCTTTGGTGATTCCTAAGCCAAACAAATTAAAACACGAGCATGTTTTAACAAAACGCATATGTGATTTGGTTTTTTTGGATTCTTGTCCGCTTTTTGTCCCCCAACTTCTTGCAGCTTACCCTTATACATTTCTTATTTGTATGCAAACTAATTGATGCGGGAAGTTTTCTTTATTGGGATAGATGATCGATGAAGGATGCTTTCCTAGGATGCGATTTGATATTTTGACATTTTTGATGCATAATTGATTAGGAAGCCTTTTTATATTGATATGGGTAGCCATCCTTCAAGCGATTGGTCTACATTTGTTGAATTTTTTATTTCTTTTTCATAGCCATCCTTCAAGTGATTAGTTAATGATTTTGAAAGGAAGCTATCCTTTGAGGGATCATTCTACTTCTCTCTTTTTTGACATTATTATGTCGATATATTTCTGTGATGGATCAATCTATTTCGATAAGATGCATCCACATATATTTTAGACTTTATTTTATAATGAGGGAAGTCCAAAGTATGTACCATTTGAAGGGAGGGAAAAGATGTGTGCATAGACTACACATGTGTTCCCTCCGACATGTTTTTTCGGCTATACAAGTTAGAAAAATGTAATAATTGCAGAGCTCTGTTAAGGAGGAACTTTTCCATGTGAAAGATACAATGAATGGAGCCATGGTGCTCATCTTTAAGGTTTTATGGATAGTGATGGATAACCTCATGATTTCAAGATGTTACAATTATGAAATGAGGGATTGGTGAGCGAATAATATCTTTGATGTGAATATTGTCATGGCGATTGATTTCTTAATAGAAGAAAGGCCACTTGTGTAAGGAATTCAAAGATAACTTTTTAGGTGTACCATGAGGAGGCTAAGCGGCAATATCCTAACCCATTCTTGTGAGTGATGACATATGGATCGATGCGATTATGGGAAAACATTCCACGTTTACTCCTTTCTAAAGTAGTGACAAATTTATTTTCTTTGACAAAAAGATCACCTATATTAAAGTAACATTATTTGATATGGTTTTATATGCACACTTGATGCACTCTTCATACACATGATTATGCTCGAGATTTGTTAGATTTAATTCATCTAGCAATTCTAATTATGCTAGAAATTCTTGATGATAGTCCTAATCAAGGATAAAATAGTTAAGGGATACAGTGTGATGGGATTTAAACATCAAGGGTTAAAACCACCTTACATGCATAGAATAGGGAAAAGGGTATAGCACCTGTAGGATTATAGACGCTAGTACAATAATACTAGAGAGAAAATGAGATCTAAAGGTGTCAATTCCTTGTTGCTTGATTGATAGTTTTCATGATAATTTTATTTATTGTTTTATTAAAATCCTTGGCTTTTGTACTTGCTTGTTGATAATAAAGTGATGAGAATCTTAGTGCAATGTTGAATATGTCACATAATTTCTTAACTTCTTTATTTTTATGGATTTTAGGCCATATTCCTCGTGCACCTAAGGGTATGGCCTAATACCCTCCATCATACAATTTTATAACATAATCTTGTTCTTACTAATATTATCAACCCCCTCATCTCCCCTTACGTATATCTATAATGAAGTCCTCACATGAACCTCTAAATTGATTGACCTCATGATTCATTCTCACTATCAAAACTTACACGACATAATTTATATAATTAAAAATACATTAATTTATCTCTCCTTATTTGGTTTCTAAAACCATTTCTTATTTGGATAGGTACTTCAGTAATTCTTATTTGTCTCCCACTTAATTTCATATTATATAAGTTGGAATGGTGGTATGTCTTATGTCACGTATCTATATTCATTTAATACTTTTAAAACTGACGTGCGTACATGACGATAACCGTCTCCCGCCATTAACCATTCCGTGAAGGAGAGTGACATGAGCGAAGATTATATTATGGGTTGTGTACGCACGAGTCAGGACATTTAAAAGTAAGAGCTGACAAAGTCAAAAATTTAATGAAATGTTTATTGCGGAATCAAGGGCACGTGTTTGAAGTCAATTAATAACCGGTTACCCAAGTTTTAATTCTTTTTAACCATATTTTGTTAAGTATTTTATGTAGGTAATAGGGAGAGAAGCGAGTCATTGTGGATCGAACTTAAGGGTCTATTTTCACACACATATATTTTAAATTTTACATTTTAAAAACGCCTTTTATACTTTAACATGTTTTCCACTTGCAAATTTCGTTACGTATTAAAGTGATCATCCCACATGCATTTTCTAAAGCAATTTTTGCAAGGTATTAAAATTACATGTTAAAAAACCATACACTATTCATTGAAGTTTCATCATCCAATAATGGAACAAAAAAGGTAATACTATTCAATTTTAATGGTATTAAATTTAATATCAAATTTCTTTGAATTGCTACAAACTCACAAAATTACATACCTCTGTGCCCCTACTCGGTGTAATAAAAACTACTTTTAAATATAACAAGGTGTATTAAAATTACCAAACATTTTTTATTGTTAAGTGATTATTGAATTTTTGGAAACGTATTATGGGAGATCAATAAATTTGCAATGTGCATTTAAACTATTAATTGTAAACACCACCGCTAGTTGGTAAGAAAAATAGATGGAGTGCCACCCATCACACATTGTTCAAGCATGCCGCGATAAAATGAGTCCGCACCATTCATTCTGGTTATAACCCAAGATCAATTACTCCTACCTACCGCATGTCATCAATTTCCCTCCATTCTCGAATCGAATATGTACAGATCTCCATTTTCCAGATCTCGAAGCTATTTTCCTTGCTTCGTTGGTCGCTTTTTAACTTCATGGAGGTCGGAGACACTATATCAAATAAATATAAAATCGTGTTGTTAGTTCAGAGGGATTCAAAAACAGGTTTGTTGTTCACGCAGAGGGATTGGGTTGTTGTTCACGCAGAGGTATTGGGTTTAAGCTATTTAATGTTTAAGCTATATAGACATGTAATACAGTAATGTTGTTTGGTTTAAGCTTATAGCTGTTCTCTTTGGCTGAACCCTCTCAACATCGTTTTCTTTGTTTGGTTTTTTGCCTCTAAGTTTCATATCATTTTACCAGGTAGCTTCTTCTTCATTGAATCAAAGGCCATACTTGCATAGACCTTGTTCTCTTTGTGAACCCTCTCAACATCGTTTTCTTTCAAAGCATTTTGTGCCTTAAGTTGAGTCAAATTTTGGAATTAGGAAAAAAATTTAACATATTGTATATTCTAATTTCCTTCATATATGTCAAAGAAAGGCAACCCCACAATGCCCTTTTTCATCGTTTCTCTGTCAATGCTTTCAAATACGGCTTTTATAATTGAATTCTTTATATTATAATTTTTTATATTAAAAATAAGTATTAAAAAATTCATCAAATGGCATTCAAACGTGGAAACGCAGAAACCGTAATAAAAGCCACAATTTGCTCATGCCTTGAAATCACCCTCAACTTATAGGTGAATTGTGTTTTTGAACACAAAAAATACCATGGGAAATATTTTGTTACCTGGTTACAATCTAAATACAAATTTTAAGAAGAACTATATTTCTAACCATTTGATCATGAATTGTTCTCTTCGTGATCCATTCTCATTGAACTTTTTTTTTTTTTTTGCAGGAATTAGATGAATGAACATCCTTCTCGGGTGCCCCTACTGACATGGCAAATTCGGGTGAGGATACGCCTCACTAAGGCAGAAAATGTAAATAGGAATGATAGAATAGAGCATGATTGTTGTGTTCAATTTGGATCAAATATTATCAATCGTATTGATCTAATTTGTTGAAAATAGAAAAGATATTATCAATGTGTTTTAGAGAAATATATTTTGATTCTCTTTTATGGAAAGTTGTTTTAGAGATATATATGAAACATGAATGAATATTTGATTCTCTTTTTATGGAACAAACTTGTTTTAGAGATATATATGAAACACAATTTGATTCTCTTTTATGGAACAAAGTTGTTTTAGAGAAAATATGAAACTATGTTCTTTTTCATTACATATTTCAAGCAAGTGTACATATAAAAACATATATTAGTCATCTATTACTTATGATATCATATGTGGCTACTAGTAAGGAATCTAAGAGTACAACAATAAAAAATAGTCATGGCCTTACAATGATTAGAAATATATTTGGCCCACAAAATTATCAAAATATATATGTTATATACTATTCGAATGGCCCTAACAAGCCTCCAAATTTTTTTTACTATCTATGGCACCTACTTCCAAAAATCAGGAAATGGTGGTGGTAAATCTGTAACCATGCTTGAAGTTGATGTCTTACATGTTATTGGTTGAGTTCCAATGTTGGTTTCCTACATAGGTAGTGTTGAGGATGGATTGGAACCACTTACCCCAGGTTGAACATTATGTACTGACATCAACTGGGGACAATGCATGGAAATTAATTCCCTCAATAATGGGTGTTCTTCAGGAAAAGGATTTTGTGGAGTACTAAGTCTCCTTTGCCTTCCCAACTCCCTTCTTGCCTTCTCAAACTCTTTCTCCTTCCTTTCTTGGTCTCTTTGGATCCTTTCTTGCTCTTTCTTCATCTCTTTTTCTTGCCTCTGCATCGATTTCTGATGTTCTTTTTCTTGCCTTCTAATTTCCTTTTCGATCTTCTCTTGTTCCTTTCGTTCCCTTTTGAAGAAAGATGTTGAAATTCTCTCTCCTTGCCTTCTTTCTCTTGCATCATACCCTTTTTCTTTGCTTCAACTCTTCAATTTATTTCTTTCAATTCTCTTTTCCTTCGAGCAACTCTATATATTGATCGGTAGTGATGAGTTGAGATTCTCTACTTAATCGTATTCCATCATTGCAATTTGACCTTGATGATCCTTCACCCTTTCCATTGGAAGTTTCAAAAATTTAGAAATGGAACTTTGTCCTTTGTTTTCCTCAAAAATTTTGTCACAATTTTCTACTCTAATATTTGCTTCCTCCAACTCTATTGCATCAATTTGTTCCTCATCTAGAGTGTTGAAAAAGTAGTGGACCACATCTGACTCATGAAGTATTGATGGTTGTGAGGGAATACATAAGGTGTCTTCTTCAATGTTGTTCAAATTGACACCAAGATTAAGAGAAACTTCTTTCATCCAATCAGGACAACTAACTTGGGTAGGCAGTGCTAATGACTCATCAAATTGACTCCCTCCAGTCTGATTTGAAGCTTGTTGTTGAACAGATTCATTTGTATTTTGTTCAATATGTTCAACATCACATTCTTTACTTGTTTGTGTGTTGAGCACAATCTCAACATCTTCACTACACAGCTCACTACTTGACACCTCTAAATTATCTCTAGCTAGCCTTAATATATTTTCAGTTGCATGTGATTCATCTCGACTAGATGTGTCAAATGTTATGCTAGGTGCCATGTCATCATCCAAGGCATGTGGATTAAGAGGCCATATACATGTCCTCTTGAAATCTGCTTTAATATTTTTAGGGAAAGAGCCTTTTGGAAATCCCTACTCCCTAATGTAGCTAATTTTGACATGTTGACATCTATCCCATGTTTCTCAAATAGCCATTTACCTCTCCTCTTTGAAGTAACTTTTGAATGGAGCAAAGACACTGACATCTAGTGGTTGTAGTTTGTGAGAAGTGTGTGTTAGTAAAGTAAGTAAATCTATCCCCAAACTTTGTGCCTCTTGAATTGTTCCTAGAGCCACATGAGAACCGTGACCATCAAAAATTAGTAAATGCCATTAGTTGGAGACACACCACTAGGCACACAGAGGTATGGGTTTAAGCTATTTAATGTTTAAGCTATATAGACATATGTAATACAAATAATGTTGTTTGGTTTAAGCTATTTATCAGTTTTGGCTCTTATTTATTGAGCGAAGGTTTGGCTCATATTGTGCGGAGGCCATACTAGAAGGGGCTAAGCCTGCTAGAACCACGAGAAAGCCACAATTTGCTCTCATGAATTGCAAAATGATGCAACCATTTCATAAATAAATCCTTTTTCATCCATGCATGAGGTTGTGTTGCCATGCAAGCACTAGGCTCACAACCTACTATGTAATTCTGTAATTGTTTCTTCCCTTTGAAAAGATAGAAACCATAGGGATGCTTTTTCCAGCAACATTGACACAACATAATATGGTTATCCATTCTCTGCTTTTTGGGATTATGTATGGGACACTTCTACTTCCTCTTCTAGCAAGCACTCTCATACCACAATTTCTTCCTGCTTGTAATCCAGTTTCATCACAATTCCATATTTTTCTTGGCTCATACAAGTTAGCTTTATAAACAGAGGACAAATTTAGATAGAAAGAATTAACAATAGATGGTCTTAGACTTACTTCCCTATCTCTATCAAGGCCTTCTGTTGTCCTCAAAATTAAATCTGGGTGCCTTCTTTTAAAACCTGCCCACCATGAGTTTCCAGGGATACCATCTGTGAATGGGGTGGATCTAGATTCACATATTTGTGCCTTCTCAAACTCTTTTTCTCCTTCCTTTTTTTTGGTCTCCTTTTGATGCCACATATGCTTTAAGTTGTGAGATTTATAACCCATGTCCCATATCAGCCATTTCATGACACCATTGCACCACATACTCAAGTGCTTCTTTTAGTAAGAATTGTGGGTGGTCCCTTTGTTTTCTTAGTGGTTATCCCCAACAACCATGAAGTAAGTGTGCTTGGAGGTATGCCCACACTTTCTTGCAACATCAGGTGTTGAGGAACCATATTCTTTGACTTTTTTATGGCATTATTCATGTTAGTCTCATCCCAATCTCCACGTATTCTGATTTTTTTTTTTGTTGCCCCTCCAGTGACTTGGATAGTTGTAGCTTATAGTTGTGGTCCATTGTTGCCAACCTCATCTTCATCTAGTTGTGGATTGGTGGAAATATGACTCCTCTTGTTTTGGCATAAGTAGGGCAAACTCTTTTGAGTGATCGTTTTCTCCTCATGTTAACAAATAACACCTACAAAAATACAAGAAAGGAATATTATCGAGTACATTTTGAAATAATATGAACATCTGTAAGCACTCTATGGGATTATCGTTCATACAGGTGAGTTATCATAGGACAAATTCCCGATAGAAAGAATTAACAATAGATGGCCTATCACTTTATTCAATGATTTCCAGATAGAAAGAACCAACATATGTCACTCCATAATAGTTGGTTGTGGCTTCATCATAGGTAGTGTAAATGTAATCCATTTGTCGGATTATGTGTATATTTCGAGAATTGGTTAACCACTTACCAATAAAGCAATAAACGTGATTTTGAAAAGAAATTAAATATAATAGTTTTGAATTAATATAACAACATTTAAATTGAATACCAAATTTCAAATGTACTGACTAAAAAGGTTTAAAATATAATATGAATAATTACCAACAATAAATACTACTTTCTACTTCAATTTTATATACATTAGTAAATCAAGTGTGTATATGAAGCTCAAATTACATAGATTTATATATTCATTCACCTTCTTATGTGTAGGTTTTTTGTGTGTATTGGAAACTGTAGTATGCATATATGTATACACATATCTATTTGTGTACAAGAAAATGACTTAGAATAAATAAAGATATTCTAGTTCAAGAACATAAAACCTATAAATATATATATATATATGAAACATGCATAAAATAGGTCTAGTTCAGGTTTCCACACACAAAATACCTGCAAATAAGTTATGCCAAAAAAAATTAACTCGATTTGAGTTTTATATACACACCATTGTGTGTGTGTGTGTGTGTGTGTGTGTGTGTGTGTGTGTGTGTGTGTGTCATCTTCTTATTTTATACTTGTATATAATACAGAACTAGCTAATGAATATCATGTTGCTGGTAGTTGTTTATATTATATTTACTTTTTTTAAGTTGCAGGTAATTTACTTTTCCAAGCTGCTTGGGAATTTAGGAATTTATTTGCGGGTTTCTATGCTAGTATAATAAACTGAACTATAAAATGAAAATAAAAAAACTATTTTATGCATGTTTCATATATATATTATTTAGGGTTTTTGTGTAGAATAACTAAACTATAATATCTATATATATATATATATATATATATATATATATATATATATATAAGATATATATTCCTATATATGGAAAATGACTACAAATGGAAAAAGACTTGAGCTGAGAATGCAAATAATTTTGTTTCAATATTGAAATTTTTGAAATTCTTACCAAAATCAAGAACCGCAAATAATATTGGGTTGATGCTTCAAGTTTTCTAGGTAAAAATTATGAAATTTGATTGTTGAAAATGAAATGTATATATAGATGTTGTTGAAGTGTTATTGGGTGCTTGATCCATGTGCTTGTTTGTGATTGGTTGAAATTGGTGAGTGTGGATTGAGAGTGATGAGATGATAAATCTAATGGCTATGGTGAATTTTTAGGTGAGATATATTTGTTTGAATTCCACCCTTCAATAAATGCATACTGTTTCTTGAGCCTTACAAATTTGTGTTTTTTTGTAGGTTTACCATTAATGCTTGTAGATGGGATGGAAAGAAGGGGCAATGTGGATATGACTTGACATTTTATTATTTGAAAAAGTTTCATTTAATGTGGTATTTGATTGGAGTTGTGTCTATTGTGACAATGAAGTCTTTCAATTTTGTGAATGAAAGTGTGTATGATTATAAATGACATGACCTTTTAAGTTTGAAAATATATTCAAACTTAAAAAAATGTTTGTAATAATGAGAGTTATCTTCACTACTCATTTTAAAATATAGATTGAATTTTTATATGTCTAGACATGTTGAATACATAGATGTATTAGTACTTGCATCATTTATTGTCTTTTTAATATCATGTTTCTTCTTAATATAATAAAATTTACACTTTATATTGTCTAGTATTTAATTACAAAAAAAGTTCCATTTTATTTCTATTTATTGGAAACTTTTCATGTGAGTTTAGGGATTTGAATATTCTATTATTAACTATTAAATTAACAAAACTTTTGTCACGATGACTAGCCAATGCATGATGACTGGCTCCTCTCCCCTATGGTTGTTTTATCAAATCTAGGAAAATGCTTCGGTCTTATAAAGACTATTTTTAATTAGAATGATATTATTTAACTTTAAAAATGATTTGTATTTAATAATTAGTAATCACTGCAAAATGTGTGAAGGAAGTGTAAAAATTAGCAAATTATTCATGAAATTGATTTTGAAATGTAAAATTACTAATTTTATGCAAAATGAAAAAAAATGGAAATGTAAAAAAATAGCTTTACAAAAAACGGAAATTAGAACCTTACTAAGTAATAGAGAATCAATTTGAGGAAGTGAAATTTTAATCATTTTGTTGATAATTATGCACTATTACCAAGAATTTCATGGAAATGCCTATTAACGTAATCAATGTTTAAGGCATACCCAAATGTAGATATTTTTACATGATAATTTCTCCATCAAACCCACTCGTAGTTTATCCTTTATTAAAATTGAACATTTGCCAAGATTATAATTCAATTGTTTTGGGAAGATTATAATTTCTTAACCTTTAAAGATTATAAACTATTAATGGGCCATGACAAATTTGAATGCATAGATATCGGTTAAGGAGCATTAAGATAATTTCCCTCACTCATGATTCATCACTCGGATAAGGTTTGATAAAAACTTTTTGATATCAAGTTGGAGAGAATATTTCAAGATCACTGTCTCTCAGGACAATGAAATAAATTTTGAGTAACATCAGTCAACCTAATAAAAATAGTATCTAGCTTAAGAAAAATGTTTTATTACGTATGTTTTTATCAATATGGAGGGGTTTACAATCAACGTTGTAACTTGTTTTTCAATTCTACGATAGTCTCAACTACGCCTTTACAAAATAAAAGAAATAGAAGTATTTGAGAAAATAAACCCTTAAAAGGTTTTGATATTTTTAAGTTTAGACTATAACTTTTGATTAAATGACATTTAATTTGCTAGATAATATGAAGACATGAATGAAAATTTGGAAAGAAAATGTGGGCATTAAATACGCATGTCCCACACTTGTTTAAGATGTCAATGTTTTCCCACCCAAATATTATTTTCTTGTACGTGCTCTACTTTATAGTCTTGATCTCGCTCACTTATTCACATTAGTATAATTTTTGCTTAAAATACTATGGAGCTAAAATAAAAAAGGAGATTAGGGAAAATTTTCCATGGTTTATGAAAGTGGGTTAGTCAACCACAACTTTCTATGTCTTTTTTAAAAATAAATTGTACAGGGAAACCATGAACACATTAAATATACTAAATTTGATAGAATGGTCTAATTTTAATTTTTTATTTATTTTCGAGAGGTGAATATTTTTGAAAGATATTTTTACATATGTCTCAAGGTCTAATTAAAAAAAAATTTAGCCATAGGAACAACAAGGAGATAAACTATCCTCCCGAGTTAGTGTGGAAGTATGATGAAATAAATTTTGAGTAACTATCCAATCATTTAGAGTCTCTCTAAATTTCCCTAATTTATATTCATTTTATTATATTTGAGTGTCATAGTTAATTAATCTTAATTATGTCAAGTTTCTAATTGTTTTAGGACTTTATGTAAAAACAATTAAAATACGTGTATGGTTTAACATGCTCAAATAAATTCTTGATGATCTCAAGGAGTAAATAAAGATAGTTCAAACTGTTTATTCTAGTCTCACAATCTAGGTCTAGAAATTTGATTTCATTATACATTAATGTAGTTAGATTGACAAACTATTTGTCATCATTTAATGAAATTTTTTGAATAATATAATGAAATTATTTGGAATTGAAATCCGATATATCTCAAGAATTTATTTCAATATATTTAAATAAGTTACTTTTACTATCTATAAATAATAATAACTTAGTGAACCTTTTTTTTAAATAATGGTTTGTGAAGATAGAAATAAATAAAAGTAGACAAATATTAAGGAAGAAAGACATATTCAAAAAAATAAAGTTTGATATTAAATTAAATATAAATAGGATTCTAAAGTAGATGCATAACAAATGTAACCCAACAATTACACAAACATATGATTTTAATTAGTTATTTAATTAAGTGTTTGTTTATTATTTATTTGTTTATTTTTGTCAATTAATCCAAATAATATGTTTTTGTCAATTAAGTGTTTTTCAGTGTATCCCCACTTTCTATTGTTCCCTTTCTATTTGAATTTCTTTAAAATGATTTCATATTCTCATTGTTTAATTATTAATTATTTAATACCCAATTTTATTTTTGATTTATTTTGGTAGTATCAATTTTCACAATTTTAAGTAGTTATTATAGCATTTCATCCCCAAGTTTAAATCAAAATAATATTCTATTATACTTTAATTTCACAACAAGAATTTCAAGACTCATTTTTACATTTCCAAATTGGTAAAAAGAACCACGACATTGGGAGTTATAAATATCTAACAAGGTTTTATCAAGCTTGGAAATATTTTGTACTCGATGGAACACCTTGCTAGAGAATAATTCGGGATGAAAACTATGTCAAGACATCAAGGTACTTCAAAAAATTGTTACCAAAACAGTTTCTTGAGACAAAAATGATGGAGACATTTCTTAGAAAATGTTAACACATGATGTGCGTACTTTAAGTAACTAGACAAGAGAGCTTGATCATACATCCCATGACTAGAAAGCCATGTTTGAACACACCTCTCACAATTCCATCTAGACCACTATATTTCATCAACATGGAAATCATGACTAGGATGTTTACATTTTCCACCCGAGGAAGTACCAAATGACAAATGCTTAATAAAGATACATTCTTATAGATGACTATCATTATTTCCTCCAAGATGTTTGTTTTGTAAGATCATACTTTCTTGACCATATATGGGATCTATTTAGACTCCCACATCCATTTTATGTGATCAATATATGTTCTTTGATTAGAATTGAACTTGGGAAACATCAAATGTAAGGAATTTATGGATATATAAATGGTATAAGACTAAAAATTTAACCTAAATAAATGTAAAATGAAAGTTTTTAATTTTATAGAATTATTTATCTTCTTCATATGTATAAAATTATGCATGTTTGTATTTAGAATGATAAAATTATTTACATCCAACATGCCTACAATATATCTCTTCACATTTCTATAGGACATAGTACATTGTATACATGTATTAGGTGTTAACCTATATAAATCTCCTATCATGCACTAGTTCTAAGTGATGTGCACATGAACAAAAGGTGGATAAAAAGTAGAAGTTACTATAACACATAATTTTCACATCAAAATGTTTACCATATCCTCTCATGTTTATAAATCTCCTATCATGGATTTTAGGTTAAGGGTCAACATGCCATGCTGGCATCAGGAGTAAACACACCGACAAGTTACGATCAGCACATACCCAGTCTCTGTAAGTTTTTATTTATAATGCTGAAAGACAGATAATGCAATATTTACTGAGTCAATTGAATTTTTCAACAGGGAGTTGTTAAGATTGGCCTATATAAACCAACGTATGTGATGTTCCTAATACACTACAATTGAAACGAAGAATCCTTTGCATTCTCCTTCTTCTCTGATTTAAGTTATTTTTGAATAAGATGGATAATCGCATGATTTACTACACGCTGGGTGTTTGTGTGTTGCTATGTTGTTACAGCGAGCACCGTACTGTGATGGCAGCCGATTCAGACCCCCTGCAAGATTTCTGCGTTGCAGACCTTGGAAGCAAAGGTACTGAATTCTTTATTCATTTTTCTGTGTTTGTAATATAATTTAATGTATGGAGGTGACGGCTTTCTAACACACGTTGGATATATGATTGAACAGTTTTAGTGAACGGGTTCGTGTGCAAAGACCCAAAGGAGGTTTCTGCAGAGGACTTCTTCTCTGCCAGACTGCGGAATGCGGGGGACACAAACAATGGGGTGGGCTCAAAACATTTGGAATATCGTTTCTTCACATCGACTTTGCAGTGGGTGGAATAAATCCTCCTCACACTCACCCGAGAGCCACGAAAGTTCTTTTTCTAATGGAGGGAACGCTTTTTGTTGGTTTTGTTGATACAAACAACACGTTCTTCAGCAAAACGTTGCAGAAGGGAGATTTGTTCGTGTTTCCAAAGGCGTTGGCGCATTTCCAGCAAAATGTCGGGAATGAAAATGTGGTGGCCATTGTTTGATTGAGGAGCTAGTTTCCCAGAGTTCAGACCATCGCCAATTCTCTCTTTGCAGCAGATCCACCTCTTTCTGATTCTATTTTGAGCAAGGCCTTCCGCATCACCGAAAAAATAGTTCAGTACATTAAGGCCCAATTCAAATATTAGGATAACATAGAAATTGAATAAATGGTACTAGTGCTCTATTAAATAAAACCAAAATAAAGTTATGTCTTTCTCTATTATAATACCACCAAGAAGACACCATCTATGGTGTATCAGCTTGCCTTTTAATTATTTATGGATTTGTACTTAAAATTGCCTCCTATGAATTTATTACTATATATCATATTAATGTTAATTTTAACGATTTGCACATTTATGTTTACCAAGTTTATTAAAAATCGAATGTTTATACAATTATATTTGAAAGTACCAAACGAAAAGTTATAAATACATTATACAACTATTATAATATTTAAAAATAAAATAATAAATAGATTATCTTCACATGCATCCAAACAATATAAGGTGTGCTAAATAAGAGCAAGTTGGAGTTTCAATGAAAACACCGCTCTTCTTTATTTGTAATTTGAACATCTAAGGGTCAGTACACTTGAGTTGGCCTAATGGTGAAAAACATGTGCTCTTGAAATAGAGGTCACAAGTTCAAATCCTCGTAGGGGGTAGGGTATGTACGCCTCATTTGTAGAAAAGTTAGTTTCCTCCCGCATGTGAGTACGAGGTAGTCCCATATGCTATAAGCCGCTTTCGACCCAAAAACAGCCACCGACATCGTGGACTGTAAAAACTTATTGTTATTATTATTATTTATATATAATCTGTACTTTTTATATAACTATTTATCATCATGTTCTTTTGATTCACCACCCCTAGTGCACTTTGTAATATAACTATTCATCGTCATGTTCTTTTGATTCTCCACACCTAGTGCTCTTTGTTTTAATGCATGCAATTGAAATATTCAATCCCTCTAATATTTTTTTATTATGCAAGTAAAACAATTTTTTTATTTCATACAAATGTGTTGAGATGTGAAATATATAGTTTCCTATGTGCAGAACGATGCATCCGTCTGAGATGCGAGAATTTCACTATCTAGTAACCTTTTTGGTTTCTTATTTATAATATTGAACAATATGTTACAAAAATCCACCATACATGGACCTTAACCACTTTCCTTAAAATTGTTAAGAAAGTCCTTTTCTTTGGGAAGCTATCTAATGTAACCAACAAGAATTATTTGTTTACCACCAAATGCCAATAAACCCGACTAGGGAAATCATCATACACATGATCATGTACATGACCCAACAAATTTCATAACTATGAATCTCATTTCATCCATGAGAATGTTTTTATCACATTTAATTTTTTGTTAGAAATATTAAATTGTTTTTCCCTTGAGTAGTTTTATACCATTCATAAACATACGAAATCTTCCACGTATCATGGATTCACTAATGTATAAGGCTATAATGTCATGAGTGAAATCAATATTAACGAGGACATATTGTGCCCTGTAAGATAAACAAAATTATAACTTTAGTTTGATTAAAAATGAAAATAATTCTTGTACCAATAGTCCCTTAAACCTCCATATTCAATGTTGTTCAGCCCTAAAAGTTATCCGATCCAATATAACAAATTTAATATGCATTATTTTTAACAAGGGAGTATTGGATATTAATCAATCAACATTAACCATCCACATTCAAAATAACACATTAATAGCCATAAAAATTATAAAAAGATGAGATGATTTATTCAAACACATTAACGGATGAGTAATTATATGTGAGTTATATAAAGAGGATTTGGGTATTGAGATCAAATGTACTAGTCAGAGTGCCCACTTCCCTTTGACACCTTTTGATACTGATCATGATACTGCTGATTATATTATGGACATGATTATGGACTTTATTATAGTATGATGTTATATGTTAGATCATAGATTATTGTTGACTTGATTCAGTTATGATGCATGATGATTATTAGAGACATTTTGGATATTGATGTTGATATACTTGTTTAACATGGTTATATTATGGATGTTGTTCGGACATGTGATATTTGGATATTGTGAGTAGACCTAGAAATGAAAATTATTTGATGATGATATAGTTGTTGAGTAAAATTGTAAATGATCTTATTGGTTGCTTGAATGTTGTTGTGATTCATATATGTAGATGATTTTAGAATTTTATTTATATTATTTTGGATGTTCTGATATGGCCACGAGGTCAAAGGAGGTATTGTGTTTTACAAGTTAAAATATCACAACAAACATCGGGGGATTGGAGACTAACCACATTGGAATTCTAGATGAATTCAACAAGGTCACCATGACAGATTGTATTGTTTGTGTGTGGTTGTTTTGTTAGGGGTTCCCATGGGGGGAACCACCTTTCAATGTGACCAAGGGGTTATGTGTATTTATTTATTTGACCCTTTTGTTTAATGTTGCATGTGTTTATTTTGTGATGCATTTTCCCTTTTCTTTATTTATTAAATGTTGTATTAATATTGTGGGTAAGCATATTGTTAATATTAATTAAATAAAACAGGTGATAAGAAATTAATTAATAGATTTTTTGGCCTTGATTTAAAGTGTTGTAAGAGATGTGTAAGTTAAATTTTGAGTGTGAAACACTCCACCTTCTTAGAAATTCAAATTTGTCCTTGGAAGCTGATTTTGGAGGCTTGTGGGACAAGTTAAATCCATACCTCTTAAATTTATTTACCAACCATACATATGGTTGGAGAGTTGAAATTTGACTTTCATAATGCTTTTTGAGAAGGCAAATTGTAAGTTTTAATTGCATTTTTATTACATGATTTAATTTCAGTCCTTTGGGGTGTGGGTTGGATTTGAGTGTGTATGTAAACTGTCATTTTTTTCACCCACCTATTTATTATGCATTGGAGAATGAAGTTGAATTTTGGGGTTGGGGTTAGGGATGTGTGATGTGGCATCCTACATGGATCCGGCTCATCCTCATCGATTTCCTCTTCTATAAAATTCAAATTCCTTACCTTGTTTTGGGTTGCTTCACTTTGGAGACTTCATTCTTGGGTGAATTCTTTTGTTGTTTTGGAGATCTTGCTTTGAAGAAGTTTTTGGAAGATTGTTGCATGCTTGTGCTTGGTGATTGACATCTTGCATTGGGATAAAGCTTGATGTTTAGGAACTTGGAACAACTCCATCATGGAGAGATAGGAGCTTGGCTCTTGAAATGCTTCTTTTTGTTTATGAAAATGTTAATGTGTGAATGTTTTGGCATGTTTGTGGGCTATTGGGTAGATGGCCTAGGAATGGTGTAGGAGAAGACTATGGGGTTTATTTTGTGGGAGGCACAAGTGTGTTTTAGGGAGGTATAAGGGAGGAGGGAGTTGGGATTTTGGTTCCACCTTACAAAGAATGAGCTTGCATTTATTTACTCATTATGGAGTGCCATAAGAGGTTGGGGAGGCATAAGGAAATGTCAGAATAAGGGGTACTTGGGGAGGCATAACGAATGTCGTGGTTTTGCTATACTATATTTTGGTTGTTTGTAACTCGGTGGTGATACCCATTTCCCTTTTGGGAGGCATAAGAAGCATCACCCATAGTTTCTTTCTCCTTTGGCTTGTTGATGAAGCCTCAAAGAATATTTTTCATGCTTTAATTTAGTTGTAAACTACATTCTATTTTGGATTGTGGTTTTATTATGAAAATGTTGCTTGTGTGTTTGTGGAAGCCTATTGTTGCCATGAGTTGGATCACATATTTTATTACACTATGGTTGGGGCTCGGGGGCCAATGAAGAAAGATGGCTTCTCCTCTTCATTGGATGTCTTGATTGGGTGGAGAGCGTTGCCTTTCCCCTACTCCAATTGGGACCAAATTAGAAGAATGAGAAATATGCATGTTGTTGTTCTAGAGCAAGGAAAAAGACAATTGGACAGTCCCTTGTTGAGATAAATTTTATTGTAACCTTTCCCACTTGAAGTGGATGAACTTGTAAATGTTTTGTAATGGAAAGATGTTGTGTTGATTATGAAAGTTGTAAAGTGAAATGTAAAAGAGATAAACTCTATTTTTGTTTTGAAAGAATGTGAAAGAAATTACATTCAAGAATAAAAGAAGGATGATATAAGTTGTCTTTTGTAATCAATAAATGATGTATTACCTTTCTCAAATTACACTGTGGTATTGAATCTGTTAAATGTAATTGAAATCTTTGATTGAAAGAAAGAAATGCGTATGAAGGAAATGTAGTACACTGTTTTGTGAAGTGCATGATTTGAAAAGAATAAAAGTTACATTCTTGTCTTTATCATTTGATTGAAGGAATGAAACCTTTTTGAAACTAGCATGAAATGAATTCATTTGTAAGGCAAGTAAAATAAGAACCATTGAGTTAATTTTGTTGTTTCCATTTTTGCTTCACGTTAAACTCTGTAACTTTTACCATAAATGAACAGACCGAACCTGCAATCAAGAAATAATAATGAAACATTAAAATTGAACATTCCAGGATATAAATGAGTTCAATTAGACAAAAACACTTAAAGGAAATCTTTCAAAACCTGGCAAAACCGAGTTCAAAGCTTTCATAGTCGTTTTGTTGTCAAGAAATGTAAATGTTCAAATTACAAATCAATCAGACAAATTGAATCTTGAAATCTTTCCTAAATCCATCTAAGAACAATTCTCCATGTCTATTTGACATGTTGAGAGAGGAAGAAGATCAAATTGAACAAATCTCATAAGTTAAAATTTACCAGTTTGCACTGTAAAATCCTGTAGATCATTTTTGTGAAATTGACCCCTTAAACTCTATCAAAATTAAAAATTAATGAATCCTATGCATAGATGACGTCGAGATATTTTTAGAAATTCCTAGTTTTCCCAAAACTGAGCTCTCTAGAAAAGTTATGGCCTTATGAAGTTTATCTTCATTCGGCGTTAAAAAAAAAAAAAAATCATTCCATATTAATTCCTAACTAAGCCTAGGTTGTTTTTGGGTCTTAAGTGGGTTGTTTTAGCGGCATCACACTAATTTTTCTTTATTTCAAATTGTCTTATCTTTGAAAGTACAACTAAAAAATTCTCATGTCATAGACCATATAGCTATGGGTGAAACATGGCACAGTATGGGATCCTTTTGTATGGTTTTTGCGCTTGTGCTTAGAGACTTTATTTAATGTATCTTTTGCTTAAGTTTCTTGAAAATATTTTTCTTTGTATTTTTCTCTATCTTGCACAACCATGGAAAATATTATAATCACTTGCAACAAGTAAAATTTCTAGATACATACAATACCATTAATAAAATCATTAGATACAAAATAGTGTTTGGGTAATGTTGTATTAACATTGGTGTTCAACAACTTTCAAATAATAAAAAAATTATTACATCCCATCAAGCGGGAGAAAGACTCACATATTTCTCCTGTTGCAGGTTCAAGTAGTATATGTAATATAATTCAACTCCATATATGTTCTCTTATGTTAATAAAAAATAAGATAATGGGATGAATATAGACTAGAGAATGTATGCAACATTGTAGTAGTGTGGTATGATGTGTTTCATTTATTATAATGAACCCTAATGTCTTCTGAAAACATTTGACAATTCATAAAAGGGTTTTATTTTTATATGACATGGTTATAGGACAATTGAGTTCTTGTAAATGTATGAAGATGGACTCTTCAATCCAATTGGGTGCTTCAAATATGATAAAGTTCCTAAAATAAAATATTTGTAACATATCTATGGAGGTTTTACAGATCCTTAAATGCTTTAGTGTTTAAATTTAAAATAGGAGGTATTTGTGAGTGTCAAGTGAATTATGAAGTGCATTTGACTTGCTTATATTGGTTACCATATGTTAGATATTAACATTATGGCTAACCTAGGAAGATGAAGAAAGTCAAATAGTGCTTTTAAAATTCATAAAAGAGTCGTTTATGAATTTTTCCATAGTTGTATAAGTCATGCACGACTGTATTCCACTTTGGATAGAAATATATGTTTATTTTGGATGATAGTGCCAAAAATGATAATGTTGAACAATGATACCTTGGCTTTAGTTACTAATTTACTTAGTTTATATTATCTAGATGAATAATATAGAGCAATGTGCAAAGTTTAGCAAGCCAACAGAGGGAGAGAGATATTGTTGATTCGGATGAGAATGTCAGCATTCATCCTAGCATCAAATTAAATTAAAACAAGTCATTTTAAAAGAATAAGTTACGAAATTTGAGTTTCTACATACCCCCTTTATGTAATTGAAAATTACATGCTTAAAGGAAAAACTTAAACAAGTGTGCACAAACATTTTATCTTCACTCGATAGTTTTTTCTTGATGTTTGGTATTGGCATGGTTTATGATGATATCAGAAAAATATGCTGCAGTCAATGTCCATATTATAATTTCAAAGATAAATAAAAAATCAATTACATTTGTGACTTTATAAAATTGAACATATAGACAGTAGAGTAAACGATAAACACAACATAGAAAGAATACACTTGTTCATTTTTTTATATTGAGGAGATCACATCATTGTTGTACTTAGGATACTTGGAGTTGTTAAAGTACTTAAGGATTGGAGGTGATTGTTTCCCATGTGTGTCGAAGGATAAGAAAAAGTAGGATATGTGGAAGAGCTCATATGACTCATCATCACACAATGGAAGTAAAGAAGTACCCCAATAATTGGAAAGAGTAGTGTATCAAAGCATGTATCAACTCTTATATCTTTCCACACAAATATAAAATAGGAAAGGAATAAAAACTTACGAAAAAAATTAGTCACTTGTTTATCTTACAACACCATAGACTATACAATTACAAATTATGCATCTATGCACTATGTGTGCACATTGTGTGTTTTTAACTAAGCATGATTATGTCGTCAAGACAAAGCAATGGAAATGGTGAGAATTCCCATTACTAAGCAACTTGTATCCATCATTATTTCCAAGTAATGTAATGGATAAGGATTGAAGTCTTCGTGAACTATTTATGATGCTATGAATTGTGCTATTTATGTTTGAATATGTACTAGAAACATTTATGAGTCTAAATGTTATGAAGTGTAAAGTAATCATTCTTAAACAATTATTTCATGTGTGAGTACCATATGTGTTTTATTGAAGGTGTTTGAGGGAATGAAATATTTGGAATATGAGGGAAAACTAGGATAATTACATAAGAATAGATCCCAAAAATACATTAACACCATATTTTATATTTATTGGTTATAATGTTTCATGAATATATTTGGATTGAGTATGATGCTAAAAATTTACATAAGTACAATATTATGTGGCATGCTAATGGAGTTAGTTAGTTCAAGATATATTCTATTAAATTTTTGAAGTAATTTACTCCACTCAAGGAATACATCGTTTGTTCGCATAAACCTTGGAGAAATGAGAATTATGTGTGATTCAAAAGGAATTCATGCATTTCGAATAGAATGTTAAAGCAGAAAATGTGGTGGCCATTTATAGATTGAGCAGCCATCTTCTTGGAGGTCGAACATGACCAATGCTCTCTTAGTAATAGATACACCTCTTCATAATTCGGTGATAAGAAATTTTTTCCACATAATGAAAAATTAGTGCAAGTACATTAAGGTCCAATTCAAATAGGATAACATAGAAATTGAATAAATTGTTTTGGTGTTCTAGTAAATAAAACTAAAAAAAAGATATTATGTATTATAATAATACCAAGAAGACACCAATTATAGTGTACCATATTTCCTATTAATTATTTATGGATATGTACTTAAAAATGGATAAGTGGAGAAAAGGAATAACACTAAATAATTATTTATGGATATATATAACAAGAAAGTGATATCCGAAGGTCTTAGAGGAACCATAGTTTTCATAATACTGTAAATTTATGTTTTTCTTGATAAAATTTGTTAATATTGATCGTTTCTTTTTTACAATGTATGCCCTTGTTATTTATATAATTTTAAAGAAACTAACAATTCCAAGGGATTTTATATGAAAATTTCATTTTTGTTGGTAAGATGGGAACATGATTTTATTATTTGCATTCCATGTTAAATAATTTAATTTTATAAAATGGAAAAATAAAAATGGTGTAAGACGTAACTTGTTTTTAGTCTTTTCTATAAGTAATAAATCTAACTTGGTCAAGTGTATAATTCACCATGACCCATATTCAACCCACAAATTTTGATCAAATATAAGTTTTTCTTTACATAAGAATAATTTGATTTATAACTATTCATCACAAAGTTTTATTTAATTACCATTCCTAACACATATGGTATTGATACATAAAATTTACATATTCAAGGACTTCAACATTTGTTTGTTACACAAGTAATCCGATTCATTTATTTCATATAAATGTGTTGAAGAATGATACCTATTTTCTTTAGCGGATAATGAAGCATCATTTTGATACATGATCATTTCTCTATATGTAACGTTTTGGTTCATCATTTGTAATATTGAGGAAGAGGTAATGGAAATACAAATGACATTAGATTGAACATTCTTACTTAAACATTTTGACTAAAATGAGAGTATCAGTAAAGCTACAACATAAAATTTACTTGTAATATGTTCTTTTATACATTGGTATGTCATTTACGGGCACGTTGTTCAATTTGACTAACAAGAATAATTGACCTCCCACTAAATGTCATTGACATTTTTCAAGTGAAGTCAACCTACAAATTTCAGCGTACATGAGCCAATAATTTTAAAATGTATGAAGCTCGTTTAATTAAAGAGAATTTAATAATCATATGTTAATGACTCTTGGAAATATGCAAGTGCATTTACCTAAAGTTGTATAATGTTGTTCATGAATATATAAAATCTCGCATGTGTTTTTGATACACTAATGTTACAGGATATAGTGCAAGTGCAAGAGATTAATATTAACAATTGTACCTATTGTTCCATATAGCAAAATAATTGCGTTTTCTATTTGATTAGTAAATAACATATTTATAAAAAAATAGTACCTTTAAAGATCATATTCAATGGTGTTTACAACATAAAACTTATTAGAATCAATATAAGTTATCGGGATGTATTTTTTTATTACAAAGGATTCTTAAAATTATTTATTTAACATTAGCCTTGCATATTAATGACAACACATTAATACCTATAACAATATTAAAATGATATGATCATTTCTTGAAACACACAAAGGGATACAAACTTATAAGTGCATCATGGCATATCTAAGATCTTGGTTCGGGAAGTGCAAAGACATAAACAGTGTGGTGATGGATAGAAAGATACATTGGGCCGCATTTGCATTCCTCATGCCGACAAAGTGGAATCTACTGAGAAACTCATTTCAGAAAAGAGTTTTGAGGAACAGAGGCCTTCTCAGGAGGGCAAAGTGGAAACCAGTCAAGGAATGAGATCAAATCCACTGTAGCGGCTCATTCTTCTGAATAATTCTTCTTCTTTCTCTCTTTTCTCTTCTCACCCATCACTCTCTCTCATCAATGTTATATTTTTGCGTTGAGGTTTGCACTTTTTAATATAACTTTATGTGACTTTAGAAACATAATGTAAACTTTAAGTAATCTTGGTTTTATAAAAGGGAATTAAATATTTAAGTGGAATATGAACAATCTAAAGTTAAATTAAAGTATTTGAAAAGTCTCCAGAAGATGAAGAGTTGGCTTCTCATCTATAAATTGTAAGAAGCTCCTCATTTGAGCTTCTTCTGAGAAAAATTCTTATACTCCTTAGACATTGGAGTTGTTTTTGCAAATTCATGAGAGATATATCCTTGTGAAGAGCTTGATAAAGGAAGAAGGAATTTTAGCCTTTTCGAATAATGAGTTTAGTGGTACTTTGTGCTCATTAAATGCTATTTGGTCTTGTTGCTTTTATGTAGATTTGATTTCTTCTAAATTTAATTACATGTAATGAAATTTATGGCTGGTGTATGCAACTCTTTGATTTTCTAGTTGCAACATTAGTTTCTCTGTTCTAACTTTATCACTTCCTTTTCCTCTTTCCTAGAAAATTCCTCTCTTGCATATATATGGAATCTTTTTCCATAGGGTCATTGGAGTTCCCTGTTGGATCCCCTCGACCGAAATACCACAATGATAAAAATCTCTTTTTACTCATGAATGCACGTATGAAAGTGACACCAGTTAAGTAGTGGGACTTACACTCCCGCAGCGCATTTGAAAAGATAACCATCAATTTGTCCCTTACTAATTTTATTGCCAACAATCTTAAATATAGATGAAAGCGGAATGTATACCTTCCAGGACATGGGAATGATTTATATATGTAGCCTTTGTGGGGGAGTAGTTCCTTTTAAATTATTTTATAGGAGGTGATGTTATCCGATTTTTCCAAGCAAGTGATATTTGAAAAACATGACCTTGTAGCACGAGAAAATAGAAGGATCGACTCGGCCATTGGAGCTCACATTTTGCGTTCAAGCCGAGTAAGTCGATGACATAGGTAGAACACATTACAGAGAAGTTTGAGAAATTAAGAAGCTCAAGTCTTAAATTTAGAATTTAGAGGTGGGTTCATTCGAAGTTAGGCTAAGGTGAAATTCGGGGACTTGATGGAAAGAATCATGAAAAGGGAGGAGGAATTCAGAAACTTGAACTACAAAATTTAGAATTTGGGGTTTCACATTTTTAGAGATATCGAATGACCGGATCATTGAAAATTACCTGAAATCCCAAAATCCTAAAACCTCAAAACCTCGAATCCCTGAAATCCCAAAAGCCCCAAAAATGTAAAGGTCCAAAATCTAAAGTCTGAATTTAAGACTTTAGGGTTTCAACATTTCAAAACATTTTGTCGAGCCAACCAAGTGAAAAGTGCCACCTAAATGTGTTCAGAGCCCGAACTTGGAAGTTTGAATTTCAAACTTCAGAGGTTGAGAATTTTATAACTCTTGTGCCAAATAGCTAGATGAATAGTAACTATGACCTCCAAAGCATAGACACCCGAAGATCTGAATCCTAAAATTCTGAAATTTCAAATTTTGGAGGGTGCGATGCAAGATCAAAGCTCCTAAAATTCAGATCAACCACTCGCAATTATTGTAGTATGTCACCCCCATCTTCAGATGACCATAAATTTGGACTGGGAGCTTGAATTTGCACAAAAATCAGAAATACAGTCTGCCACTTTAAAGGATTGTCTCCAGATTTCTCACCTACCAAATGATGAAGGTATGGGCTTGCTTTCTTCCTAAACAAGGAAAATGAAATAGAGGTATGGGTTTTGCAATGGAACCCATCATTGTTGTAGGTGATTTTAATGCATTTAGGGTGGTTGAAACAAGATTTTAAATTCCTCTCTTTCCCTTCCCTCATTCTTCCTATATATTGTAAGGAGTGACTCATTTCAAAAGGTTAGAAAACTTGTATATTCCCCTCCCTTCTTGTTCTTTTTGTAAGAGAATTTTGGAGATTCCAAACCTCGAAATCTTGGACATTGTAATGCAAAATATGTGCCTTTGAGCTTGAGTTTGGTGTATTGTATCAATTTCGGGAGCAATATAAATAGATTTTTGGATGTTCTATATAACCTTTTGTGTTATATTGCAACTTTCTAATATTTCATTGGATGTAAGTTCATTGTGTATTGTTGTTATTTTCATTACAAGGTTCTGGTAGTGTTGTGTTTATTATGGAGGTTGTTCAACATCCTTCTTGGTGCATCACCTTCCCTAAGAGTAAGTTTTATTTTTCATGCATTTTCTCTAACTCTGTCTTCTTGGGAAAATGTAGATTAGTGTTAGATCTGCAACTCTCTACACTTTGGAGTAGTTAGCATTAGGTTAGGAAAGGAAGTGGCCTTCTCGAAGGGTTATCCCAATTGAAAATTCCCACACTTTTGGAAAACTCTATACATGTGTTCCCTCGACATGTCTTCGGTTCCTATACAAGTTGGAAAAATGTAATAATTGCAGGATCTTGTTAAGGAGGAACTTGTCTATGTGAAAGATGTAATGAATGGAGTTGTGATATTCATCTTTAAGGTTTTATGGATAGTGATGGATAACCTCATGATTTCAAGTCACATTCAATTATGAAATGAGGGATTGGTGAGTAGAATAATATCTTTGATGTGACTACTATCATGGCGATTGATTTCTTAATAGAAGAAAGGCCACTTGTGAAAGGACTTCAAAGCTTCGTTTTTAGGTGTACCATAGAGGGAAGCTAAGCGTAAATATCCCTTTAAAGATCATATTCAATATAAGAGAATAATTGTGTTTTTTATTTGATTAGTAAATAACATATTTATAAAAACAATAAAGGAATAAGGAATAAGAATTCACAAAAAAATCTCCAATGTCTAAGAAGTATTCATAAGGAGTTCATGAGAGAGATATCTCTCATGAATAATATTCCTTTATTTGGTCTTGTTGCTTTTACGCAGATTTGATTTCTTCTAAATTCAATTACATGTAATGAAATTTTTGGCTGGTGTATGCAAGTCTCTGATGTTCTACTTGCAGCATTAGTTTCTCTTTTCTAACTTTCTCACTCCCTTTCCCTCTTTCCTAGAAAATTCCTCTCTTAAAGATGTATGGAATCTTTTGCCATAGGGTTAGTGGAGTTCCCTATTGGATGCCCTACCGAAAGTCCACCAGGATAAAACTCTCTTTTTATTCATGCATGCACATATAGAAGTGGCCTTTGGTTAAGTAGATGGACTTATACTCCCGAGCATTGGAAAGATAACCACCAATTTTTCCCTTAATAACTTTCTCGCCAACAATCTTAAATATAGATGAAAGTGAAATGTATACGTTTTAGGACATGGGAATGATTTACATATGTAGCCTATGTGGGGGAGTAGTTCCTTTTAAAATTATTTAATAGGGAGGTATGTTATCTTATTTTTCCAAGTAAGTGATATTTGACAAACATGACCTCCCATAAAGAAAATAGAAGGATCGACTCGGCCATGGGAGCTCACATTTCGGGCTCGAGCCAAGTAAGTCGAGTGAAGTAGGTAGAACACATTGCAAAGGTGTTCGAGAAATTAAGAAGCTCTGAAGTCTAAAATTAATACTTCGAGAGGTGGGTTCGTTCTAAGTTAGGATAAGGTGAAATTCGGGGACTCGACGGAAAGAATCATGAAAAAGGGAGTAGGAATTCTCAAACCTAAACTACGAAATTCAGATTTTGGGCTTTGATTTTTAGAGATATGTAATGACTAGATCGATGAACATTACCTGTAATCCTAAAATCCTAAAACCTTGAAACCCGAATATCTAAAATCCGAAACCCCGAAAATACAAAGGTCTAAACCCTAAAGTCCAAATTTTAGACTTCAGGGTTTTAGCATTTCGGAACATTTTGTCGAGCCAACAAAGTGAATAGTGCCACATAAATGTGTTCAGAGCATGATCTTGAAAGTCTGAATTTTGGACTTCGGAGGTTCAAAATTTTACAACTTTCGATAAAGCTCGCATGAGATGAATAGTAACTATGACCTCCAAAGCATAGACACCCGAAGATTTGAATCCCAAAATTCCAATATTTTAAATTTTGGAGGGTGCGATGCAAGATCAAAAATCCCAAAATGCATATATTGTAGTATGGCACCCCCATCTTCAGACGGCCATAAATTTTGACTGGAAGCTCGGATTTGCACAAAAATCAGAAATACAGTCCACCATTTTAAAGGATTATTTCTATATTTCTCACCTACCAAATGACGAAGGTATGGAATTACTTTCTTCCTAAACAAGGAAAAGTAAATAGAGGTATGGGTTTTGAAATGGAACCCATCATTGTTGTAGGTGATTTTAATGCATTTTAGGGTGGTTGAAACAAGATTTTGAATTCCTCTCTTTCCCTTCCCTCATTCTTCCTATATATTATAAGGAGTGGCTCATTTCCAAAGGTTAGACACCTTTTATAAGCTCCTCCCTTGTTGTTATTTTCTATCGAGATAATTTTTGGAGATTTGAAACATCCCTATTGAACATTGTAATGCAAAATATGTGCCTTTGATCTTGAGTGTGGTGTTTTGTATCAATTTCGGGAGAAATATAAATCATGATTTGTGGATGTTCTAAATAACCTTTTGTGTTCTATTACAAATTTCTAATATTTCATTAGATGTAAGTTCATTGTGTATTGTTTTTCTTTTTATTACAAGGTTTTGGTAGTGTTGTGTTTATTGTGTAGGTTGTTCAACATCCTTCTTGGTGCATCACCTTCCCTTAGAGTAGGTTTTAATTTTCATGCTTTTTCTCTAACTCTATCTTCATGGGAAAATGTTAGATTAGTGTTAGATCTACAACTCTCTACACTTTGGAGTAGTTTGCACTAAGTTAGGAAAGGAAGTGGCCTTCTCGGAGGGTTATGACGACGAAAATTCCCACACTTTTGGAAAACTCTATGTTTGACGAATCACACTGACTGCCTCAACCATTCACTAGAGAGAAATTAGGGGTGTTGTGATTTCATCATAATAGTGACCCGATTATACATTTCTTATTTGTATGCAAACTAATCGTTGGGAAGTTTTCTTTATTGGGAAATATGATCGATGAGGGATGCTTTCCTAGGATGCGATTTGACATTTTGACATTTTTGATGGATGATTGATTAGGTAAGCCTTTTTACGTTAATATGGGTAGCCATCCTTCAAGGGATTGGTCTACATTTTTTGAATTTTTATTTCTTTTTCATATCCATCCTTCAAGTGATCAGTTAATGATTTTGAAAGGAAGCTATTCTTTGAGGGATCATTCTACTTCTTTTTTTTACATTATTATCTTGATATATTTCTGTAATGGATCAATCTATTTTTGATAAGATGAATCCACATATATTTTAGAATTTATTTTATAATGAGGGAAGTCCTAGTACACCATTTGAAGGAAGGGAAAAGATGTGTGCACCGACTACACATGTGTTCCCTCGGACATGTTTTCGATTGCTATACAAGTTGGAAAAATGTAATAATGCGGGGCTCTGTTAAGGAGGAACTTTTCCATGTGAAAGATATAATGAATGGATCCACGGTGACCATCTTTAAGGTTTTATGGATAGTGATGGATAACCTCATGATTTCAAGTTGTTATAATTATGAAATGAGGGATTGGTGAGTAGAATAATATCTTTGATGTGACTACCTTTTGTCATGGTGATTGATTTCTTAATAGAAGAAAGGCCACTTGTGCAAGGAATTCAAAGATTCCTTTTTAGGTGTACCATAGAGGAGGCTAATCGGAAATCTCCCAACCCATTCTTGTGAGTGATGACATATGGACCGATCCAATTATGGGAAAAAAATTCCACATTTACTCTTTTCTAAAGTAGTGACAAAATTATTTTCTTTGACAAAAAGATCACCTATATTAAAGTAACATTATTCAATATGGTTTTTATACGCACACTTGATGCACTCTTCATAAACATGATTATGCTTGATATTTGTTAGATTTAATTCATCTAGCAATTCTAATTGTGTTAGAAATTCTTGATGATAGTCCTCATCAAGGATAAAATAGTTAAGGGATACATAGTGTGATGGGATTTAAACATCAAGGGTTAAAACCACCTTATATGCATAGAATAGGAAAAAGGGTGTAGCACATGTAGGATATCGACACTAGTACAATAATCCTAGATAGAAAATTAGATCTAAAGGTGTCAATTCCTTCTTGCTTGATCGATAGTTTTCATGATAATTTTATTTATTTATTTATTAAAATCCTTGGCTTTTGTACTTGCTTGTTAATAATAAAGTGATGAGAATCTTAGTTCGATGTTGAATGTGTCACATAATTTCTTTACTTCTTTATTTTTTATGGATTTTCCATTTTCAGCGACTAGCTTATGAGGGATTCCAAAGAGACATGTGATATGCCGATAGATGGAATTGACTATTTTATTAGCTTTAGTAGGGATTAAGTGGATAGAATCTACCCATTTTGAGAAGTATTTTATAGTTTTTATGATAGAGTGATGTTATTGTGGTGAAGGATGGTTGATGATGCCTATAAGGTCTAACCCCTATTGCGAGAAGGGACATAGAATTTTCCACTGCATATGTCATCATGGACTTCCCGAATGGCTTTAACATATTCGGGAGATTTGAGTCATCTTAACAAGACACCATCAAATCCATGTTTAGATAGAACACCACCTACAATGACATATTGGGTAGCACATTAGTGAAAATATCACTTAGCTTTTTTAGATAGACTAGAAGGAATTTAGGATTCTAAAACATAGTCAAAATTTTGAGTATACCAAAGGTCTAGAATTAGTTCTAATGAGATTGATAGAAGGTTGATCATTTTTTTGAGATGGTTGATCAAGTTTTTCACAACGATGAACAATTTAGAGTCAATTGTTGATAGATGGATGAGAGATGCAAGAGAACCCATGGGATATTTGAACTTGTTAAAATATTCTTGAACTATTTGGATGGCATAACAATCAAAGTATTCTAAGAGGAATTCAAACTTTTCTTTATACATTTGTAATATCTCACTTTTGTATTGATAAATTCCTTTGAGTTAGTTGATGATAAGTTGCGAGTCTCCATAGATGTCTAATGTTTGAAAACCAAACATGATGGTGGTTTTGAGACCCAAGATGAGAGCTTCGTAGTTGGCAATGTTAGTAAATTCAAATTTTAATTAGAAATAGAGAGGGATAGGAATCCCCAGAGAGGTATAATAATATCTGGGACCTCCCCTCGTTGACACTTAGATCCATTGTTGAAAAGTGTGATTTTGATAGGATTATATTCATGATCGATAATGTTAATAGATTCATAAGGGAATTATTCATGTGGTGGTTGATTTTTAGGTAGATGTGCTTTGACAAGGTGATCAGAGATAGCTTGTTCTTTGATAGATTTTTTCAATATGAACTCAAGATCAAACTCAATCATGAGTGTGAGTAACTAAGTGATGCGTTCTATGTGATATGGTTTGGAGTGTAAGGTTTTAAGAGGTGCGAAACTAGTAACTATGTAAGTATTATGGTTAAGTAGATAATGATGGAGTTTGGACGTTGCGAGGTATAAGGCACAACAAAACTTTTCAGCTTATATATAATTGTGAGGTATAAGGCACAAAAAAACGTTGCGCGGTATAAGGAAAGATCTATGGTAGGATAGCTACTACAACATGCTCGGAGGTGGTATTCCTAGGTCTATGTGAAAAGGATCCTCGGCTTATGCTGCGCCTCCTGCACAAAGCAAGACGAGATTCAATTCCTTATTCTAGGTTTTACTTAGTTTCCATGTTTACTAAAATATGTAATTTCTAAACTAAGTTGTCTTCTAAATTTGAAAGTGTGCTAGGTTTAAGGTTCATGTCTAGGTCAAATCATACAAGTGTGTCCCACTTTGTGGCCATAAATATTTTAAAATCTGACTAGTAAATAAATAGTTAAAAATACTATAAAAATTTAAAAAATCAGGTAAATTCTGGATGCCCTGCACCTTGGTATTTAAAGCCTCTTAAAAATACATGTTTGGTCATTTTATGTGTTTGGTCATGTTTTGGTTGTCATTTCTACATAGTTTCTTTGAAAGTACAAAAACTACAAAAAGTGGGACATAGTTATATGCTTTGACCCGTCTCAAGTTTTCTAGTGTGCCCAATGGCCCAAGCTTTTGAACCATTGCTCGATACCAAGTGTGATGCTAGCTAAAACAACCCACTTGAGACCATAATTTTCCTAACTAATCCTAGGTTGTTCTTGGGTCTCAAGTGGGTTGTTTTACCTAGCATCACACTTGGTATCGAGAAAGGATGGTTCAAAAGCTTGGGCCATTAGGCACACTAGAAAACTTGAGACATGAGCCTAAAACCTAGCACACTTTTAAATTTAGAAGACAACTTAGTTTAGAAATTACATATTTTAGTAAACATGGAAACTAAGTAAAACCTAGAACAAGGAACCGACTCTCGTCTTACTGCATGCAAGAGGCGACAAGATGAGCAAATTTGCCTTTTACATAGACCTAGGCATACAACCTCCGAGCATGTTGTAACATCTATCCTACCACATATCTTGCAGACTCTTCAAGATGCTAATGTCGCTCTACGTGGATGATCAGTAGGAGGTCATACATCCAAACATGATAGAGTCACTTCTATTGAGAGTCAAGTATCTCCTCGACCCAATGAGTAGCATGGAGGAGAGAAATTCCATGTAGAGTTAGCCAGAGCAGAGTCACCACAAAGGGGATAGGGTGATCGAGTTTCAGGACATAGAGAGAGGTCTCAGAGCCCTAGGCTTAGGGATGAGCATACAGAGAGGCCTAGAGGCCATCAGACCACAGCTGCAGATCACATCAGGGAGATCCTGAAGCTTTGACCATCACATTATTCTGGTGACACAGGTGGATTTCAGGTAGAGGCCTACTTGGTGAGCTTGAGTAGATGCTTCAAGCTCTGTCCTTGTTATAGCAACACAAAATCTCATGTTGTGATCCATCTATTGAGGGACGGCGCTGGTGTCTGGTGGCAGACAAAGGAGAAGAAGCTCCATGTTGATTCTGAGATAGTTACTTGGGAGATCTTTGAGGAGTAATTCAGGATTAGATATTTGTCATGGAGGTTCATACATCAGCGGATAAATGAGTTCCATGACCTCCAATAGGGATCTCTTACAGTGGCTGAGTATGAGAGTATATTTCTGGATCTACTCTAGTGTGTTGATTACATGCAGGATGAGTAGGTGTACATCCACAGTGTATTCGGGGCTGAATCTAGACATTGGAGGTGCGAAGACGGATCCATTTTCCATAGACATTAGCTGAGGCCATCAAGAAGGCCTATATAATAGAGGAAACTCAGGGAAAGACCTGGAAGGCTAGAGACTGAGTCCAGAGCCGCATACAGCAAATGTAGGACAACAAATCGAGGGGGTCAATACCTCTTCCTTGTGGTGGACAGGGTTCAACATAATCATCTTTTAGACCACAGCAATAGTAGTAGTAGTAGTCCTACCCACCTTATAGACCTCCACAAAGGTTTGATGCATAGAGAGGTCGGAGTATGGGGCCTCCCCCTAGGGGTCCCATCAAGACATAGGGTGCCTAGAGAGCTCACTTAGTAAGAGGTCGCGGTAGAGACCTCGGCAGAAACCACAAATTTGGATCATCAGGATCCACACCACAGACCTCCAGAGTACCGGCTAGACCTACTACACAGGGGAGAGGATCAGGCGGTTGTTTTGGTTGTGGTGTTATTGGACATTTTAGAGAGACTACCCATAGAACCCTAATAACAAGGGTAAGACATAGATCTCAGAGCCTATTGTTGGTGATATGGGGCACAGTCATAGGATGTATGTATTGGTCGAGAACCACTAGGAAGATCATCGAGTATAGTTATTGAGACTACAGGAAACATTGGAGGCATTCCTACCTCCATTTTGTTTGATTCTGGTTCTTTTGATTCTTTTATTACACCATATTTAGTAGAGAAATGCAGGCTGGTGGTAGTTAGGTAGGGTCATAGTTGGGATGTTGAGATGGATTATGGAGCCAATATCTCTATAGACTCCTTAGTTAAGGAGTGTGTGGTGGATTTGGGACCTTTCACCACTACCTCGAATATTCGTATCCTTCTGTTGGGATATTACAGAGTCATCTTGGGCATGGAATGGTTGTCTACTCATAGGGCTAGGATGGATTGTTACCACAAGATTATATCTTGTGAAGATGATTTGGGAGTTGATTTGGTGATATCAGGGATTAGGAGACCCATTTCTATTCGCACCATTTCTGCTATATAGCTTAAGAGGTGTGTGTGATGGGGTTGTTAGATGTATGTTGTTACGAGTTAGTGAAAGATCGAGGATGGGTTTAGTGGACCATCTTCATCTCATTTGAGAGAGTTTGCATATATCTTTCTAGGGTAGCTACGAGGTTACCACCCACACGTGAGATTGATTTTCATATAGATCTAGTTCTAGGAGAAGAGCCTATCTCATGAGCACCTTACCGAGATGACTACCCTTGAGCTCTGCGAGCTCATGTTGCAGCTTGAGGGCCTTCTCAAGAAGGGCCTAATTTGTACTAGTGTATCCCTTTGGGGTGAACCGGTGATCTTTATAAAGAAGAAGGATGGATCCTTGCTATTGTGTACTGATTACCACCATCTGAAGAAGGTAATGATCAAGAATCGTTATCCCCTTCCACGCATTGATGATTTTTTGATCGGATGAGGGGAGCCACAATTTTCTCTAAGATAGACCTTAAGTCAGGCTACCATCAGCTGAGGATTTTAGAGGTAGACATTCATAAGACTGCGCTTCTGCATGAGATATGACCACTATGAGTTCACAGTGGTACCTTTTGGTTTAACTAATGCCCCCACAATGTTTATGAGTTTGATGAATGGGATATTCAAAACTTTATTAGATCACTTTGTGGTCATCTTCCTTGATGATATTTTGATTTACTCACGTATGCGTGAGGAGTATGAGGGGTACCTTCGCTAGGTTCTTCAGTGTCTTCGAGAACAACATATTTACAGGAACTTGAATAAGTGTGCATTCTTTCAAATGGAGGTGCAGTATTTAGGGCATATCATTTCTAGGGAAGGTGTCACTGTCGATCCTTCCAAGATTAGAGCTATCATGGACTGGCCAACACCCACTACTATGAGTGAAGTGCGTAGCTTCATGGGATTGGTAGGTTACTATAGGAGATTTTCTCGGGACTTCTCTTGGATTGCACACCCCATCATTTCCCTTCAGTGGAAAGGGAAGAAGCTTGTTTGGTCAAATAGGTATGATCAGGCCTTCAGGACACTAAAGGAATGTCTCACTACAACACATATTCTTGCAGTGCTGGATCCACAGGGTGATTTTTTCATTTGCACGGATGCTTCTTTAGCAGGGCTTGGAGGTGTGTTGATGTAGGAGGGTAGAGTAGTGGCTTTTGAGTCTCGCAAACTCAAAGATTACAAGCTTAATTATCCAACTCATGATCTTGAGCTTGTGGTAGTTGTGCACGCTTTGGTTTGATGGAGATACTTTCTTCTTGGTCGAGATTCACACTCAGGACTGATCATTTGAGTCTTCACCATCTCTTCACGTAACCCAATCTCAACGCTCGTCAGTGGCGTTGGATGGAGTTTCTTTGTGAGTATGATATGGAGATAGAACATGTGAAAGGAAAGGAGAATGTGGTTACATATGCTCTCAGTAGACAGAGACATGTGATTATGGCTACTTCAGTGGGCATAGATTTACGAAGTAGGATTCTTTAGTAGCTTCCTCTTGACAACTTCTACATTACAGTTCGAGCAGAGATCGATTCTCAGAGACCCCTCAAGGGAAGTTTGATTGTTTCTCACTAGAGGTAGATGGCCTTGTCAGGCATAGAGGTTGGAGTTATGTTCCCAGAGACGAAGGATTGAGGCAGGGCATATCCATAGAGGCACATCATGCACCCTACTCCACCCATCCTAGGGTGAAGAAGATGCACACTACTTTGAGATAGTTGTATCACTAGAGAGGACTTCACAGAGACATGACTCAGTTTGTGTCACACTGTTTAGAGTGTCAGAAAGTGAAGGCCGAGCATCGACATCCAGTTATCCTTCTCTTTCCTCATGATATACTGAAATGGAAGTGGGACACCATTTCCATGGACTTCACTATTGGGCTACCGATGTTGAGATATCACCACGATGCCACCATGGTCATAGTTGAAAAATTGACAAAAGTGACTCACTTTTCTCCAGTAAAGACCACTTAGATGGCTAGTATAGTGGCATCAGTATATCTTGATGAAATTTTCAAGCTACACAGGATTCTTCAGAAGATCATTAGTGACCGCGATCCTTTGTACACTTCCCATTCTAGACTACCATGCAGCACGCCCTTGGGATGAGAATCAACTTCAGACTGACATATCACCCCGAGATAGATGGACAAACTGAGTGGGTGAATCAAATTTTAGAGGATATGCTTGAGATGTATGTGATGGATCAGTAGTCCAGATGGGAGGAGTACTGTACTTGGTGGAGTTCGCCTATAATAATAGTTTTCAGAGTTCTATAGGCATGGCTCCTTTTCAGGATTTGTATGGCAGAGAGTGCAGGACACCTCTTAGTTGGGATAGGTTAGAGGACAGGGTTTCTCTTGGATCAATTTTGTTGTAGGACATGGAGTAGCAGGTGGTTTTGATTAGACAGAGATTACAAGAGGCACAGGACAGGTAGAAGAAGTACACAGATCAGCATAGGAATGACCGTAGTTTTGATGTGGGCATGAAGGTGTTCCTTCGTGTCATGCCACATAAGAGCCCCATCCATTATGGAAAAGGTTCTAAGTTAGCTCCTAGATTCATTGGTCTTTTTGAGATCTTGGAGCATATCAACCCCCTTAGCCTACCGTCTAAAGCAATGCCACCTAGCTTTTTCCGGCGTACATGATGTGTTTCATATTTCATTTCTTAGGAGATATGTTATAGATCCTTCTCATGTATTAGATTGGACCTCATTACAGGTGCAGGATCGAGGTAGTTGATTGTGGAGCCCATTGGCATCATACATTGTAGGACCCAGGCCTTCGAGGCCGAGAGGTTGATCGAGTCCGGGGCAAAGGTGGGACGGATATGATGAGACTACAACTTCATGAGAGGATGATACTTTACAATGAGTTTAGTTTCCACATTTGTTCGAGTGACTTCCAGGAGGAAGTCAAGTCTAAGGGGAGGGGGATGTAGTTCCCAATTCCCTTTCACACCTTTTGATACTGATCATGATACTGCTGATTATATTATGGACATGATTATGGACTTTATTATTGTATGATGTTAGATGTTAGATCATAGATTATTGTTGACTTGATTCAGTTATGATGCATGATGATTATTAGAGACATTTTGGATATTGATGTTGATATACTGTTTAACATGGCTATATTATGGATGTTGTTCGGACATGTGATATTTGGATATTGTGAGTAGACCTAGAAATGGAAATTATTTGATGATGATATATAGTTGTTGAGTAAAATTACAAATGATCTTGTTGGTTTCTTGGATGTTGTTGTGATTCATATATCTAGATGATTTTATAATTTTATTTATATTATTTTTTATGTTCTAATATGGCCACGAGGCCGAAGGAGGTATTGTGTTTTACGAGGTTAAAATATCACAACAAACATCGGGGGATTAGAGACCAACCACATTGGAATTGTAGATGAATTCAACAAGGTCACCATGGCAAATTGTATTGTTTCTGTGTGGTTGTTTTGTTAGGGTTTCCCATGGGGGGAACCACCTTTAAATGTGACCAAGGGGCTATGTGTATTTATTTATTCGACTCTTTTGTTTAATGTTGCACGCGTTTATTTTGTGATGCATTTGCTCCTTTCTTTCTTTATTAAATGTTGTATTAATATTGTGGGTAAATATGTTGTTAATATTAATTAAATAAAAGAGGTAATAAGAAATTAATTAATAGAGCTATTGGCCTTTATTTAAATTGTTGTAAGAGATGTGTAAGTTAACTTTTGAGTGTGAAACACTCCACCTTCTTGGAAATTCGAATTTGTCCTTGGAGGCTGATTTTGGAGGCTTGTGGGACAAGTTAAACTTGTCCCATACCTATTAAATTTATTTACCAACCATACCTATGGTTGGAGAGTTGAAATTTGACTTTTATAATACTTTTTGAGAAGGCAAATTGTAAGTTTTAATTGTACTTTTCTTACATGATTTAATTTTAGTCCTTTGGGGTGTGGGTTGGATTTGAGTGTGTATGTTGTCATTTTTTCAACCACCTATTTATTATGCATTGGAGAATGAAGTTGAATTTTGGGGTTGGGGTTGGGGGTGTGTGATGTGGCATCCTACATGGATCCACCTCATCCTCTTCCCTTCCCTCTTCTATAAAGTTTGAATTCCTTGCCTTGTTTTATTGCTTCACTTTGGAGACTTCATTCTTGGGTGAATTCTTTTGTTGTTTTGGAGCTCTTTCTTTGAAGAAGTTTTGGAAATATTGTTACATGCTTGTGCTTGGCTAATTCGGATTTCTTGCATTGGGATAAAGCTTTTGTTTTGGAACTTGGAACAAATCCATCATGGAGAGGTAGGAGCTTGGCTCTTGAAATGCTACTTTTTTCTTTATGAAAATGTTAATGTGTGAATGCTTTAGCATGCTTGTGGGCTATTGGGTGGATGGCCTAGGAATGGTGTAGGAGAAGACAATGGGTTTTATTTTGTGGGAGGAACAAGTGTGTTTTAGGGAGGTGTAAGGGAGGATGGAGTTGGGATTTGGGTTCCACATTACAAAGAAATAGCTTGCATTTATTTACTTGTTATGGGGTGCCATAAGAGGTTGGGGAGGCATAAGGAAATGTGAGGAATAAGGGGTACTTGGGGAGGCATAAGGAATGTCAGGGTTTTTATATACTATATTTTGGCGGTTTGTAATTCAGGTGGTGATACCCATTTCCCCTTTTGGGAGGCATAAGAAGCATCCCCCATAGTTTATTTCTCCTTTGGCTTGTTGATGAAGCCTCAGTAATGTTTGTCATGCTTTAATGTAGTTGTAAACTACATTTTGTTTTGGACTATGTTTTTATTGTGAAAATGTTGCTTGTGTGTTTATGGAAGCCTGTTGTTACGATGAGTTGGATCACATCTTTTATTGCACTATGGTTGGGGCTCGGGGCCAATGAAGAAGGATGGCTTCTCCTCTTCATTAGATGTCTTGGTTGGGTGGAGAGCGTTGCCTTTCCCCTACTCCTGTTGTGACCAAATTGGAAGAATGAGAAATACACATGTTGCTATTCTGGAGAAAGGAAAAAGACAGTTGGACAGTCCCTTGTTGAGATAAATTTTATTGTAACCTTTCCCACTTGAAGTGGATGAACTTGTAAATGTTTTGTAATGGAAATATGTTGTGTTGATTATGAAAGTTGTAAGGTGAAATGTAAAAGAGATAAACTCTATTTTTGTTTTGAAAGAATGTGAAAGAAATTACATTCGAAGAATAAAAGAAGGATGTTACAAAGTTGTCTTTTGGAATCAATAAATGATGTATTACCTTTCTCAAATTACACTATGGTATTGAATCTGATCTTTTAAATGTAATTGAAATCTTTGATTGAAAGAAAGAAATGTGTATGAAGGAAATGTAATACTGTTTTGTGAAGTGCATGATTTGAAAAGAATAAAAGTTACATTCTTGTCTTTATCATTTGATTGAAGGAATGAAATCTTTTGAAACTAGCATGAAATAAATTCATTTGTAAGGCAAGTAAAATAAGAACCATTGAGTTAATTTTGTTGTTTCCATTTTTGCTTCATTTTAAACTCTGTAACTTTTACCATAAATGAACAGATTGAATGTGCAATCAAGAAATAATAATGAAACATTAAAATTGAACATGCCAAGATATAAATGAGTTCAATTAGACAAAAACACTTAAAGGAAATCTTTCAAAACCTAGCAAAACCGAGTTCAAAGCTTTCATAGTTGTTTCTTTGTCAAGAAATGTAAATGTTCAAATTGCAAAGTCAAAAACCGATCGACAAATTGAATCTTGAAATCTTTCCTAAATCCACCTAAGAACAATTCTCCATGTCTATTTGATAGGTTGAGAGAGGAATAAGATCAAATTGAACAATTCTCATAAGTTAAAATTTACTAGTTTACACTTTGTAAAAGCATGCACGAGATCATTTATGTGAAATTGACCCCTTAAACTCTATCAAAACTAAAAATTAATGAATCCTGTGCTAATATGACGTCGAGAGCTTTCTAGAAAGTCCTCATTTTCCCAATACTGAGCTCTCTAGAAAAATTTATGGCCTTTGAAGTTTTTCTTCATTTGGCATTGAAAAATAAAATAAAAAAATCATTCCATAATTTTCCTAACTAATCCTTGGTTGTTCTTGGGTCTCAAGCGGGTTTTTTTGGTGGCATCACACTAGTTTTTCTTCATTTCAAATTGTCTTATCTTTGAAAGTACAACTAAAAAGTTCTCATGTCATAGACCATATAGCTATGTGTGAAACATGACACAGTATGGGATCCTTTTGTATGGTTTTGCGCTTGTGCTTAGATACTTTTTTAATGCATCTTTTACTTAAGTTTCTTGAATTTTTTTTTTTGTATTTTTCTCTATATTGCACAACCATGGAAAATATTGTAATCACTTGCAACAAGTAAAATGTCTAGATACATATAATACCATTAATAAAATCATTAGATAAAAATTAGTGTCCGGGTAATGTTATATTAACATTGGTGTTCAACAACTTCGAAATAATCAAAAAAATTTATTACTTCCCATCATGTACGAGAAAGACACACATATTTCTCCTATTGTAGGATCAAGTAGTTTATGTAATATAATTCAAATCCATATATGTTCTCTTATGTTAATAAAAAAAAAGATAATGGGATGAATATAGACTAGAGAATGTATGCAACATTGTAGTAGTGTGGTATAATGAGTTTCATTTATTATAATGAACCCTAATGTCTTCGAAAATAATTGAAAATTCATATAAGGGTTTTATTTTTATATGACATGGTTATAGGAAAATTGAGTTCTTGTAAATGTATGAATATGTACTCTTCAATCCAATTAGGTGCTTCAAATATGATAAAGTTCCTAAAATAAAATATTTGTAACATCTTTATGGAGGTTTCTGAGATCCTTAAATGCTTTAGTGTTTAAATTTAAAATAGGAGGTATTTGTGAGTGTCAAATGAATTTTGAAGTGCATTCGAATTGCTTATATTGGTTACCATATGTCAGATATTAACATTATGGATTACCTAAGAAGATGAAGAAAGTCAAATAGTGCTTTCAAAATTCATATAAGAGTCGTATATGGATTTTTCCGTAGTTGTATAGGTCATACAGGACTGTATTCCACTTTGGATAGAAATATATGTTATTTTTGGATGGTAGTGCTAAAAATGATAATGCTCAACAATGATACCTTGGGTTTAGTTACTAATTTACTAAGTTAATATTATCTAGATGAATAATAGAGCAGTGAGCAAAGATTAGCAAGCCAACAGAGGGAGAGAGATATTATTGATTCGGATGAGAATGTCAATATTTGTCCGAGCATCAAATTAAATTAAAACAGGTCATTTTACAAGAATAAATTACCAAATTTGAGTTTCTACAAATCCCCCTTTATGTAATTGAAAATTATATGCATAGAGGAAAAACTTAAGTGTGCACAAACATTTTATCTTCACTCGATAGTTTTTTTCTTCATGTTAGGTATTGGCATGGTTTATGAGGATATCAAAAAATACGGTGCGATCAATGTCCATATTATAAGTTCAAAGATAAATAAAAATCAATTACAGTTGTGACTTTATAAAATTGAACATATAAATAGTAGAGTAAAAGATAAACACAACATAGAAAGAATACACTTGTTCATTTTTTATATTGAGGAGATCACATTATTGTTGTACTTAGGATTCTTGGAGTTGTTGTTAAAGTACTTAAGGATTGGAGGTGACTATTTTCCATGTGTGTCGAAGGATAAGAAAAAGTAGGATATGTGGGTGAGCTCATATGACTCATCATTAGACAATGGAAGTAAAGAAGTACCCCAATAATTGGGAAGAGTAGTGTATCTAAGCATGTATCAACTATTATATCTTACCACACAAATATAAAAGAGGAAAGGAAGAAAAACTTAGGAAAAAATTAGTCACTTATTTATCTTACAACACCATAGACTATACAATCAAATTATGCATCTATGCACTATGCGTGCACACACGTGTGTTTTTTTAACTAAGCATGCTTATGTAAATACAAATTAATGGAAATGGTGAGAAGTGCCATTACTAAGAAACTTGTATCCATCATTATTTCCAAGTAATGTAATGGAAAAGGGTTTAAGTCTTCGTGAACTATTTATGATGCTAGGAGTTGTGCCATTTATGTTTGAATATGTACTAGAAACATTTATAAGTCTAAATGTTATGAAGTGTAAAGTAATCATTCTTAAACAATTATTTCATGTGTGATTACCATATGTGTTTTATTGAAGGTGTTTGAGGGAATGAAATATTTGGAATATGAGGGAAAACTAGGATAATTACATAAGAATAGATCCAAAAATACATTAACACCATATTTTATTTTAAATGGTTATAATGTTTCATGAATATTTTGGATTGAGTATGATGCTAAAAATTTACATAAGTACAATATTATGTGGCATACTAATGGAGTTAGATAGTTCAAGACATAGTCTATTAAATTTTAGAAGTTATTTACTCCATGTAGTGCCCACTTCCCTTCGACACTTTTGATATTGATCATGATACTATTGACTATATTATGGACATTATTATAGTTTTGATTTAGTATGGTGTTAGATGTCAGATCATGGATTATTGTTGACTCTGATTCATATATGATGCATGATGATTGTTAGAGACATTTTATATAGATGTTGACATGTTGTTGGACATGGTTATATATATATTTATGGATGTTGTTAGGACATGTGATATTTGGATATATTGAGTAGACCGAGAAAATTGAATTTAAAATTGATGATTATATAGTTGTTGATGAAATTGTAAGTGATATTGTTGATTGTCTAGATGTTGTTGTGATTCATATATATTGATGATTTTGAAATTATATTATATTCATTTGGATGTTCTGATATGGCCATGAGGCCGAAGGGGTATTTGTATTGTGTAGGTTAAAAATATCACAACAAACATCGGGGGATTGGAGACCAACCACATTGGAATTCTAGATGAATTCAACAAGGTCACCATGGAAACTTGTATTGTTCGTGTGTGTGTGTTTGATTGTTAGGGATTCCCATGGGGGGATCACCTTTAAATGTGACCAAGGGTTATGTGTATTTATTTATTTGGTTCCTTTTTATTGATGTTTGTATGTGTTTATTAAGTGATGTGTTTACCCCTTTCATTATTTATTAATTGTGGTAAATTAATGTGAGTAAACATGTTGTTAAAATTAATCAACCAACTTGGGTCATAAGAAAGTAATTATTGGAGTGGTTGACTCTTGTATTAAATGTTGTAAGATATGTGTAAGCAATGTGTAAAGTAATTTTGGAGTATGAAACACTCCACCTCCTTTTGAAATTCAAAATTGTCCTTGGAGGCTTATTTTGGAAGCTTATGGGACAAGTTCAACTTGTCCCATACCTCTTAAATTTGCATGCCAACCTTACCTATTGTTGGAGGGTTTAAATCGAGCCTTCATTATGCATTTTTGTAAGTCAAGTTGTATGATTTTATTGCAATTTCGTACATGCTTTCAGTTTCAGTCCTTATGAGGTGTGGGTTTGATTTGAGTGTGTAAGTAAAAATGTCATTTATTCACTTGCTTATTTATTGTGCCTTGGAGATTGAAGTTGACTTATGAGTTGGAGTTGAGGATGTGTGATGTGGCATCCCAAATGGATCCACTTCATCCTCTTCTCTTTCCTCTTCTATATATTTGAATTCCTTTTCTAGTTTTGGGGTTACTTCACCTTGCATTGCTTCATTTTGGGTGACTTCTTTTGGTTTTGGGAGCTCTTGCAATTTTGGAGAAAGTTGGAGATTGTTGAATGCTTGTGGATTATTGATCTTGGACTATTTTACATTGGAAAGCTTGTTGTTTGGAACTTTGGAAAAAAATTTCTTCCCCTGCTCCGCTGGTCCACTTTTCTCCTCTAGGAGAATTTTCTCTCCGAAGTCCGCAGCCTGAGTTGGGGAAAATTTTCCTCCCAGGTGCCCATAGGCCCGCTCTTTGAAAAATTTTCACCCCAAGTTCTGCTGGTCCATAACTTGAGAAATATGAGGAGATAGGAGGACTTCTTTATAGCCCCGTAGAAGGTGATGAAATTCCCTATCTAATGGGAATGTTTTTAGGTAGTTTTAATTGCATTAATAATGGGAAAATCAGATTTAATCCTTAATCGATTTATGGGAGTGGGTAAGTCAGAATTTACTCTGATGATTTTAAATATGTATTCTTTTCCCCCACTGTAATTAAACCTTGCTCTTGTTTTAGATCTTGTGGAATTAAATACCTTGGGTATTTAATTGTTTTGGTCCCTTAACCCTAAAATTTTAATGAGGGAATATTTAGCTAAAATGTCAATGTAATCAATGACTAAATTATTCCCTAAGAAGATTTGAGTTAGGTGTGGAATTATTACACTTGTTGCTTTATAATGTTGAATTAGTAATTATTATAATGGGAAACGTTATCAGTTGAATTTAATTGTCCTTGAGACTTTGGTTGTTAACACTTTAAAAAATAAAATTATTCCATAATTTTGTAACTAAACCTAGGTTGTTCATGGGTCTCAAGTGGGAGTTTTTAGTGGGCATTACACTTGGTATTAGAGCCGTGGGTTCAAAGCTTGGACCCTTGGGTACACTAGAAAACTTGAGACATGAAATGTAAACCTAACACACTTTTGAATCTAAGAAAACAAACTTATTTGAAAATTGAAAAAGAAATGCGTATGAAGAAATATTACATTACTCTGTTAATTTGAACTACCAAAATTAAAATAATAATTTGTTTGAATTGTTGTAATCACTCAGTGGTATTTTTCCTGAACCCGGGTAACTAAGAATGTCAAATTAAATTGATTTTTGTGAACTTCGCATGCAGTGGAAAACTTGGTTCACCTTTGAAAATGTGTTATTTTACAAGTCCGAAATCTTGATTTAATTGTATGGAGTGATTCTTGTGGTTGGACAATAGTGGTTATGTTCTAGGGTCGAAAGAGTTAATTAGAAGATGTTTAGAGGTTCCTTCCTTCGAGTAGTTAGGAAAGTTGGTCAGTTTTTCATTTTGTTACCCGTATGGGAGAGTGGACATTAATTCAGGGTGTTGTTTATGACCCAATCCTACGCATGTGTCCTTCGAACGACCTCGAGGTAGAGTACCCATATGTCAGCCATAAAGGTCTGCAAAGTGAATGTGGTGTTAACGTTTTGTATTTTACATTCGTAAACTTGTGGCATTTTATCAAGGACCAACATCTTATTTTATGATTGGATTGAGAAGCTCTAAGGCTCTTCTAGTTATTTATATTTTTGGGAGAATTTTAAGACTTTGCAATGCGGCTACTTAGCCACTTTCATTAATTGCCGATATTTCTTGGACTTTATTTTGATTGGTGAGTCAGAGCTCATTATGTTGTTTGCTTAGCTAAACATTACGTGGATTTCTTCTTGCATGATGATGAGTTGGTTCTATGCTACTTGTATTCATACATTTTGTCGTATGGGGGTACACCCTATGTGTCTTGAATGTCCTCTTAGGTGCTTAAAGTTATGCCTTGGTTTTAGATGCATGGAAGCTTGAGTGTATCTAGGATATTAGAGTGACCTTTTCATTACTCGGCCTTGTTGGGAAGAGAGTTCGTTGTGTTGTGCATTCTAGTTGGCAGCCTATTAGTAGTGGTGGTGATTCTCTTACAATCCAGTAAGAGCTTGAACCTTGTCGAAGTAGAGGTGTTTAATTGTGGGTTGATCAATTATGGTGGGATTGGTTTGTTTTTTTTGGTCATTTGTGGATGTTAGTAGAAAAGTGTTTGTCTGGTAGTGGTTTCTCTTCGATGGCATGCTAAGTTTTATCAAGAGTTCCTCATTTCATTATATTAAGTAGTAACTTGAGGATTGTATGCATCTTGGTAATTATGGTTAGATTTAATCCCATTCGAGTATTGTGTGTAAATTAAGTGTGTTTTTTTCCCTCTTGACCTATAAATAAGTCTACCCTTTCCTTAATTTTTTTAGTTACTATGAATAATACTCTATGACCTATTAATTTTGGATTACGTGGAGACACTTATGGATGCTTTGAGTCTTTTGGACCATGAAATTGGTGATGATAGTGTAATTAGACCTTGATAATTTAAACTCGGTGGTATTTAATAATGTGATTCTTCTTGCGAAACTGTAACTCTTGGTCGTAAAGCCATGTTAAATAAATAGTTGATTGGTTACTTAAATTTGATGCTTTCTAATGAGTATGTGGTGTTCTTATAGTTAAAATATTTCCTTGTCATTTTGATTTCTTGCTTAGTGGTATCCTGGTAACATGGGTGTAGATTTGAAAACTTTCCTTGTCTTATCATGTGAGTAAAATGTTTTTCGCTAAAACAACAAACATTGTTAAACCCTAGTAGATTAGTAAAATTAATTATGTTCCTTTAATGGGCCTTCCTTGTAACTTATTTTGAGACTTGTAGAGACCAACTAGAAATATTTGATGATGCTTGTAATTAATTGGAAAACCCTTGAAATATTGTTGTGATCCATGTTGGTTGATAGATTCCTAGTTCTTACAAAATTAATAATGTGTTTTCTATGTTGAATGTCCCTTGTTTTCCTTAGAATTAAAAATATAATGTTAATTTACCTCTCTCTCCCATAAAAGTAATAGTGTGATATGTTTACCCTTCCTTCCCTTTAAATTTTTAATTGACAAGTTGACTCACCCAAACATCATAAAACTATAATTGAGGAGATTTGGCCTTGAAGCTTAACAAATAAATTGGAACATAGAAAGAGAAAATGGTTCTTGCTTTAACCTTGGTAGATTAATAGAAGAAAAAAAAACATGTAGAAGAACAAAAAAGGAAAAATTTGTCCATCTACCTCCCCTAGGAGTAAAATAAATACTATTTCTCTTTTCTGCCTTTATATAATGGTGAGATATCATACCCCCTTAGTGGTCCTTATAACACAAAGCTGTGATGTCATAATGGGAGGAATTTTAATTAAGAAAACTCGTAAAGGAATGTGCTTAGCAAATGAAATTACAAATTTTGACTTAATTAGTTGAGTTATGAAATAAGTAATATTTATGTGTATTGAGTGCAATGTTTAGTTGAACATGTAGTTACGTAGCCTACCGAAATTGTGAAACACCTGGTGGATAACAATGTGTTCTAGTTGCTTAGTACTTTCTTATTCATAGATGTATGTGCCTTTCTTGTGGGAGTTTTGGTTCATCACACCTTTATCGTCCCATAGCTTGATGAGTGTGAGTTGTGGTCCTTTTGGATTGAGACTTATCTCGTTGTTTAAGAAGCAACCTCCTTGCGTGTTGTCTTGTCCTTAGAGACCTAAGTTATTGTAATTTTAAGGCAACATATGTTAAGGATATAAAATAACTTTGGGAAGTCTTATTTTCTTCATATTTTCTTGGGTCACCTTGTTATTGTTTCCCCTTTTCCATTAGGATGGAAAGTGCAAGATGATGTTATTCACTTTTGATACGATGCACCCTTGGATTGTAGTTGGACCCCATGTTACTTGTTCTTCTCCCTAGCGACCTTGAGTGGTCCTTGGTGTTTCTTGTGCTCTCTTTATGGTTATTCCGAGCTTGAGTAGGAAATAAGATAAATAAATCCCATTGTGCTATAATGTATGGTACTTGTATTGATATGTTAGTTGCTAGGGAGATATATATATATATATTCTTTTTTGCTAAACGGTTGACTTCTTTAGATTTGGTTGGTATGGTGTGTTTGATTCTTAAAACAAAAGTGTAAAAATCAGACTATAGGAAAACTTGTGGTCTTGAATTCACTTTTATTACCATGAAAAGTTAATTGTACCCTCTCGAGTTATAGAAGTGCTTTCCTTGAATAGTTCCTTGATTTTAAATGTTTTGCTGATTTAGGTGTCCTTGTTGATTAACCTCATCCTGTGTGATCCTCAAATTGTGGGACCTTGAGTAGATTTGTTCCTTACGCAAATTTTTTCATAGTTGATTTTTGCTAGCCTTGTCTAGATAACGAACCTTGAAATCATGGCTTAAACTTAGTAGAAACCTTAACTTTTATTATTGTAGTATGTTGTATTCCTTGGGAAACTATGTGGTCGTTCTCAAAATCATGGAATCATCCTTATTATTCCTTTACTTGGTGGTTACTCTTAATACTCTTTTGAACTCTTCATGTTATATTTTTATGTGTGGTATCTTGGTTCATAGCGTAAATTTACTCTCTAGATTTAAGTGTTCATAGCCTTGCATGCAGAAAGTTTAGAACTCATCCCTTGTAATCTCCCTTCTTCTTGATGAATTGCATTAGACCAAAATTAGGTGCTATAGACCCACACTTGTTCCTATCTCTCTTTTCGGTGACTTCAGGAGGAATTCAAGTCTAAGGTGAGGGGGATGTAGTGCCCACTTCCCTTCGACACTTTTGCTATTGATCATGATACTGCTGACTATATTATAGAAATTATTATAGGTTTGATTTAGTATGGTGTATGGACATTATTATGTGTTTGATTATTGTTGACTCGATTCATATATGATGCATGATGATTGATAGAGATATTTTATATAGATGTTGACATGCTGTTGGACATGGTTATATATATATATGGATGTTGTTAGAACATGTGATATTTGGATATATTGAGTAGAGTGAAAAATTGAATTTAAAATTGATGATTATATAGTTCTTTGATGAAATTGTAAGTGATATTGTTGATTGTTTGGATGTTGTTGTGATTCATATATATATTAATGATTTTGAAATTATATTATATTCATTTGGATGTTCGATATGGCCACGAGGCTAAAGGGGTATTTGTCTTGTGTAGGTTAAAAATATCACAACAAACATGGGGGGTTGGAGACCAACCACGTTGAAATTCTAGATGAATTCGACAAGGTCACCATGGAAACTTGTATTGCTCATGTGTGTGTGTTTGATTGTGAGGGATTCCCATGTGGGGAATCACCTTTAAATGTGACTAAGGGTTATGTTTATTTATTTATTTGGTTCCTTTTTATTGATGTTTATATGTGTTTACCCCTTTCATTATTTATTAATTGTGGTAAATCAATGTGAGTAAACATGTTGTTAAAATTAATTAACCAACTTAGGTCATAAGAAAGTAATTATTGGAGTGGTTGAATCTTTTATTAAATGTTGAAAGATATGTGTAAGTGATGTTTACGAGATGTGTAAATTAATTTTGGACTATGAAACACTCCACCTCCTTTTGAAATTTGAAATTGTCCTTGGAGGCTGATTTTGGAAGCTTATGGGACAAGTTAAACTTTTCCCATACCTCTTAAATTTGCATGCCAACCTTAGCTATTGTTGGAGGGTTTAAATTGAGCCTTCATTATGCATTTTTGTAAGTCAAGTTGTGTGCTTTTATTGCACGTTATTACATGCTTTCAATTTCAGTCCTTATGAGGCGTGGGTTTGATTTGAGTGTGTAAGTAAAATTGTCATTTTTTCACCTACTTATTTATTGTGCCTTGGAGATTGAAGTTGACTTATGAGTTTGAGTTGAGGATGTGTTATGTGGCATCCCACATGGATCCACCTCATCCTCTTCTCTTTTTGCTTCTATATATTAGAATTCCTTGGCGTGTTTTGGGGTTTATTTCACCTTGCATTGCTTCATTTTGGGCAACTTCTTTTGGTTTTGGGAGCTCTTGCAATTTTTGGAGAAAGTTGGAGATTGTTGAATGCTTGTGGATTATTGATCTTGGACTGTTTTACATTGGAAATCTTGTTGTTTGGAACTTTGGAACAAACTCCATCATGGAGAGGTAGGAGCTTGGCTCTTTAAAATGCTCTTCTCTTATGTATGCATATGTAACTGTTGTGAATGTTTTGATATTGTTTGTTGGCTGGTTGGGTAGATGGCCTAGGGATGGTGTAGGAGAAGACTATGGGGCACTTTGTGGGAGGCATAAGTGTTTTGGGGAGGTATAAGTGTGGAGGGAGTTGGGATTTAGGTTCCACCTTACAAATAAATAGCTTGCATTTCTTTACTCGTTATGGGGTGCCATAAGAGGTTGGGAGGCATAAAGAAATGTGAGGAATAAGGGTACTTAGGGGAGGAATAAGGGCATGTCAGGGATTTTAAATGATATATATATTTTGGCGGTTTGTTCTCGGTGGTGATACCCATTTCCCCTTTGGGAGGTATAAGCGGCATCCCCCATAGTTTTTGCTCCTTTGGCTTACATGATGAAGCCTCGGTGTTGTTTGTTGTTTTGTTTTGCGGTGATAAATTGTAGTTTTTTGGTATGTGTTTTACATGAGAAATCTATCTTTGTGTTGTGGAAGCCTATTGTTGCCATGAGTTGAATAAAAAGCATTTCTTATTGCAATGTGGTTGGGGCTCGGGGTCCAATGAAGAAGGATGGGTTATCCCTTTTCATTGGATGTATTGGTTGCATTGAGAGCGTTGCCTTTCCCCTGTTCTATTGTGACCAAATTGGAGAATGATGGAAATTCATACTGCTATTTTGGAACTGAGAAAGAAGACAGTTTGACAGTCTTTGCTGAGATCATTTCTTAATGTAACCTTTTCCCACTTGAAGTGGATGATTTTGTATATTATTTGTGATGGAAAGATGGTATGTATGGGCTATGAAAGTTGTAAATTGAATTGTGAAAGAGATATACTCTTTTTTTCTACTTTTGAAAGAATGTGAAAGAAATTTTATTCTATATATTGCAATTGAGGAATGAAAGAAGAAATTGTAACGGTATCTCTTTGAATCTGTTGGTGCAAATTCTGAGTTTGCACACTTTGCCTTAATTTTCTATATCCTTTTTTGCTCAAATTTTTTTTATTTGCTCCAGTGGGTGATCTGCAACTCCTTTTGTCCGGTTGAGTGCGGTCAAGATGCCTTTGATATTATCACTTTTCCCTAATTTGAAACAAACTTTCAAGTTGTCCTCTTGTGTGCCCTAATTCCTTTATTTTTTGGGTGTGTCATTTTCCCATTGCCAAAATGTGTAAGAAATTCGGGCTTGATCAAATCCCATTTATGTGCAAGTGGAATCCTAATCCCTAGTCAAAAACAATGTTAAATCATGCTTCACTTGAATTAAAACCAAGAAATCTGTCCTCATGAAAAATTTGATTTCGAGGGGCATCCCACATATTTTTACGTTTTGATGGGTGTATGGGTGTATTCTACACGTCAATTTTATCATCAAAACACAATGCTAAAGTGGCATGTTTCTATTGGCCGGGAGTGGTCGCGAAAAAATTGTAAGTTGTTATTTTTGAAAAATTGACAAAGGAAAAGTTTGCTCTGTGACCTCACGTTTCTTCTGACAAGTATGCCTACGTGGCACGATTTGATTGGTTGATGGATCGGCGGTTGGTGGGCCACACTTAGGAAATTTTCTTCCATTTTGGAAAATTTCTTAAAATCAAATTTTTACCGAAGGCCTGTAGTGAATGGCATGATGACACGTGGCATAGGAAGGTCAGGTGGATGGCGAAAGACTTGGGAAAATTTTGATGTTTTTGGCTCAGGGTGTCAGAGGAAAAATTTGGCCCGCGAGCCCATGCCCAATGGGAAGGTGACACGTGTCCAGGAGAGTCAGCATAGAGAGGCGAATAGTTGGAATTTTTTTGAAGTTTTTGGCTTTAAAATGCTAAAGGAAAAATTTCAAGTTAGAGGCTGCATCGAATAGGAAAGTGACACGTATGCATGGGGATGAATTGGAGGGGTATAGGTTTGGAGAAATTTGAAGTTTTTAACTTCAAAGGGTAAAAAGAAAATTTTGGCTCGAGAGCCCGTGAAGAATGAAAAGCGGACATGTGTCCCAGATTTGGTGGGGATTTTGAGCGCGGGAGAAATGTTGGAAAATTTACAAATTTTGGCGAAAAATCTCAAAACCAAAAACTTGTCCGTGGCCCCGACGGGAAAATTTGAAGGTGCCCCCCTGCATCCAATCAGGGGGTGACACGTGGCACAATTCAAAGGGGAAAAAGGAGAGCACTGTCTCACAAATTTCTTAGTGACTTATGGAGTTTTAAAGGAAAATTTAGAGGGTCAGCTCCGCACCCAATGGGAGGCTGCCATGTAAGCGGAAGAAGCAGCGAGTGTTCGGGCCCATGGAAAATTTTGAGAAAATTTTCCTTTTCTCAAAAAAGTCACAAAATTCATCAAATTGGCTTGCGGTTTTTGTAGGGCCCACAGGAGGACATGTGGCGTGTCACAGGGGCTCACGGGGAAAATGTTCAAAATATTCCCGAAGTCAAAAAGGTTTCAAATGCAATTTTAGAGGCATGGACCCGAGCCAATCATCTTACGACACATGTCCAGCCCTATCAGGGTTCAAAAAAGGTAATTTTGGCTTATGTGTGTGGAATCCTATCGGACACGTAGGGATTTAAATCAACGATTCTTTGAGTATTTCATTTTTGGGCGCCATTGGAGCTCAAAAGAACTTGGAATCATCATTTTTGCACCAAATCACATGAAATTTTATATGAATCCACATCCCCTTGGCCCTTTGAGTGCAGTGGCATCATTCTTTTGAGATAATTCGGTGCCGTATGATGTTTTTCATGAAATATTTTTCTTAGCCCGTGTAAAAATGTGAAAAGTAAAAAATTAAAGTTGTAGAGTTAAAATGATGAGGGAAAAAGGTGGGAAATGATTGCAAATGCATGATGGCATGGTGGAATGACAAAAATGTGACCCTGGGATTGATAAGGATCTGAATCCATGCAATATTTTAAACATTTTTGTGCATCCTGGCATTCGTGAATTTGTTTTTATAGTTTGATGTCATTTTCACAAATGGATAAGGTTTCTTCTAGCAAATTTGATCCCTTGAGCATATTATTTACTTGGGATGCAAGGATCCAAGTTGGCATAGGGTATATTATGTAATTTGGAGACATTTTGTAAGGTCTATTGAAAATTTTGGAGAAAGAGAGAAGAATTTTCACGTGGAAAAATGGAAGAAGTCCATTTTCCTTTTGGAGAAACTACCCGAGAGCCATTTGGATTCCTGTTTACATCAAATGTTCATCATGTTGAGTTGGTTTCAGCTATAATGCCATCAAAAATCTTTGAGATTGTCTAAATAACATTCCCTTGCTGATATATTTGATCAAATTCTTGGATTAATTGGTTTTATCTCTTGGAAAAGCTTGCATACACTTGTATTTTAGTATGTTTTCAATTTGTGTTTCATGCTCATGTTACAATCTTGTGTTTGGGATCTTTATTGGTCATACATGGTCTCATTTCTTGTAGAGGGTTTGAAGGTATCTGTAATCTTCCATTCAGAAGAGAATTCATTTGAGTGAAGATAAACAGATTTAAATTCATCTTACCTTCCTTGTAAATTGAGGGTGTTTGTAAACCTTTGGGTGTACCTTAGGTCATGATCTAACAAGGGTTTCTAAATGCTTCATTGATATTTTCTTCAAGCCTTTGTGGTAGGTTATCAAAGTTTGTATGGAATAGTGTAGATTTGGGCATCCATATGTGCACACATCCTAGTTGAAAGAGCACTTTAAATTCATTGAAACATCTCTGTTGTTTAGGTGTTGTAATTCATTTGCAAAGTTTCTCAAAGAAGGTGATGATTTCTAGCTACTCTTTTCCCAACATCTCTCATGAATTTCATCTTAAACTAACTCATCCTACCTCAATACCCCATGCATTTGCACTTTGTGTGTCTACAAAAGACTTCAATCCTTTCACTAAAATGCACAAAGTTGATCGGGGTTTTATCATGTCTTTAGTAGCCCTAGCCTTGTTTTGAGAACATTTCCATCATTTAGTAGTGACAAATCCTTTGAGTTTGGATAATGAATACTTGATCATGTTTTCACAAGGCCTCTTTCATGTCATAATGCAAAACACAAGGATATATCCATCTCCTTAGCATATAGGGGCTGCAATAGAGGTTCTCTTACCTTGGTTGATAGGCACGACCTAAAATAGTGAGGGTTAGATCAAAACCCTTATGAAGGTGCTATCCAGCCCCTCAATTCTTGAGTGCAAACAAGTAGATAGGTGTGATCCCAGACTACAAATGACATACAAACCATCTATCTATCCTTGAGTGTCTTATGCAAGTTCTTGATGTTGTTGAGTTGTGAAGGAGATTAAATATGGATACCAATGAGAATCAATAAAGGATTGTATTACTTTACTCAAATAGCATTATTGAGTATTGAAATCGATTGTTGTATGTATTTTGAAATTCTATTGGAAGGATGAAAAAGTATCTACATATGGATAAATGTCATAATACTTTTTTTTTTTTTTTTTTTTGAATAAATATTTTAGAAATCAAAATTGTAATTTGGCATTTGAATACTTTGCTTGAGTCAACTTAGTATGTTAGATTGGGTTGGAATGAATTCATAGTTTAAAGTTGGCAAATGAAAATAAATCTATTCAAATTTGAGCTATGTTAGATAACTTTCATATTGGTAATTATTAATCAGAAATTGAACAGAATGACCTTGCAACATCAAAAAGACAAAATGAAATATCAAATTTTATTTGTAAGGTCAAAACGACCCCAAACATACCAAAATACTTATGAAAATTTTATAGAACCTTTCAAATCGGGCAAAGGCAAAATTACAGACTTCTTGTTGTATAAAATTGATAAATTTCGAATGTAAATCAATCAAGCAAACTTAACCTTGCAATATATCCTAAAATATTCCAAGTAAAATCCTCCATGCCTGTTTGGCAAGTGGAAAAAGAATTAACAACAAATTTGAACAAAATTGATAAGTTAAAAATACCAGTTCACTTTCTAAGTGACAGAAATACGTTTTCTCAAAATTTACCCTTTAAAATTTATCAAAATCAAATTCCTAATGTTATTGTGAAAAGAGGACGCCGAGAGCTTTCTAGAAAGTCCTCGTTTTCCAAAAAAACTGAGTTCCCTATCAAAATTTCTAGCCTTCTAAAGTTTTTACTTTATTTCAGGCTCAAAGTAATCTAACTGTTAAATTTTAAATGAATAAAATATTCCTTGGCGGACCTGCGGGCTAAAAATTTCCTTTTTTAAACTTTTTTCCCAAAAGGTGCAAAGTCATGAAGTTTCCCGTCGCTCCGCTAATCCATGCAAGCCTTCATTTTGTCTAAAAATGATCTAAGTCCAAATAGTTAATTTGGCAATTTTTCCTCCGCGGCCCCGCCACCCCACAACCAATCATTGATCAACACATGGCTTTGTTGGGCATCGGCGGATGTTCAAATTGATTTTAACCTAAAACAATTTCAATAATAAATTTGGAAAAAAATTTAAGTTTTCCTTACATCCCCACTCGGCCCGCATGGTAATCAGTCGCCACATGGCTTCATGATGCATCGATGAAAGAGTGGATGTTTTAAAGCCTTAATGCTTCAGAAATTTTTTTACCAAAATTTCCAAATTATCCTGGCCGGCCCACCAAACCGCACCTAATGGTTGGCTGACATGTGGCATCTTCTCACGTCGGCGGAGGTGCGAGGTTCCTTTTGACCTTTTTGCCCTTCCTTTTGAATAGTCAAAATTTCCAAATGTTCCCCACCGACCTGCTGACCCACAACCAATAAGGAGCTGCCACGTGGCCTCCCTGGGCGTCGACAGAGGTGCGGGTGTAAAATTTGCTTTGTCCCAAAAGGGAAAAAGTGCTAAATGCCTTCCCTGCTCCGCCTTGACGCCCATGTGCAGGAAATGTTTTCTTCCCCGCTCCATCAGTCCACCTTTCTCCTCTGGGCTAATTTTCTCTCTGAAGTCCGCACGCCCAAGTTGGGGAAAATTTTCCCTCCCAGGGCCCCATGGGCCCACTCTTGGGAAAATTTTCACCCCAAGTTTCGTCGGTCCATAACTTGAGAAATATGATGAGTTAGGAGGACTTCTTTATATCCCGAAAAGGTGAGGAAATTACCTATCTAATGGGAACATTTTAAGGAAGTTTGAATTTCATTAATCATGGGAAAAATCAGATTGAATCCTTAACCGAGTTCTGGGAGTGGGTAAGTAAGAATTTACTTTGATGATTTTAAATATGTATTATTTTCCCTCACTATAATTAAACCTTGCTCTTGTCTTAAATATTGTGGAATTAAATACCTTGGGTATTTAATTGTTTTGGTCCCTTGACCTAAAATTTTAATCGGGAATATTTAGCTAAAATGTCAATGTAATCCGTGATTAAATTAATCCCTAAGAAGATTTGAGCTAGGCATGGACTTATTACACTTGTTTCTTTATAATGTGGAAATCATCATACACATGATCATGTACATGACCCAAAAAATTTCATAACTATGAAGCTCATTTCATCCATGAGAATGTTTTTATCACATTTTATTTTTGTTGTAAAGATTAAATTGTTTTTCCCTTGAGTAGTTTTATACCATTCATAAACATACAAAATCTTCCACATATCGAGTATTCACTAATGCATAAGGCTATAACGTCGGTGAGTGAAATCAATATTAACGATGAAATATTGTGCCTTTGTAAGGTAAAAAAATTATAGCTTTAGTTTGATTAAAAATGAAAATAATTCTGTACCAATCATCCCTTAAACCTCTATAGTCATTGTTGTTCATGCCCTAAAAGTTATCCGATCCAATATAACAAATTTAATATGCATTATTTTTAACAAGGAGTATTTAATATTAATCAATCAACATTAGTCATCCACATTCAAAATAACACATTAATAGCCATAAAATTTATAAAAAGATGAGATGATTTATTCAAACACATTAACAAATGAGTAATTATACATGAATTGTATAAAGAGGATTTGGGTATGAAGATCAAATGTACTATTTTTGCTTCATTTCAAATTGTCTTATCCTTGAAAGTACAACTAAAAAGTTCTCATGTCATAGACCATATAGCTATGCATGAAACATGGCACGATATGGGATCCTTTTGTATGGTTTTACACTTGTGCTTAGAGACTTTATTTAATGTATCTTTTTCTTAAGTTTCTTGAATTTTTTTTTTTTTTGTATTTTTCTCTATCTTGCACAACCATGGAAAATATTGTAATAACTTGCAACAAGTAAAATGTCTAGATACATACAATACCATTAATAAAATCATTAGATAGAAAATAGTGTTTGGGTAATGTTATATTAACATTGGTGTTCAACAACTTCTGAAATAATCAAAATAATTTATTACATCCCATCATGCAGGAGAAAGACTCACATATTTCTCTTGTTACAGGTGCAAGTAGTGTATGTAATATAATTCAACTCCATATATGTTCTCTTATGTTAATAAAAAATAAGATAATGGGATGAATATAGACTAGAAAATGTATGCAACATTGTAGTAGTGTTGTATGATGTGTTTCATTTATTATACTAAACCCTAATGTATTCTAAAAACATTTGACAATTCATATAAGGGTTTTATTTTTATATGACATGGTTGTAGGAAAATTGAGTTCTTGTAAATGTATGAAGATGTACTCTTGATCAATTGGGTTCTTTAAATATGATATAGTTCCTAAAATAAAATATTTGTAACATCTTTATGGAGGTTTTACAGATCCTTAAATGATTTAGCATTTAAATTTAAAATAGGAGGTATTTGTGAGTGTCAAATGAATTTTGAAGTGCATTCGATTTGCTTATATTGATTACCATATGTTAGATATTAACATTATGGCTAACCTAAGAAGATGAAGAAAGTCAAATAATGCTTTTCAAATTCATAGAAGAGTCGTATATGGATTTTTCCATAGTTGTATAGGTCATGCAAGATTGTTCTCCACTTTGGATAGAAATATATGTTATTTTTAAATGATAGTGCCAAAAATTATAATGTTCAACAATGATACCTTGGGTTTAGCTACTAATTTACTTAGTTAATATTATCTAGATGAATAATAGAGCAGTGTGCAAAGATTAGCAAGCCAAAAGATGGAGAGATATATTATTGATTCGGATGAGAATGTAAACATTCATCCTAGCATAAATTTAAATTAAAACACGTCATTTTAAAAGAATAAGTTACCAAATTTCAGTTTCTACATATTCCCCTTTATGTAATTTAAAATTAGATGCTTAATGGAAAAACTTAAACAAGTGTGCAAAAATATGGTGCAGCAAATTTCCATATTAAAATTTCAAAGATAAATCAAAAATCAATTACGGTTGTGACTTTATAAAATTGAACATATAGACAGTACTGAGTAAAAGATAAACACAACATAGAAAGAATACACTTGTTCCATTTTTATATTGAGGAGGTCACATTATTGTTGTAATTAGAATACTTGGAGTTGTTTTTAAAGTACTTAAGGATTTGAGGTGATTGTTTCCCATGTGTGTCGAAGGATAAGAAAAATTAGGATATGTGGATGAGCTCATATGACTCATCATTATAGAATGGAAGTAAAGAAGTGCCCCAATAATTGGGAAGAGTAGTGTATCCAAGCATGTATCAACTCTTATATATTCCCACACAAATATAAAAGAGGAAAGGAAGAAAAACTTATGAAAAAATTAGTCACTTGTTTATCTTACAACACCATAGACTATACCATTGCAAATTATGCATCTATGCACTATGTGTGCACACAGGTGTTTTTAACTAAGCATGATTATGTAAATACAAATTAATGGAAATGGTGAGAAGTCCCATTACTAAGCAACTTGTATCTATCATTATTTCCAAGTAATGTAATGGATAAGGATTGAAGTCTTCGTGAACTATTTATGATGCTATGAATTGTGCCATTTATGTTTGAATATGTACTAGAAACATTTATGAGTCTAAATGTTATGAAGTGTAAAGTAATCATTCTTAAACAATTATTTCATGTGTGATTACCATATGCGTTTTATTGAAGGTGTTTGAGGGAATGAAATATTTGGAATATGAGGAAAACTCAGATAATTACATAAGAATAGATCCCAAAAATACATTAACACCATATTTTATTTTAAATGGTTATAAAGTTTCATGAATATTTTTGGATTGAGTATGATGCTAAAAATTTACACAAGTACAAGATTATGTGGAATGCTAATGGAGTTAGTTAGTTCAAGACATATTCTATTGATTTTTAGAAGTAATTTAATCCACTAAGTGAATACATTGTTTGTTTGCATAAACCTTGAAGAAGGGAGAATTATGTGTGATTCGAAAGGAATTCATGCATTTCGAGCAGAATGTTCACTAGGAAAATGTGGTGGCCATTTATAGGTTGAGCGAGACAACTTCTTGGAGGTTTGAACATGACCAATGCTCTCTTGGTAATAGATACACCTCTTCATGATTGATGATAAGAATTTTTTCCACATAATAGAAAAAGTAGTGCGATTACATTAAGGCCCAATTCAAGTAGGATATCATAGCAATTGAATAAATGGTTCTAGTGTTCTAGTAAATAAAACTAAAAAAATATATGTTATTATGTATTATAATAATACCAAGAAGACTCGATTATAGTGTACCATCAATCCTATTAATTATTTATGGATATGTATTTAAAATTGGATAAGTGGAGAGAAGGAATAACACTAAATAATTATTTATGGACATATACTTCACATTCCTCCTATGCATTTATTACTATGTAACATTAATAATCTTAATGATGGGAACATTGATAAGGAAAAGAATTTTGAAAATAATCTTTGTGAAGTTTGAAAACTCAAATTCTTATACAATTATGTTTGGAAGTAATATAATTGGTCTCGTGTTATTTTGCATGCTCTTTCTTTTGCCCTTTTTTTTCTCTTATAGGCGTTGTTTGTTTCCATTGTTTTGGGGTTATGTAAAATCTTTTGTTATTGATATTTTTTGTAACTCGATTCTCTTTTATTTTTTGTTACTTTTGGTATTCTTTGTTATATCTTGGATTTTCACATTTTTGTACGTCGGTAGGATCTGATTCATTAAATATTTATTCTTATCTAAAAAATTAAGTACTAAATGTTTTGATATAAATACATTATTGTGGTTATTGTAATTTTAGAATACCAAATAAGAAATGAATAATATTTCTAAACAGAATGAAAGTGGTGGAGAAAATGTAAAACATGCTCTTATTTCTTTATAAAATGAACATTGAGGTGGTGCTTTGGATATTTACAAATTGCTGGAACAAGAAAGTGATATATGAAGGTCTTAGAGGAACCACAATTTTCATAATATTGTATATTTATGTTCTTCTTGATAAAATTTGTTAATATTGATTGTTTCTTTTACAATGTATGCCCTTGTTATTTATATAATTTTAAAGAAACTAACGGTTCCAAGGGATTTTATATTAAAATTCCATTTTTTGTTGGTAAGATGGGAACATGATTTTATTATTTGCATTCCATGTTAAATAATTTAATTTTATAAAATTGAAAAATAAAAATGGTGTAAGATGTAACTTGTTTTTGGTCTTTTCTATAAGTAATAATCTAACTTGGTCAAGTGTACAATTCACCATGACCCAAATTCAACCCACAATTTTTGATTAAATATAAGTTTTTCTTTACATAAGAATAATTTGATTTATAAATATTCATCACAAAGTTTTATTTAATTACCATTCCTAACACATATGGTATTGATACATGAAGTTTACATATTCAAGGACTTCAACATTTGTTTGTTACACAAGTAATCCAGTTCATTTATTTTATATAAATGTGTTGAAGAATGAAAAGTAGTTTCTTTAGCGGATAATGAAGCATTGTTTCGATACATGAGCATTTATCTATATTTAACGTTTTGGTTCATCATTTATAATATTGAGGAGGAGGTAATGGAAATACAATAGACATTGGATTGAACATTCTTACTTAAACATTTTGACTAAAATGAGAGTATCAGATAAAGCTACAACATAAACTTTACTTGTAATATGTTCTTTTATACATTGGTATGTCATTTACTCGGGCACATTGTTCAATTTGACTAATAAGAATAATTGACCTCCCACTTTAAATGTCATTGAGATTTTTCAAGGGAAGTCAACCTACAAATTTTGGTGTACATGAGCCAATAATTTTAAAATGTATGAAGCTCATTTAATTAAAAGAATTTAATAATCATATGTTAATGAATCTTGGAAATATGTAAGTGTATTTACCTAAAGTTGTATAATGTTGTACATGAATATATAAAATCTCGCATGTGTTTTTATACCCTAATGTTACGAGGATACAACAAGTGCGAAGATTAATATTAACGATTATCTATTGTTCCATATAAGAAAATAATTGTGTTTTTTATTTGATTAGTAAATAACATATTTATAAAAATAGTACCTTTAAAGATCATATTCAATGGTGTTTACAATATAAAACTTATTAGAATCAATATAAGTTATTTAGGATGTATGTTTTTATTACAAAGGATTCTTTCAAATTATTTATTTAACATTACCCTTGCATATTCATGCCAACACATTAATACCTATAACAATATTAAAATGATATGATCATTTCTTGAAACACACAAAGGGATACAAATTTATAAGTGCATCATGGCATATCTAATATCTTGGTTCGCGAAGTGCAAAGAAATCAAGCTTGTGTGGCTGATGGATGGGAAGATACATTGGGCTGTGTTTGCATTCCTCGTGCCTTTGACAAAGTGGAACCTACAACAACTCATTTCAGAAAAGATTTTTGAGGAACACAGTCCTTCTCGGGAGGCGAAGTGGAAACCAATCAAGGAATGAGATCAAATCCTATGCACGGTAGCTCATTCTTCCGAATAATTCTTCTTCTTTCTCTCTCTTTTCTCTTCTCACCCATCACTCTCTCTCATCAATGTTATATTTTTGCATTGAGGTTTGCACTTTTTAATATAACTTTAAGTGACTTTAGAAACATAATGTAAAATTTAAGTAATCTTGATTTTATAAAAGGGAATTAAATATTTAAGTGGAATATGAATAGTCTAAAGTCAAATTAAAGTATTTGAAAAGTCACCGAGAAGATGAAGCTTTACCTTTTTTTCTAAAAATTGTAAGAAGCTCCTCATTTGAGCTTCTTTCCGAGAAAAATTCTTATACTTCTTAAACATTGGAGTTATTTTTTGGAAATTCATGAGAGAGATATCCTTATAAAGAGCTTCAATAAAGGAAGAAGGAATTTTAGCCTTTTTTTGACTAATGAGTTTAGTGGTACTTTGTGCTCATTAAATGCTATTTAGTATTGTTGCTTTTACATAGATTTGATTTCTTCTAAATTCAATTACATGTAATTAAATTTACGGCTCCACTTGCGGCATTAGTTTCTTTTTTCTAACTTTCTCACTCCCTTTCCCTCTTTCCTAGAAAATTCATCTCTTGCGAGATATATGGAATCTTTTGCGGCGCAGGTTAGTGGAGTGCCCGGTTGGATCCCTAACCGAAAGGTCACAATGATATAACTTTATTTTTACTTTTGCATACACGTATGGAAGCGGAACTCATTAAGTAGAGGGACTTAGACTCCCAGAGCGCTGAAAAGATAACCACCAATTTGTCCCTTACTAATTTTATCACCAACAATCTTAAATATAGATGAAAGCGGAATGTATACCTTCTAGACATGGGAAGGATATATATATATATATATATATATAGCCTATGCGGGAGTAGTTCCTTTATAAATTATTTTAGAGGAAGGTGACTATTATATGATTTTTCCAAGTAAGTGATATTTGACAAACATGACCTCACAAATATAAAATAGAAGGATCGACTTGTAACACTGCTAAAATATCCCACTTGAGACCCATGAACAACCTAGGTTTATTTACAAAATTATGGAATAATTTTCTATTTAATGTGTTAACAACCAAAGTCTCAAGGAAAATTAAATTCAAGCTGATAACTTTTCCTATTATAATAATTACTAATTCCACATTATAAAAGCAATTGTAATAAGTCCACACCTTGCTCAATTCTCATTGGGGATTAATTTAATCACTTGATTACATTGACATTTTAGCTAAATATTCCATGACTAAAATTTTAGGGTTAAGGGACAAAAACAATTAAATACCCAAGGTATTTAATTCCACAAGATCTAAGACAAGATCAAGGTTTAATTACATAGTGGGGGAAAAGAATACATATTTAAAATCATCAGATTAAATTCTTACTTACCCACTCCCAGAACTCGGTTAAAGATTCAATTTTATTTTTCCCATGATTAATGTAATTAAAAATTCTTGAAAATATTCCCATTAGATAGGGAATTTCCTCACCTTTCCGGTGATATAAAGAAGTCCTCCTAACTCCTCATATTTCTCAAGTTATGGACCAATGGAACTTGGGGTGAAAATTTTCCCAAGAGTGGGTTTGCGGAGTAAAATTTTCCCAACTCAGGCCTACGGACTTCGGAGATAAAATTCACTCAGAGGAGAAAAGTTGACCGGCGGAGTGGGGAAAAAAACTTTTAGCAATTTTTCCCTTTTGGGACAAAGTGAATTTTACACCCGCACCTCCGCCGACACCCAAGGAGGCCATGTGGCAGCTCCTTATTGGTTGTAGGTCAATGGGTCGGTGGGGAACATTTGGAAAATTTGACTATTCAAAATGAAGGGAGAAACAGTCAAAAGGAACCTGCGCCTCGGCAACGTGAGAAGATACCACATGTCATCCAACCATTTGTTGTGGTTTTGGCGGGCGGTGGAGATAATTTAGAAATTTTGCCAAAATATTTTTAGAAGTGTTAAGGCTTAAAAGATCTGCTCCTCTATCGACGCCTCTTGAAGCCACATTGCAACACTTGATTACTGCGGGATGGCGGGGTTGTGGGGAAAACTTACAAATGTTTCTACCTTTATTTTTAAAAGTGCTTAACATTAAAATCGATCCGAGCCTCCTCCGACTCCCAATGAAGCCACGTGTCGATCAATGATTGGTTGCGGGCGGTGGGGCCATGGAGGAAAAATTACCAAATTAACTTTTTGGACTTAGATCATTTTTAGAAAAAATGAAGGCTTGCGGATTAGCGGAGAGGTGGGAAACTTCATAGCTTTGTACCTTTTGGGAAAAAAAAAAAAAAAGGAAAGTTTTAGCCCACGGGTCCACCCAAGAATATTTTACTCATTTAAAATTTGACAGTTAGATTATTTTGAGCCCGAAATGAAGTAAAAACTTTAGAAGGCCATAGCTTTTGATTGGGAACACGATTTTTGGCAAACAAGAAATTTATGGAAATATCTGGACATCCTTTTTTCACATCATCCTTAGGAATTTTATTTTGATAAAGTTTAAAGGGTCAATCTTGAGAAAACGTCTTTTTATCACTTAGAAAGTGAACTGGTATTTTTAACTTATCAATTTGTTCAAATTTTTGTTAATCCTTTTTCCACTTGCCAAAAAGGCATGGAGGATTTTACTTGGAAGATTTTAGGATAGATTGAAAGGTTAAGTTTGCTTGATTGATTTGCATTCAAAATTTATCAATTTTATACAGTAAGAAGTCTGCAATTTTTCCTTTTCCCGATTTGAAAGGTTCTATAAAATTTTCATAAGTATTTTGGTATGTTTGGGGTCATTTTGACCTTACAAATAAAATTTGATATTTCATTTTGTCTTTTTGATGTTGCAGGGTCATTCTATTCAATTTTTTTAATAATTGTCAGTATGAAAGTTATCTAACAGAGCTCAAATTCGAATAGATTTATTTTCATTTTCCAACTTTAAAATATGAATTCATTCCAACCCAATCTAACATACTAAGTTGACTCAAGAAAAATATTCAAATGCCAAATTTCAATTCTGATTTCTAAAACATTTATTTAAAAAAAAGAGTATTATGACATTTCTCCATACGTATTCACTTTTTCATCCTTCCAATGTAATTTCAAAATACATTCAACAATGAGATTTCAATACCCCATAACGAGTAAAGAAATGCAAGCTATTTCTTTGTAAGGTGGAACCCAAATCGCAACTCCCTCCACACTTATAGCTCCAAAAACACTTATGCCTCCCACAAAATGCCCCATTGTCTTCTCTACACCATCCCTAGGCCATCTACCCAACCAGCCAACAAATAAAAGAACACATTCAAATATTCAACCATTCACATATGCATACAAATAAAAGAGAGTATTTCTAAGAGCTAAGATCTTACCTCTCCATGATGGAGTTTGTTCCAAGTTCAAAACAACAAGCTCTCCAATGCAACACAAACCAAGAGATCAACAATCAACAAGTATGTAAAAATCTCCAAATTTCTCCCAATTTGCAAGAGCTCCAAAATCCAAAGCAAGTCACCAAAAATGAAGTGATAAAAGTGAAGTAAAAAAAAACCCCAAAAACAAGCCAAGGAATTTGAATATATAGAAGAGGAAAGAGAAGAGGATGAGGTGGATCCATGTGGGATGCCACATCACACATCCTCAACTTCAACTCATAAGTCAACTTCAATATCAAAGGCATAATAAATAAGCGGGTGAATAAATGATAGTTTTACTTAAACACTCAAATCAAACCCACACCTCATATGGACTGAAATTTAAAGCATGTAAGAAAGTGCAATAAAAGAATACAACTTGAGTGACAAAAATGCATAATTAAGGCTAGATTTAAACCCTCCAACCATAGGTAAGGTTGGCATGCAAATTTAAGAGGTATGGGACAAGTTTAACTTGTTCCATAAGCTTCCAAAATAAGCCTCAATGAGAAATTCGAATTTCAAAAGGAGGTGGAGTGTTTCATACTTAAAAATTAATTTACACATCACTTACACATTTCTTACAACACTTTAATTTTAGGCCAACAACTCTAATAATTACTTTCTTATGTCTCAATTTGATTAATTAATTTTAACAACATGTTTACTCACATTAATTTACCATAATTAATAAATAATGAAAGGGATGAACACATCACTTAATAAACACATACACACATCAAAAAAAAGGAACCAAATAAATAAATACACATAACCATTGGTCACATTTAAAGGTGATCCCCCATGGGAATCGCTAATAATCAAACACACACACACACACACGAACAATACAAGTTGTCATTGCGACCTTGTTGAATTCATCTAGAATTCCAATGTGGTTGGTCTCCAATCCCCCAATGTTTGTTGTAATATTTTTAACCTAGACAATACAAATACCCCTTCGGCCTCATGGCCATATCGAACATCTAAATGAATATAATATAATTTCAAAATTCAATATATATATGAATCATAATAACATCCAGACAATCAACAATATCACTTACAATTTCATCAGCAATTTTAAATTCAATTTTCTCGGTCTACTCAATATATCTAAATATCACATGTCCTAACAACATCCATATATATATATATATATATATATATATATATATATATATATATATATACATATATATATATGTATACATATATACATATATACATATATACATATATACATATATATATATATATATGTGTGTGTATATATATGTGTATACACACACATATATATATATATATATATATATATATATGTATACATATATATGTATACATATATATATATATATACATATATATGTATATATGTATATATGTATATATATATATATATATATATACACACATATATATATATATATGTATATATATATATACATATATATGTATATATATACATATATATACATATACATATATATACACACACACATATATATATATATACACACATATATATATATACATATATATATATACACACATATACACACACACACACACACATATATATACACACATACACACACACACACACACACACACACACACACACAACCATGTCCAACAACATGTCAACATTTATATAAAATGTATCTAACAATCATCATGCATCATATATGAATCGGAGTCAACAATAATCCATGATCGACATTTAACACCATACTAAATCAAAAATATAATAATGTCTATAATATAGTCAACAGTATCCTTATCAATATCAAAAGTGTTGAAGGGAAGTGGGCACTACATCCCCCTCCCCTTAGACTCAACTTCCTCCTAGAAGTCACTTGAAAGAGAGATAGGAACAAATGCAATAGAAAAAGGATCACTCCATTATGGGATTGCTTGCTTCAAACAAGTGTGGGTCTACATAACCTAAGTTTTGTCCAATGCAATTCAACAAGAAGAAGGGAGATTGTAAGGGATGAGTTCTAAACTTTTTGCATGCAAGGCTACAAACACTTAAATCTAGAGAGTAAATTTACGCTATCAACCAATATACCACACATAAAAATATAACATGAAGTGTTCAAAAGAGTCGTAAGAGTAACCACCAAGTAGAGGAATAATGAGGAGAATTCCATGAATTTGTGAATGACCACATAGTTTCCCAAGCAATACAAAATACTAAAATAATAAAAGCTAAGGTTTCTACTAAGTTTAAGCCATGATTTCAAGGTTCGTTGTCTAGACAAGGCTAACAAAAATCAACTATGACCAAATTTTCATGAGGAACAAGTCTACTCAAGGTCCCACAATTTGAGGATCACATAGGATGAGGTTAATCAACAAGGATACCTAAATCAGAAAAACATTTAAAATCAAGGTACTATTAAAGGAAAACACTTCTATAACTTGAGAGGGTACAATTAACTTTTCATGGTAATATAAGTGAAGTCAAGACCACCAGTTTTCCTATATATATATATAACCATGTCCAATAATATGTCAACATCTATATAAAATGTCTCTAACAATCATCATGCATCATATATGAATCGGAGTCAACAATAATCCATGATTCAAAAATATAATAATGTCTATAATATAGGACCAACAGTATCATTATCAATATCAAAAGTGTCAAAGGGAAGTGGGCACTACATCCCCTTCCCTTAGACTCAACTTCCTCCTAGAAGTCACTGGAAAGAGAGATAGGAACAAATGCAATAGAAAAAGGATCACTCCATTATGGGATTACTTGCTTCAAACAAGTGTGGGTCTACATAACCTAAGTTTTGTCCAATGCAATTCAACAAGAAGAAGGGAGATTTCAAGGGATGATTTCTAAACTTTTTCGCATGCAAAGCTACAAACACTTAAATCTAGAGAGTAAATTTACGCTATCAATTAATATACCACACATAACAATATAACATGAAGTGTTCAAAAGAGTCTTAAGAGTAACAACAAAGTAGAGGAATAATGAGGAGAATTCCATGAATTTGTGAATGACCACATAGTTTCCCAAGGAATACAACATACTAAAATAATAAAAGTTAAGATTTCTACTAAGTTTAAGCCATGATTTCAAGGTTCGATTTGTCTAGACAAGGCTAACAAAATCAACTATGACCAAATTTTCACGAGGAACAAGTCTACTCAAGGTCTCACAATTTGAGGATCACATAGGATGAGGTTAATTAACAAGGATACCTAAATCAGAAAAATATTTAAAATCAAGGTACTATTCAAGGAAAACACTTCTATAACTTGAGAGGGTACAATTAACTTTTCATGGTAATATAAGTGAAGTAAAGACCACCATTTTTCCTATAGTCTTATTTTTACACTTTTGTTTTAATAATCGAACACACCATACCAACCAAATCTAAATAAGTCAACCATTTAGCAAGAGAAAAAATATATATCTCCCCTAGTAACTAACATATCAATACAAGTACCATACATTATAGCACAATGGGATTTATTTATCTTATTTCCTACTCAAGCTCAGAATAACCATAAAGAGAGCACAAGAAACACCAAGGACCACTCAAGGTCGCTAGGGAGAAGAACAAGTAACACAGGGTCCAACTACAATCCAAGGGTGCATCGTATCAAAAGTGAATAACATCATCTTGCACTTTCCATCCTAATGGAAAAGGGGCAACAATAACAAGGTGACCCAAGAAAATATGAAGAAAAGAAGACTTCCCAAAGTTATTTTATATCCTTAACATATGTTTCCTTAAAATTACAATAACTTAGGTCTCCAAGGACAAGACAACATGCAAGGAGGTTGCTTCTTAAACAACAGATAAGTCTCAATCCAAAAGGACCACAACTCACACTCATCGAGCTACGGGACGATAAGGGTATGATGACCCAAAACTCCCATAAGAAAGGCACATACATATATGAATAAGAAAGAACTAAGCAACTAGAAGACCTTGCTATCCACCAGGGTTTTCACAATTTTAGGTAGGTGACAAAACTATAGGTTCAACTAAACATTGCACTCAATACACATAAATATTACTTTTTTTATAACTCAACTAATTAAGTCAAAAGTTGTAGTTTCACTTTCTAAGCACATTCCTTTATGATTTTTCTTAATTAAACTTCCTCCTATTAGGACATCAAAACTTTGTGTTATAAGGACCACTAAGGGGGCATGATATCTCGCCATTCTGTAAAGGTAGAGAAGAGAAAAGTATTTATTATACTCCTAGGGGAGGTAGTTGGACAAAGTTTTCCTTTTCTGTTCTTCTACATGTTTTTTTTCTTCTATTAATCTACCAAGGTTAAAGCAAGAACTATTTTCTCTTTCTATGTTCCAGTTTATTCATTAAGCTTCAAGGCCAAATCTCTGAATTATAGTTTTATGATGTTTGGGTGAGTCATCTTGTAAATTAAAAAATTAATGAGAAGGAAGGGTAAACATATCATCTTGTTACTTTTATGGGAGAGAGGGGTAAATCAACACATCACATTTTTAATTCTAAGGAAAATAAGGCACATTCAACATAGAAAACACATTATTACTTTTGTAAGAACTAGGAAACAATCAACCAACATGGATCACAACAATATTTCGAGATTTTTTTTTCGACTAATAATAAGTATCATAAAACATTCCTATTGGCTTTCTACAAGTTCTCAAAAGAAGTTACAAGGGAGGCCCATTAAGAAAGCATAATTACTTTTATTGATCTAGTAGGGTTTAACAAGTTTTGTTGTTTTGGCGAAAACATTTTACTCACCTAATAAGACAAGGAAAGTTTTCAAATCTACACCCATATTACCACAAGATACCACCAACCAAGCAATCAAAATTACAAGGAAATATTTTAACTATAAGAACACCACATGCTCTCTAGAAAGTGTCAAATGTAAGCAGAGATAGTCACTATCTATTCAACATGGCTTTACGACCAAGAGTTACAGTTTTGCAAAAAGAATCACATTATCAAATACCACCAAGATTAAATTATCAAGGTCTAATTACACTATCATCACCAATGTCATGGTCTAAAAGACTCAAAGCATCCATAAGTGTCTCCACGTGATCCAAAATTAATAGGTCATAGAGTATTATTCATAGTAACTTAAAAAGTTAAGGAAAGGGTAGACTTATTTATAGGTCAAGAGGGAAAAGCTGACACACTTAATTTACACACAATATTCAAATGGGATTAAATCTAACCAAAATTACCAAGATGCATACAATCCTCAAGTCACTACATAATATAATTAAATGAGGAACTCTTGATAAAACTTAGCATGCCATCGAAGAGAAGCCACTACTAGACAAACACTTTTCCACTAACATCAATAGCTCGACCAAAAGCAAACCGATACCACCATAATTCATCAACCCACAATTAAACACCTCTACTCCGATGAGGTTCAAGCTCTTATCGGATTGTAAAATAATCACCACCACTACTAACAGGCTGCCAAATAGAACGCACAACACAACGAACTCTCTTCCCAACAAGGCCGAGTAATGAAAAGGTCACTCTAAGATCCTAGATACACTCAAGCTTCCATGCATCTAAAACCAAGGCATAACTTTAAGCACCTAAGAGGACATTCAAGACACCTAGGGTGTACCCCATACGACAAAATGTATGAATACAAGTAGCATAGAACCATCTCATCATCATGCAAGAATAAATCCACGTAATGTTTAGCTAAGAAACCAACAACATAACAAGCTATGAGTCACCAATCAACATAAATTCCAAGAAATATCTGCAATTAAGGAAAGTGGCTAAGTAGCCGCATTGCAAAGTCTGAAAATTCTCGCAAAAATATAAATAAATAGAATAGCCTTAGATCTTTTCAATCCAATCATAAAATAAGATGCTGGTCCTTGATAAAATGACACAAGTTTATGAATGTAAAATACAAAACGTTAACACCACATTCACTTTGTAGCCCTTCATGGCCGCCAATAGGGGTACTCTGCCTTGAGGTCAATTCCAAGGACACATGCACAGGATTGGGTCATAAACGACACCCAGACTTAATGTCCACTCTCCCATACAGGTAACAAAATGAAAAATTGACAACCAGACCAACTTTCCTAACTATTGAAGGAAGGAAGCTCTAAATAGCTTCTAATTAACTCTTCCCAACCCCAGGACACAACCACTATTGTCCAACCACAAGATTCACACCATATAATTTATCATTCCAACAACTCCAATAAGGAAGGGTCTCAACAAAGGGCTTAACACATCATACAATTAAATCAAGTTTTAGGAATTGTAAAACAACACATGTTTAAAGGGAAACAAGGTTTCCACTATACTAGAAGTTCACAAAAATCAATTTAATTTGACATTCTTAGTTACCCAGAGTTCAGAAAAATGCCTTTGAAGTCTAAGTACAACAATTCAAACAACTTATTATTTTATTATTATTTTAATTTTGGTAGCTCAAATGAACAGAGTAATGTAATATTTCTTCATACGTATTTCTTTTTCAATTTTCAAACAAGGATGTTTTCTTAGATTTAAAAGTGTGCTAGGTTTATAGTTCATGTCTCAAGTTTTCTAGTGTGCCCAAGGGTCCAAGCTTTGAACCCATGACATTGATACCAAGTGTAACGCCTGCTAAAATCTCCCACTTAAGACCCATGAACAACCTAGGTTTAGTTACAAAATTATGGAATAATTTTCTATTTAAAGTGTTAACAACCAAAGTCTCAAGGACAATTAAATTAAACTGATAAATTTTCCCATTATAATAATTACTAATTGCACATTATAAAGGAACAATTGTAATAAGCCCACACCTAGCTAAAATCTCCTTGGGGATTAATTTAATCACGCTTACATTGACATTTTAGCTAAATATTCCCTCATTAAAATTTTAAGGTTAAGGGACCAAAAAAATTAAATACCCAAGGTATTTAATTCCACAAGATCCAAGACAAGAGCAAGGTTTAATTACGGTGGGAGAGAAGAATACATATTTAAAATTATCAGAGTAAATTCTTACTTACCCACTCCCAGAACTCGGTTAAAGATTCAATTTGATTTTTCCTATGATTAATGTAATTAAAAATTCCTAAAAACATTCCCATTAGATAGGGAATTTCCTCACCTTTCCGGTGATATAAAGAAGTCCTCCTAACTCCTCATAATTCTCAAGTTATAGGACAAGCGGAACTTGGGGTGAAAATTTTCCCAAGAGCGGGCTGCGGGCTGGGAGGAAAGCGTTTCCCAACTCGGGCTGTGGACTTCCGAGAGAAAATTCACCTAGAGGAAAAAGGTAGGCTGGTGGAGCAGGGAAGAAAATTTTTAGCAATTTTTTTCCTTTTGGGACAAAGTGAATTTTATACCCGAATCTCCATCGATGCTTAGGGAGGCCACGTGGCATCTCCTTATTCGGGTGCAGGTCGCGGGAAAGCGAGGGAACATTTGGAAAATTTGACTATTCAAAAGGAAGGGCAAAAAGGTTGAAAGGAACCCATGCCTCCACCGATGCGAGAAGATGCCACGTGTTAGCCAACCATTAGTTACGGTTTAGCGGGGATAATTTGGAATTTTTTCCCAAAAGTTTTTGAAGCATTAAGACTTAAAAAGATCCACTCCTCCGTAGACACCTCGTGAAGCCACATGGCAACACCTGATTACCTGTGGGTTGGCGGGGCTAGGAAAACTTACAAATGTTTCCAAATTTATTTTTGAAAGTACTTAAGGTTATTATTGATCGAGTCTCTACCGATACCCAACGAAGCCACGTGTTGATCAATGATTGGCTGTGAGGCGGTAGGGCTGCGGAGGAAAAATTGCCAAATTAACTCTTTGGAATTAGATCATTTTTAGAAAAAATGAAGGCTTACGGATTAGCAGAGCGGCATGAAACTTCATGACTTTGCACCTTTTGGGAAAAAAAAAAAAAAAGGAAAGTTTTAGCCCACAGGTCCGCCCAAGAATATTTTATTCATTTAAAATTTGGTAGTTAGATTATTTTGAGCCTGAAATGAAGTAAAAACTTTAGAAGGCCATAACATTTGATTGGGAACTAATTTTTTTGAAAATGAGGACTTTATGGAAATATCTTGACATCCTCTTTTCACAACATCCTTAGGAATTTGATTTTGATAAATTTTAAAGGGTCAATTGTGAGAAAACATCTTTCTGTCACTCAGAAAGTGAATTGGTATTTTTAACTTGTGCATTTTGTTCAAATTTGTTGTTAATTCTTTTTCCACTTGCCAAATAGGCATGGAGGATTTTACTTGGAATATTTTAGGATAGATTGCAAGGTTAAGTTTTCTTGATTGATTTGCATTTGAAATTTATCAATTTTATATAGCAAGAAGTCTACAATTTTGCCTTTGCTCGATTTGAAAGGTTTTATAAAATTTTCATAAGTATTTTGGTATGTTTGGGGTCATTTTGACCTTACAAATAAAATTTGATATTTCATTTTTTCTTTTTGATGTTGCAGGGTCATTCTGTTCAATTTCGATTAATAATTACCAGTATGAAAGTTATCTAACATAGCTCAAATTTGAATAGATTTATTTTCATTTACCAACTTTAAACTATGAATTCATTCCAACCCAATCTAACATACTAAGTTGACTCAAGCAAAGTATTCAAATTCCAAATTACAATTCTGATTTCTAAAACATTTATTTAAAAAAATAGAGTATTATGACATTTCTCCATACGTATTCACTTTTTCATCCTTCCAACAGAATTTCAAAATACATTCAACAATATGATTTCAATACCCAATAATGCCATTTGAGTAAATTAATACAATCCTTTATTGATTCAAAGAGATACCTTTACAATTTCTTATTTCATTCCTCAATTACAATATATAGAATATGATTTCTTTTGCATTCTTTCAAAAGTAGAAAACAAAGTATATCTCTTTTACAATTCAATTTACAACTTTCATAGCCCATACAAACCAACTTTCCATCACAAATAATATACAAGATCATCCACTTCAAGTGGGAAAAGGTTACATTAAGAAATGATCTCAACAAGGACTATCAAATTGTCTTCTTTCTCTATTCCAGAACAACAGTATGAATTTCCATCCCTCTCCAATTTGTTCACAATAAAACGGGGAAAGTCAACTCTCCAACCAACCAAGACATCCAATGAAAGGAAGAAGCCATCCTTCTTCATTGGCCCCCGAGCCCCAACCACATTGTAATAAGAAATGTTTATTTAACTCATGGCAATAATAGGCTTCCACAACACAAAGACAAATTTATCATTCAAAACACAGTCCAAAACAAAACTGCAGTTTGCTACCACAGAACAAAACAACAAACAACACTCAGGCTTCATCATGCAAGCCAAAGGAGCAAGAAACTATGGGGGATGTTGCTTATGCCTCCCAAAGGAGAAATGGATATCACCACCTGAGAACAAACCACTAAAATATATATCATTTCAAATCCCTGATATGCCCTTATGCCTCCCCAAGTACCCCTTATTCCTCACATTTCCTTATGCCTCCCCAACCTCTTATGGCACCCCATAATGAGTAAAGAAATGCAATCTATTTCTTTGTAAGGTGGAACCCGAATCCCAACTCCCTCCACTATTATACCTTCCCAAAACACTTATGTCTGCAACAAAATGCCACATAGGCCTCTCTACACCATCCTTAAGCCATCTACCCAACCAGCCAACAAATAAAACAACACATTCAAACATTCAACCATTCACATATGCATACAAATAAAAGGAGAGTATTTCCAAGAGCTAAGCTCTTACCTCTCCATGATGGAGTTTGTTCCAAGTTCAAAACAACAAGCTCTCCAATGCAACACAAACCAAGAGATCAACAATCAACAAGTATGCAACAATCTCCAAATTTCTCCCAATTTGCAAGAGCTCCAAAAACAAAATCAAGTCACCAAAAATGAATTGATAAAAGTGAAGCAAAAAAAAAATCCCCCAAAAAAGCCAAAGAATTTGAATATATAGAAGAGGAAATAGAAGATGATGAGGTGGATCAATGTGGGATGCCACATCACACATCCTCAACTTCAACTCACAAGTCAACTTCAATCTCAAGGCACAATAAATAAGAAGGTGAATAAATGACAGTTTTACTTACACACTCAAATCAAACCCACACCTCATGAGGACCAAAATTGAAAGCATGTAAGAAAGTACAATAAAAACAAACAACTTGACTTACAAAAATGCATAATGAAGGCTATATTTAAACCCTCCAACCATAGGTAAGGTTGGAATGCAAATTTAAGAGGTATGGGACAAGTTTAACTTGTCCCGTAAGCTTCCAAAATCAGCCTCCAAGGAAAAATTCTAATTTTAAAAGGAGGTGGAGTGTTTCATACTCCAAAATTAATTTTTACATTTCTTACAATAGTTTAATTTTAGGCCAACAACTCTAATAATTACTTTCGTATGTACCAATTTGATTAATTAATTTTAACAACATGTTTACTCACATTAATTTACCACAATTAATAAATAATGAAAGAGGTGAACACATCACTTAATAAACACATACAAAATCAATAAAAAGGAACCAAATAAATAAATACACATAACCCTTTGTCACATTTAAAGGTGATCCCCCATGGGAATACCTAACAATCAAACACACACACACGAACAATACAAGTTGCTATGGTGACCTTGTTGAATTCATCTAGAATTCCAATGTGGTTGGTCTCAATTTCCCAATGTTTGTTGTGATATTTTTAACCTACACAATACAAATACCCATTCAGCCTCGTGGCCATATCAAAACATCAAATGAATATATATAATTTCAAAATCATCATCATCATCATATATATATATATATATATATATATACAACAACATCAGACAATCAACAATATCAATTATAATTTCATCAAAGCAACTATATAATCATCAATTTGAAATTCAATTTTCTTGATTTACTCAATATATCCAAATATCACATGTCCTAACAACATTCAAAATCATCATCATATATACATACATACATACATACATACATACATATGTATGTATGTATGTACATACATATACATATATATACACACACACACACACACACACACACACACACACACACACACACACACACACACACACACACACACACAAACACACACACATATACATACATATACATACATACATACATACATACATATATATATAACCATGTCCAACAACATGTCAACATCTATATAAAATGTCTCTAACAATCATCATGCATCATATATGAATCGAGTCAATAATAATCCATGATCTGACATCTAACACCATACTAAATCAAAACTATAATAATGTCTAAAATATAGTCAGCAAGATATCATGATCAATATCAAAAGTGTCGAAGGGAAGTGGGCACTACACTACTCGCCCATGGGAGCTAACATTTCGGGTTCGAGCCGAGTAAGTCGAGTGAAGTAGGCAAAACACATTATAGAAGTTTGAGAAATTAAGAAGCTCACGAATTCTTAAATTTAGACTTGAGAGGTGGGTTCATTTGAAGTTAGGCTAAGGTGAAATTCGGGGACTCGATAGAAATAATAACAAAAAAGGGATCGGGAAGTCTAAACGTGAACTACGAAATTCAGATTTCGGGATTTGATTTTCAAATATATCCAATGACCGGATCAATGAAAATTACCTGAAATCCCAAAATCATGAAACCTCAAAACTTGAATCCCTGAAATCTCGAAAGCCATGAAAATGCGAAGGTCAAAACCTAAAGTCTGAATTTCAGACTTCAGGGTTTCGGCATTTGAAACATTTTGTCGAGCGAACCAAGTCAATGAGGTGCCGCATAAATGTGTTCACATCCTAAACTTGGAAGTCTAAATTTCAGACTTCAGAAGTTTAGAATTTCGTAACTCTCAAGCCAGCTCATCAGGTGAATAGTAACTATGACCTCTAAAGCATAAACACCCAAAGATTTGAATCACGAAATTCTGAAATTTTAAAATTTTTGAGGGTGCGATGCAAGATCAAATCTCCTAAAATGCATTTCAACCACTCGCATTTATTGTAGTATGGCACGCCCATCTTCAGATGTCTATAAATTTTGACTAGAAGCTCGGATTTACACAAAAATCAAAAATACGATTCGCGATTTTAAAGTATTGTCTCTAGATTTCTCACCTACCAAATGATGAAGGTATGGGCTTCCTTTCTTCCTAAACAAGGAAAAGTAAATATATGTATGGGTTTTGCAATGGAGCCCATCATTGTTGTAGATGATTTTAATGTATTTTAGGGTGGTTGAAACAAGATTTTAAATTCCTCTCTTTCCCTTCCCTCATTCTTCCTATATATTATAAGGAGTGGCTCATTTCAAAAGGTTAGATACCTTGTGTATGCTCCTCCCTTATTGTTCTTGTCTGTAAGAGATTTTTTGGAGATTCCAAACCTCCCTACTGGACATTGTAATGCAAAATATGTGCCTTTGAGCTTGAGTGTGGTGTATTGTATCAATTTGAGCAATATAAACAAATTTGTGGATGTTCTAAATAACCTTTTGTGTTTTATTTCAACTTTCTAATATTTCATTAGATGTAAGTTCATTATGTATTGTTGTTCTTTTCATTACAAGGTTATGGTAGTGTTGTGTTTATTGTGGAGGTTGTTTAACATCCTTCTTGGCGCATCAACTTCCCTTAGAGTAAGTTTTATTTTTAATGCATTTTCTCTAACTCTTTCTTCTTGGGAAAATGTTGGATTAATGTTAGATCTACAACTCTCTACACTTTGGAGTAGTTGGCACTAAGTTACTGAAAGTAAGTTGGCCTTCTCGAAGGGTTATCCTGATTGAAAATTCCCACACTTTTGGAAAACTCTATGTTTGACGAATCACACCGACTATCTAAATTATTCACTTGAGAGAAATAAGGGGTGTTGTGATTTCATCATAATAGTGACCTAGTTATACATTTCTAATTTGTATGCAAACTAATCGATGTGGGAAGTTTTCTTTATTGATAAAGATGATCAATGAGGGATGCTTTCCTAGAATGTGATTTGATATTTTGACATTTTGAAGGATGGTTGATTAGGAAAGCCATCATTCAATTAATCGATTAATGATTTTGACAAGAATTTATTGTTTGAGGGATCATTCTACTTCTCTATTTTTGACATTATTATGTTGATATATTTCTGTGATGGATCAATCTATTTCTTATAAGATGCATCCACATATATTTTATACTTTATTTTATAATGAGGAAGTCCTAGTACACCATTTGAAGGAAGGAAAAGATGTGTGCTGAGACTACACATGTTTTCCCTCTAACATGTCTTCGGTTGCTATCAAGTTGGAAAAGTGTAATAATTGCGGGGCTCATGTTAAGGAGGAACATTTCCATGTGAAAGATTCAATGAATGGATCTGTGGTGCTCATCTTTAAGGTTTTATGGATAGTGATGGATAACCTCATGATTTCAAGTTGTTACAATTATGAAATGAGGGATTGGTGAGTAGAATAATATCTTTGATGTGACTACTATCATGGCGGTTGATTTCTTAATGGAAGAAATGCCACTTGTGCAAGGAATTCAAAGCTTCCTTTTAGGTGTACCATAGAGGAGGCTAAGCGGAAATCTCTCTTTAAATATCATATTCAATATAAGAGAAAAATTATGTTTTTTATTTGATTAGTAAATAACATATTTATAAAAAAATAAGTCCCTTTAAAGATCGTATTCAATGGTGTTTAAAACATAAAACTTATTAGAATCAATATAAGTTATTTATGATGTATGTTTTTATTACAAAGGATTCTTTCAAATTATTTATTTAAAATTACCCTTGCATTTTCATGCCAACACATTAATACCTATAACAATATTAAAATGATATCATCATTTCTTGAAACACAAAAAGGGATACAAACTTATAAGTGCATCATGGCATATCTAATATCTTGGTTTGGGAAGTGAAAATACATCAACAAAGTGTGGCTGATGGATGGAAAGATACGTTGGGTTGCACTCATATTCCTCACGCCGACAAATTGGAACCTACGAAACTAATTTCAATAAAGAGTTTGGAGGAAGCAGAAGCCTTCTCGGGAGGGAGAAGTGGTAACTTTGTCGGGGAACAAGATAAAATCCACTTGCATCAACTCATTCTTATGAATAATTCTTCTTCTTTCTCTCTTCTTCTTCTTCTTCTTCTTCTTCCCTCTCTATCTTTTCTCTTCTCACCCATAACTCTTTCTCATCAATGTTATATTTTTGGTTTGAGGTTTGCACTTTTTAATATAACTTTGAATGACTTTAGAAACATAATGTAAAATTTAATTCATCTTGATTTTATAAAAGGGAATTAAATATTTAAGTGGAATATGAATAGTCTAAATTCAAATTGTATTTGAAAAGTCACCGAGAAGATGAAGAGTTGCCTTCTCTTCTATAAATTGTACTTGAAGATCCTCATTTGAGCTTCTTACGAGAAAAATCTTATACTTCTTAGACATTGGAGTTGTTTTTGTGAATTCATGAGAGAGATATCCTTGTGAAGAGCTTGATAAAGGAAGAAGGAATTTTAGTCTTTTTTGACTAAGGAGTTTAGTGGTAGTTTGTGCTCATTAAATGCTATTTGGTCTTGTTGCTTTTACGCAGATTTGATTTCTTCTAAATTCAATTACATGTAATGAAATTTTTGGTTGGTGTATGCAAGTCTCTGATTTTCTACTTGTAGCATTAGTTTCTCTTTTCTAACTTTCTCACTCCCTTTCCCGCTTTCCTAGAAAATTATTCTCTTGTAGATGTATGGAATCTTTTGCCGTAGGGTAAGTGAAGTGCCCTGTTAGATCCCCAGCCAAAAGGCCACAAGGATAAAAATCTATTTTTATTCGTGCATGCACGTATAGAAGCAGCACCAATTAAGTAGAGGGACTTAGACTCCCAGAGCATTGGAAAGATAACCACCAATTTGTCCCTTACTAACTTTCTCACCAACAATCTTAAATATAGATGAAAGTAGAATGTATACCTTTCAGGACATGGGAAGTATTTACATATGTACCCTATGCGGGGAAGTAGTTCCTTTTAAAATTATTTTATAGGGAGGTGATTGTTATCTTATTTTTCCAAGAAAGTGATATTAGACAAACATGACCTCCCATAGAGAAAATAGAAGGGTCGACTTGGCCATGGGAGCTCACATTTCCGGCTCGAGTGAGTAAGTCGGTGAAGTAGGCGGAACACATTACAAAGGAGTTTGAGAAATTAAGAAGCTCTGAAGTCTGAAATTCATACTTGAGGTAGGTTCATTGAAGTTAGGCTAAGGTGAAATTCGGGGACTCGACGGAAAGAATCACGAAAAAGGGAGCATTAAGTCCGAAACACGAACTATGAAATTGATTTTGAGGTTTCATATTTTCGAGATATGAAATGAAAGGATCGATGAACATTACCTGAAATCCCAAAATCCTCGAAACCTCGAAACTCGAATCCCTAAAATCCTGAAACCCCCAAAAAATGCAAAGGTCTAAAACCTATAGTTTGAATTTTAGACTTCAAGGTTTTGACATTTTGGAACAATTTGTCAAGCCATCCAAGTGAACAGTCCACATAAGCGTGTTGAGCTTGATCTTGAAAGTCTAAATTTCAGACTTCGGAGGTTCAAAATTTCACAACTCTCGAGACAACTCACTAGATGAATAGTAACTATGACCTCCAAAGCATAGACACCCAAAGATCTGAATCCTCGAAATTTTGAAATTTCAAATTTTGGAGGGTGCGATGCAAGATCAAAGCTCCTAAAATTCATATCAACCACACTCACATTTATTGTAGTATGGCATGCCCATCTTTAGATGGCCATAAATTTTGACTAGGAGCTCAGATTTGCACAAAAATAAAAATATAGTTTTCCATTTTAAAGGATTGTCTCAGTTTCTCACCTACCAAATGATGAAGGTATGAACTTCATTTTTTCCTAAACAAGGAAAATTAAATAGAGGTATGGGTTTTGAAATGGAACCCATCATTGTTGCAGGTGATTTTAATGCATTTTAGGGTGGTTGAAAGAAGATTTGGAATTCCTCTCTTTCTGTTCCCTCATTCTTCCAATATATTGTAAGGAGTAGCTCATTGCAAAAGGTTGGACACATTTTATATGCTCCTCCCTTTTTATTCTTATCTATAAGAGAATTTTTGGAGATTCAAAACATCCCTAATGGACATTGTAATGAAAAATATGTGCCTTTGATCGTGAGTGTGGTGTATCGTATCAATTTCGGAGTAAAATATAACATGATTTGTGGATGTTCTAAATAAACTTTTTGTTTTATTACAACTTTCTAATATTTCATTAGATGTAATTTCATTATGTATTGTTGTTATTTTCATTATAAGGTTCTAGTAGTGTTGTGTTTATTGTGGATGTTGTTTAACATCCTTCTTGGTGCATCACCTTCCCTTAGAGTAGGTTTTAATTTTCATGAATTTTCTCTGACTCTATCTTCTTGGGAAAACATTAGATTAGTGTTAGATCTACAACTCTCTACACTTTGGAGTAGTTGGCACTAGGTTAGGATAGGAAGTTGGCCTTCTCCGGAGGGTTATTGCGATTGAAAATTCCCACACTTTTGGAAAATTCTATGTTTGACGAATCACATTGATGCCTCAACTATTCTTTTGAGAGAAATCAGGGGTGTTGTGATTTCATAATAATAGTGACTTGATCATACATTTCTTATTTGTATGCAAACTAATCGATGCGGGAAGTTTTCTTTATTGGGAAAGATGATCGATGAGGGATGATTTCCTAGGATGCAATTTGATATTTTGACATTTTTATGGCTGATTGATTAGGAAAGCCTTTTACGTTGACATGGGTAGCCATCCTTCAAGTGTTCGATTAATGATTTTGACAGAAGTTATCCTTTGAGGGATCATTCTACTTCCCTTTTTTTTTACATTATTACATCTTTGATATATTTCTGTGATGGATCAATCTATTTCTGTTAAGATGCATCCACATATATTTTATACTTTATTTTATAAATAGGGAAGTCTTAGTACACCATTTGAAGGAAGGAAAAGATGTGTGCACAGACTACACATGTTTTCCCTCTAACATGTCTTCGGTTGCTATACAAGTTGGAAAAATGTAATAATTGCGGGGCTCATGTTAAGGAGGAACTTTTCCATGTGAAAGATCCAATGAATGGATCCGTGGTGCTCATCTTTAAGGTTTTATGGATGGTGATGGATAACCTCATGATTTCAAGTTGTTACAATTATGAAATGAGGGATTGGTGAGTAGAATAATATCTTTGATGTGATTACTATCATGGCGGTTGATTTCTTAATGGAAGAAATGCCACTTTGTGCAAGGAATTCAAAGATTCCTTTTTAGGTGTACCATAGAGGAGGCTAAGTGGTAATCTCATAATCCATTCTTGTGAGTGATGACTTATGGACCGTCTAGTTATCAAAAAACATTCCACGTTTACTCCTTTCTAAAGTAGTGAAGAATTTATTTTCTTTGACAAAAACATCACCTATATTAAAGTAACATTATTTTATATGGTTTTTATACGAACACTTGATGCACTCTTCATAAACATGATTATGCTTGAGATTTGTTAGATTTATTTCATCTAGAAATTCTAATTGTGCTAAAAATTCTTGATGATAGTCCTCATCAAAGATAAAATAGTTAAGGGATATGCAGTGTGATGGGATTTAAACATAAAGTGTTAAAACCACCTTATATGCATAGAATAGGGAAAAGGGTGTAGCACCTGTAGGATTATAGACGCTAGTACAATAATCCTAGAGAGAAAATGAGATCTAAAGGTGCGAATTCCTTCTTGCTTGATTGATAGTTTTCATGATATTTTTATTTATTGTTTTATTAAAATCCTTGGCTTGTGCACTTTTTTGTGGATAATAAAGTGATGAGAATCTTAGTTCGATGTTGAATGTGTCACATAATTTCTTAACTTCTTTATTTTTGACAGATTTTCCATTATCAGCGACTAGCTTATGAGGGATACTGAAGAGACATATGATATGTTGATTGATGAAATTGACTATTTTCTTAGCTTTAGTAGAGATTAAGGGGATAACCTCTACCCATTTAGTGAATTATTTGGTAGTTTTTATGATAGAGTGATGTTATTGTGATGAAGGAGGGTTGATGATGCCTATAAGGTCTAACCCCCATTGTGAGAAGGGACATAGAATTTTCCACTGCATATGTCGTCAAAAACTTCCTAAATGGCTTTAACATATTCAAGAGATTTGAGACATCTTAACATGACACCATCAAATCCATGTATAGATATAACACCACCTAGGATGAGATATTGGGTAGCACATTAGTTAAAAGATCGCTTAGCGTTTTTAGATAGACTAGAAGGAATTTAGGATTCTGATACATAGTCAAATTTTGAGTATACCAAAGGTCTATTAGATTATTTCGATGAGATTGATAGAAGGTTGATCATTTTTTTGAGATGGTTGATTAATTTTTTCACAAAAATGAACAATTTAGAGTCAGTTGTTGATAGATGGATGAGAGATGCAAGAGAACCCATGGGATATTTGAACTTGTTAAGAGATTGTTGAACTATTTAGATGGTTTAACAATCAACGTATTCTAAGAGGAATTCAAACTTTACTTTATATATTTGTAAGATCTCACTTTTGTATTAATAAATTATTTTGATTTGGTTGATGATAAGTTGTGAGTCTCCATAGATGTTTAATATTTGAACACCAAACATGATGGTGGTTTTGAGACCCATGATAAGAGCTTTGTATTTGGAAATGTTGTTAGTAAATTCAAAGTTCAATTAGAAATAGAGAGGGATAGGAGTCCATCAGAGAGGTATAATAATAATACTCGGACCTTTCCCTCACTGACACTTAGATCCATTGTTGAAAAGTGTGATTTTGATAGGATTATATTCGTGATTGATAATTTTAATAGATTCATAAGGGAATTATTCATTTGGTTGTTGATTTTTGGGTAGATGTGCTTTAACGAGGTGATCGAAGATATCTTGTTCTTTGATAGATTTTTGAATTATGAACTCAAGATCAAACTCAATCATGAGCGTGAGTAACCAAGTGATGCATTCTATGTGATATGGTTTGGAGTGCATGGTTTTAAGAGGGTTGAAACTAGTAACGATGTAAGTATTGTGGTTAAGTAGATAATGATGGAGTTTGGATGTTGCGAGGTATAAGGAACAACAAAACTTTTTAGCTTATATATAATTAGTCTCATAGTCATGGAGATTTTATTATATAGTAAATGGTATTTTTACAACCTTGATCATCTCAATGAATTGGCATGGAACCCCAAACATGATTATTAGTAGTTATGTAAAGGTAGAAGGGATCCATCTGACATGGAGGTGTAAGAAAGGGTGATGATAGAATGTATTGTTTGAGGTTATCAAATGATTTTTGGTGGTTGTGATCCCATTTAAAATGTACACATCCCTACAAAGGAGATGATTAAAAGGATAATAGTGATCTAAAAGTTGTGAGATAAAACTATGGATGAATTGAAGCCTCTCTTGAATGTTGCAAAGTCATTTCAATTTTGATGAAGGAGAAATCTTCATGATGAATTTGATTTTAAAATGGTTTACTTCAATTCCTAAATAGTCATGATGAACACTAAGATTTTACTTGTGAGAACATTGAACACATACTTAACAAGGTTGAGATAAAGAAATTATTGGGTAAGGAGGGTCAAGATTGTTTCATGGATGGCGAGACGATCTTTTCATTGTTTTTATTTTCCTACAAGATCATCAACGTAGTCTTCTACATTTTTTGGGATAAGACAATGGAATATGTATGTCATAGCGTGTTTACAAGTGGATCCAGTATTTTTAGTTTGACTTTAACTATGTGGGGTTCTTGTGGAGTTCCTATATTAACATTGATAGTGGATTCATTGAGAAGTGTCAATGTATCAAGGGGTTAAGTGTTTTGAATGTAATGGTCCTCCACTCCCATGTGCAAGAGGATGGCTTGGTTTTTTTTCATTGAAGAATGTCAATGGTGGATGAATCCTCTTCTATCATTTCAAGCTATACAATAGGAATGGTTTTAGTGTCATGATTAATTTGATAAGTAAGTGGTCCTAAACTGATATTATTGACTAAAAATGTTGAATGGGATGGAAACAATGTCATTTATATGCATGGAGTCGTCGTGAGTAGAAGAGGAAGGTGGTTTTGGTTCGTAATGGGTTTGGACATGAAATTTATAAGAGAATCGAATGTTTGTTTTTGAAACCTAACTTGTATTTTTCTTATGATTTGCGAGGATGGTCAAGGAATAAGTCATGGATAAATTTTTCTTAACATCCATTTCCAAAATCATTTCCAAGCAAAAGGATGGAGATACATTTGAGAAATACTTGGTTATACAAAAATGTAAAGTACGATATCTATGGTTTTCCCGATGAATATTACTAGGACATGAAGAAGGACGGTTGATCCCTCCATAGTTGAGAATAATTTTGAGATATGTTGGACTGTAGGAGATAAAATCTCTAATGTTAGATTCATACATGGTCTGTTTGGTAGTTATTTTGTATATGTTGGGCATATGAAGTGAATTAAGTGTAACGAGACGATAATCCGTTAGTGAAAGGAGTTGCATGAAGTCATTGAAATAAGTCTCATCTGGTATCTTTGATGAGGGAATGAATGAACGTGTGGAGGATTCATTAGAGGAGAATGAGTTTGATTTTAGAATAAGCACATTCTTCCAACAATATGTCATGTGACATGCTTTGGAAGTGTTTAGGTTCGTGGGGACTATGAAATTTTTTTCCTTCGTGTTCGCATTTGAGACATCGATGGAGTGTAGATGTGATGTGGAGCATCATGTGTATCCAAGGACATATTAAGAGAATGTTATATTTAAATCCTCCTTCTATAAGATAGAAGAGTTTGTGAAGGGTTTTAATGCTGACTTTGACTAGTAAGATGAATTTTCCCAATGTGGGCGTGATCGTGTCATTGAAAGATCATTGATACAACCTGGTGTTTGGGAAAAAAGGTGTTTTCTCACTAAATTTGATTAAAGGTGAGTGATGATATGATATTGATGTTGGCACCATTTTCAATCATGACCCTCTTAATGAGGCTGTCATTAATTTGGGTTGTGATAAAGAGTGGGAGGTTATAGTCCTCTAGTTGTAATGATGGGATTTTTGAGTTGTCAAAGAGATGAAAATGGACATTTTGAGTGTACCAACTAGATTTGTAAATTTTTTGGATCATCTAAGATTATGTATATAGAATGGAGTGCTTTGATAATGGATTGTTTACGTTGAGATGAAGTTTACACAAGCTCATAAAGGGACATTTTTCCGAGATCTTTGTGAAGTTGTTTGATAGAGACATTGCACTTTTTTGATCTGTAGTTTTGGGCTCTTGGGTATGTGCTATAGTAGTGACACATATTGCATAAATTTGATGATATGATTTCATAGAAGAGTCCCCAATTTTGTGGTCTGAGTGTAGATGGTTATTTAGATGAAGTGTTCGTAGATGTTCGGTGGTATTTTTTTGATGGTTATAGATATAAAAGGATAAGTTATTTATTAGCAAGGATTCGATAGTAGAATGAAGGATTTTTAGTAAATGCTGTACAATATACTTCGTGAAATGATAGTAAAAAAATGCTTAAAAATTATACGGAGGGATTCCACCATCGAGAGTGAGTTGGCTTAATAAGAGGTAATGTTATGATGGATTGTTGAATAATCCTTTGAAGGATTAATTCATAATTTCCTTTCAAGCGAGGATTTCTAGGAAGTGGCAATTATTTTGATTGTATAGGTATTAGAAGGGTTCTTAGCAATGTAATATCCTTCGATGTGTATTGAGGATGATTTTCAATTTTATAATCTTGTGATTGATAAATTTGTGAGGTTGTGTCCCTATGATAGAAAGTAAGGATTTGGGATTTTGTGTTGAGGTATTCGAATGATTATGTGACATGATTATTGCATTTTTAGATGGGATATGTGTGTTCATGTGAAAAATTTAAAAGGTTGCATATGTAATGTTGAGTGACATGGTCATCATAAAGTATTTTTAAATATTGCAAGATAATTTTTTTGTGTGATTTCAGAAGAGCTTACAAATGGTTTTGAAAAGGATGAAGTAAATGTAGATGAATGTGTAATATTTTCAGTGGAAAGGTCAATGGATGTACTTGATTGAATGGGTGTTTTTGGTGTAAAAACATAGGGGTTAATGGGTATCACATTCATTGTTTTTATGATAAAGCTATTGGTGAATGATTGAGATGTCGACTCGTGATGGGAGAATTTGGTGCTAAGGATAGAGATGGTGGATCTTCGATTATGTTAATAGTGTGATGGGAATGGATGAGATTCAATTGTGGTTGAATAGTAGATGGGGCATGATTTGTAAAGGGTTATTACAAAACGTCTAGATTTGATTTTAAGGCACATTTGGGTTATCCAGTTGCAACTCACCTTTGTCGATAAGATCTTGAAGGATGTTTCAGAACCAGTGACACCTTTTGATGTCATGGCCTTTGACCCTATGGTATTTATAGTAATTATTATCTCTATACCAAAAGTGTTTTGAGACATATGTATCGATAGGATGGATGAGAGGAAAGGTGATCATATTCATAGAAATGATCTTATCGTATACTATTTTGTAAGATTCGCCGATAGGCATGTAATTGCATTGAGGATGGGTTCATTCAGAGGTGGAAGTTCCTTGGAATCAGTCATTACGAAGACAACATTTGCGGAAGTTTTAGATTTTTATTGAGTAGAGGATGGTTTGAATGAATACTAAGGCTTAGGATTATTTATAAAGATTTGATTGTAATGTGAATGATATGTTTGTGGCACATGATCAAGATAATAATTTAATTAATTCACTATGTGGGAGGGAAAAATATAGTTGAGTGAAAAGACCCCTTAAGTGGGCTATGAAATCTATGATAGACTCATCTTCAAATTTCTTGATGGCATATAGATCGGTGATAGTTATTTTAATGTAATATTAATCAAGAAGTGTTCTAAGAAAATTTGCGCGAGCGGCGAATGAGAAAAGTGAATATAGAGGAATGTTGTTGTACCATTCTAGAGTAGGACTAGCTAGGGACATATGGAATGTCCTCATTCTAAGGTCTTGGTTGAGTGCTTTATGAGCTAACAAGCATGTCTGAAGGCCCGAATGTGTTGTTTAGGGTCTTATTTACTATATAATTGGAGGAACATAGTGACTTCCAAATGTAGAGGATATGCTATTTGTGGCACCGATAGGGGATAGGTTTGTTGCAGATTTGTTCGTAAGATAATGTGTTTTAAGGACCCATAAGGAAACTTCAAAGCTATAAATTCTATGCATCGACGCCTATAGAGGGTCATTGTGTAATGGTTTTTGTTGGAGAGTGAATGAAAAGGACCAAATTTATTATATATAGATGGATTTAAGGAAAACGAATATTATGTTCGAGAGGGGTATTCATAGGAATACTATATTAAGGTTGTGAGACTATGGGTTGTGAATATTGAATATAGTGATATTTGATGGGCATGGATTTTGGTAAGAGGGATTGCGATTGGTAGGGTATGTGTTGGAAGGGGATTGAGGTGTGAATTATATTATCCTAGATGATCTTGTGTTTCATGTAAATGATCTTCCTCTATTTATCTCATTCAAGAATTTCAACACTATGGTCAAAAGAGCCCTCATAGATGAATATTATGGAGCATGTGTCACTTCTCTTTCTTCATTAAGAAACTTGGATCTACTTTATTAACAACCTATAATCCATTTGGAGCACATTTTAGGGTTATGATCACAGAAAGATACCACTTTAGGTTGTATTTCGCTCCCTGACATTATTCTTCCTTGTACCATCCACATCAAATTTAAGGTCTTTAACTAACCCTTGGATTATAATATCCTCATGGGTTGACCATGGAGTATTAATATGCATGTAGTCACATCATCTTCCTCCAAAGGTGTTAAGTTTCCAAACTTCGGGGCTGTCTAGAAAGTATAAGGTCACACTAAGCATTAGAACATTGACCTCTTCCAACATGATGGGAGATTATGAATTACCACACTCAAATAAAATTGTAATATCCAATTTCAATAATAACAAATATTTAATTATCCTACTGATTCACATTCATAGCTATAGTGGTCATCCAAAGGCTATGGGTTGTTTCATTAAAACATTCTCATTTAGGATGATTATAAGCTTGATGAAATAAAATTTAGGATAAAAACTTTGATCTTTATTATTTCATTATCTTATAATTCCATCTTTTTGTAACCTCACTTGTGAAAGAAGAATGTCAAGATTGTATCCCTATTACCCTTATTCACGATGAATCGTCCTAGTATATATCATTGCATTCAAATTAATACTATTATTGATTCTTACATTGTTGATGTTACTAATCTCGATTATAACGATGTTTAATTTCCATATGAAAATTTCTTAGTATGTTATGCCCAGGATAACATTGCAAAAATATTTCACTATCAATAATATCTATGCCTTAACTTTAGTAATAGTATTGATATTATAAATGTTTTCATGCAATATGCACATACAACCTTTGCTCTAGAGGTAAATGATCAAATAGATAACTTGATGAGAACAATTATAAAGTAAAATTTAAGGATGAAGTAAATTTTATAACATTCTCTTGTTCTTACTAATATAATCACACCCCCTCATTTCCCCCTTACGTATATCTATAATGAAGTCCTTACATGAACCTCTAAATTGATTGACCTCATGATTCATTCTCACCATCAAATCCTACACGACATAATTTATATAATTAAAAATACATTAGTTTATCTCTCCTTATTTGGTTTCTATAGCCATTGCTTATTTGGATACTTCGGTAATTCTTATTTGGATACTAGGAAGCCATGTTTGTACACACCTCTCACAATTCCATCCAGACCACTATAATTCATCAACATGGAAATCATGACTAGGATGTCGGCCACGAGGAAGTACCAATATGACAAATTTAATAGATACATTCTTATAGATGACTATCATTATTTCCTCCAAGAAGGAATTTTGGAGTGGTTGGTATCGTTCATACTTTCTTCAACCATATATGGGTTCTATTTAGACTCCCAACATCCTATTTATTTGATCAATATATGTTCTTTGTTAGTCATTTCTGGGAAACATTGTAGGAATTTATGGGTATATAGTTGGTATAATAGACAAAAATTTAACCTCAAATAAATGAAAAATGAAAGTTTTTAATTTTCTGAGAACTATTTATCTTCTTCATATGTATAAAATTATGCATGTTTGTACTTAGAATGATAAAATTATTTAGATCCAACATGCCTACAATATATCTCTTCATATTTCTATAGGACATAGTACATTGTGTACATGTATTAGGTGTTAACCTCTATAAATCTCCTATCATGCACTAGTTAGCACTAAGTGATGTGCACATGAACAAAAGGTGGATAAAGAGTGGAAGTTACTATAACACATAGAATTTTCACATCAAAATGTTTATCATATCCTCTCATGTTTATAAATCTCCTATCATGGCTTTTAGGTTGGATTTCTTAATTTTTGGTATTATAACTTAAAATGTTTGGATGCCTTTTGATATAGTGCAATGTAGAATGCAATGTTCTATCTAATTATTTATATATGATTGGGTCAAGCGTAATTTATATATCAAGTTTTATATGATCATAAATAAAAGAGTGATAACATTAAAATGAATGTAGTGGATAAATGATGAAATCTCAATAATTTTATATTCATTGTGAAATTAAAAATATATATATGTAAAAATAAAATATAATATTTCTTGACCTATATAAAACATTGAAATTCCCTTCTCGTGCCTCAACTCTATATAATATGGAACTTCCTCAAATCCCCTGCCATGTTATGTTGAAAATGGAGAAATCCTTATACCCACATGCTTTGCTCCAATTTCATCTCTGTTTCAGATTGAACTAAATACCGAATTTCCTTTGTTTGAAATCTATGTCTCACAAATATCTTATTTGCTTCTGAAAAAGAGATTGGCAATTTGGCTTATAATCTATCTGATCTAATCTGTTTATGATTAAGGCCTACACTAAAAGAAACTGTAATCCAAACTATATATAAATACCAACCTGTAATTATCTTAGACATGCTAGATTTGGAGCAGAAAATCACGGACAGCCTTCACAGTTAGCTTACATGCTTCAGAATCTTCTTTGCATCCTTTGCATTCTAAGTACTTCTTCTCTGATTTAAGTTATTTTAAAATAAGATGGATAATCGCATGATTTACTACAGGCTGGGTGTTTGTGTGTTGCTATGTTGTTACAGCGAGCACCGTACTGTGATGGCAGCCGATTCAGACCTGTTGAATTCTTTATTCATTTTTCTGTGTTTGTAATATACTTTAATGTATGGAGGTGACGGCTTCTAACGCACGTTGGATATATGATTGAACAGTTACATATAGTGAACGGCTTCGTGTGCAAAGACCCAAAGACACAAACGATGGGGTGGGCTCCAACGTTACTGCGGCGAATGTTAACCAGATTGGCGGGCTCAACACATTGGGAATATCGTTTGCTCGCATCGACTTTGCAGTGGGTGGAATAAATCCTCCTCACACTCACCCGAGAGCCACGGAAGTTCTTTTTCTAATGGAGGGTACGCTTTTTGTTGGTTTTGTTGATACAAACAACACGTTCTTCAGCAAAACGTTGCAGAAGGGAGATTTGTTCGTGTTTCCAAAGGCGTTGGTGCATTTCCAGCAGAATGTCGGGAATGAAAATGCGGTGGCCATTGCTGGATTGAGCAGCCAGTTTCCCGGAGTTCAGACCATCGCCAATTCTCTCTTTGCAGCAGATCCACCTCTTTCCGATTCTGTTTTGAGCAAGGCCTTCCGCATCACCGAAAAATTGGTGCAGTACATTAAGGCCCAATTCAAATATTAGGATACCATGGAAATTCAATAAATGGTTAGCATAGTCCTTTTGTTTGGGGAAGCTATCTAATGTAACCAACAAGAATTATTTCGTTACCACCAAATGACAATAAACATGACCAGGGAAATCATCATACACATGATCATGTACATGACCCAACAAATTTCATAACTACGAAGCTCATTTCATCCATGAGAATGTTTTTATCACATTTTATTTTTAGTTCGAAAGATTTAATTGTTTTTCCCTTGAGTAGTTTTATACCATTCACAAACATACAAAATCTTCCAGGTATCATGGATTCACTAATGTATAAGGCTCTAACGTCAGCAAGCAAAATCAATGTTAACGATGACATATTGTGCCCTGTAAGGTAAACAAAATTATAACTTTAGTTTGATTAAAAATGAAAATAATTCTTGTACCAATAGTCCCTTAAACCTCCATATTCAATGTTGTTCTGGCCCTAAAAGTTATCCGATCCAATATAACAAATTTAGTATGCATTATTTGTAACAAGGGAAAATTTTATATTAGTCAATCAACATTAACTATCCACATTCAAAATAACACATTAATAGTCGTAAAAATTATAAAAAGATGAGATGATTTATTCCAACACATTAACAGATGAGTAATTATACGTGAGTTGTATAAAGAGGATTTGGGTATGAAGATCAAATGTACTAGTTTTCTTCATTTCAAATTGTCTTATCTTAGAAAGTACAACTAAAAATTCTCATGTCATAGACCATATAGCTATGCGTGAAACATGGCACAATATGGGATCCTTTTGTATGGTTTTGCGCTTGTGCTTAGAGACTTTATTTAATGTATCTTTTCTTAAGTTTCTTGAAATTCTTTTTTTGTATTTTTCTCTATCTTACACAACCATGGAAAATATTGTAATGACTTGCAACAAGTAAAATTTCTAGATACATACAATACCATTAATAAAATCATTAGATAAAAAATAATGTCTGGGTAATGTTATATTAACATTGGTGTTCGACAACTTCTGAAATAATCAAAAAAATTTATTACATCCCATCGTGCGGGATTAAGACTCACATATTTCCCTGTTGCAGCTTCAAGTAGTGTATGTAATATAATTCAACTTCATATATGTTCTCTTATGTTAATAAAAAATAAGATAACGGGATGAATATAGACTAGAAAATGTATGCAACATTGTAGTAGTGTGGTATGATATGTTTCAATCCAATTGGGTGCTTCAAATATGATAAACTTCCTAAAATAAAATATTTGTAACATCCGTATGGAGGTTTTACAGATCCTTAAATGCTTTAGTGTTTAAATTTAAAATAGGAGGTATTTGTGAGTGTCGAATAAATTATGAAGTGCATTTGACTTGCTTATATTGGTTACCATATGTCAGATATTAACATTATGGCTAACCTAAGAAGATGAAGAAAGTCAAATGATGCTTTTCAAATTCATAGAAGAGTCGTTTATGGATTTTTCCGTAGTTGTATAGGTCATGCAGGACTGCATTCCACTTTGGATAGAAATATATGCTAATTTTGGATGATAGTGCCAAAAAGGATAATGTTCAACAATGATACCTTGGGTTTAGTTACTAATTTACTTAGTTAATATTATCTAGATGAATAATAGAGTTGTGTGCAAAGATTAACAAGCCAACAAAGGGAGAGAGATATTATTGATTCGGATGAGAATGTCAAAGCATTCATCCTAGCATCAAATTAAATTAAAACAAGTCATTTTAAAAGAATAAGTTGTGATTTTAAAAATCAATTACAGTTGTGACTTTATAAAATTGAACATATAGAAAAGAGAGTAAAAGATAAACACAACATAGAAAGAATACACTTGTTCATTTTTTATATTGAGGAGGTCACATTATTGTTGTACTTAGGATACTTGGAGTTTTTGTTAAATTACTTAAGGATTGGAGGTGATTGTTTCCCATGTGTGTCGAAGGATAAGAAAAAGTAGGATATGTGGATGAGCTCATATGACTCATCATTACACAACGGAAGTAAAGAAATGCCCCAATAATTGGGAAGAGTGGTGTATCTAAGCATGTATCAACTCTTATATCTTACCACACAAATATACAAGAGGAAGGGAAGAAAACCTTATGAAAAATTAGTCACTTGTTTATCTTACAACACCATAGACTATACAATTACAAATTATGCATCTATGAACTATGCATGCACACTGTGTGTTTTTTAACTAAGCATGATTATGTAAATACAAAGTAATGGAAATGGTGACAAGTCCCATTACTAAGAAACTTGTATACATATTATTTCCAAGTAATGTAATGGATAAGTATTGAAGTCTTAGTGAACTATTTATGATGCTATGAATTGTGCCATTTATGTTTGAATATGTACTAGAAACATTTATGAGTCTAAATGTTATCAAGTGTAAAGTAATCATTCTTAAACAATTATTTAATGTGTGATTACCATATGTGTTTTTATTGAAGGTGTTTGAGAGAATGAAATATTTGGAATATGAGGGAAAACTCGGATAATTACATAAGAATAGATCCCAAAAATACATTAAAACCATATTTTATTTTAAATGGTTATAATGTTTCATGAATATTTTTGGATTGAGTATGATGCTAAAAATTTACATAAGTACAATATTATGTGGCATGCTAATGGAGTTAGTTAGTTCAAGACATATTCTATTAAATTTTAGAAGTATAAATTTACTCCACTTAGGAATACATCGTTTGTTCGCATAAACCTTGAAGAAGGAAGAATTATGTGTGATTTAAAAGGAATTCATGCATTTCGAACAGAATCTTTAGCAGGAAAATGTGGTGGCCATTTATGGATTGAACAACCAACTTCTTGGAGGTCAGAACATGACCAATGCTCTCTTGGTAATAGATACACCTCTTCATGATTCGGTGATAAGAAATTTTTTCCACATAACAGAAAAAGTAGTGCAGTACATTAAGGCCCAATTCAAGTAGGATAACATGGAAATTGAATAAATGGTTCTAGTAAATAAAACTAAAAAATGATATGTTATTATGTATTATAATAATAACAAGAAGAAAACAGTTATAGTGTACAATCTTTCCTATTAATTATTTACGGATATGTGCTTAAAAACGGATAAGTGGAGAGAAGGAATAACAAAAAATAATTATTTATGGATATATACTTCACGTTCCTCCTATGCATTTATTACTATGTAACATTAATAATCGTAATGATGGGAACATTGATAAGGGAAAAGAATTTTGAAAATAATCTTTGTGAAGTTTGAAAACTCAAATTCTTATATAATTATGTTTGGAAGTAGTATAATAGCATGCATGGACGAGAGTTTTTGGTCTCGTGTTCTTTTGCATGCTCTCTCTTTCGCCCTTTTTTTTCTTATAGGCGTTGTTTGTTTCCATTGTTTTGTGGTTATTTAAAATATTTTGTTATTGATATTTTTTGTAACTCGGATTCTCTTTTCTTTTTGTTACTATTGGCATTCTTTGTTATATTTTGGATTTTCACTTTTTTACCTCGATAGGATCCGATTCATTAAATATTTATTCTTATCTAAAATATTAAGTAATAAAGGTTTAGATATAGACACATTATTGTGGTTATTGTAATTATAGAAGACTAAATAAGAAATGAATAATATTACTAAAAAGAATGAAAGTGGTGGAGAAAATGTATAGCATGATGTTATTTCTTTCTAATATGAACATTGAGGTGGTGCTTTAGATATTTACAAATTGCTGGAACAAGAAAGTGATATATGAAGGTCTTAGAGGAACCACAGTTTTCATAATCTGTAAATTTATGTTCTTCTTGATAAATTTTTTTAATAGATGTAGGATGTAACTTGTTTTTAGTCTTTTCTATAAGTAATAAATCTAACTTGGTCAAGTGTACAGTCACCATGACCCAAATTCAACCCATTTTTTTATTAAATATAAGTTTTTCTTTGCATAAGAATAATTTGATTTATAACTATTCATCACAAAGTGTTATTTAATTACCATTCCTATAACATATGGTATTGATACATGAAATTTACATATTCAAGGACTTCAACATTTGTTTTTACACAAGTAATCCAATTCATTTATTTCATATAAATGTGTTGAAGAATGAAACGTAGTTTCTTTAGCGGATAATGAAGCATCATTTTGATACATGAGCATTTATCTATATTTAACGTTTTGCTTCATCGTTTGTGATATTGAGGAAGAGGTAATGGAAATACAATAGACATTGGCTTGAACATTCTTACTTAAACATTTTGACTAAATGAGAATATCGATAAAGCTATAACATAAAATTTACTTGTAATATGTTCTTTTATACATTGGTATGTCATTTACTCAGGCACGTTGCTCAATTTGACTAACAAGAATAATTGACCTCCCACTAAATGTCATTGAAATTTTTCAAGGGAAGTCAACCTACAAATTTCATGGTGTACATGAGCCAATAATTTTAAAATGTATGAAGCTCATTTAATTAAAGAGAATTTAATAATCATATGTTAATGACTCTTGGAACCATGTAAGTGTATTTACCTAAAGTTGTATAATGTTGTTCATGAATATATAAAATCTCGCATGTGTTTTGATACACTAATGTTACAAGATACGGTTTACGTGCAAGGGAGATTAATATTAATGATTACCTATTATTCCATATAAGAGAATAATTGTGTTTTTATTTGATTATTAAATAACATATTTATAAAAAAATAGTACCTTTAAAGATCATATTCAATGGTGTTTACAACATTAAACTTATTAGAGTCAATATAAGTTATTTAGGATGTATTTTTTTACTACAAAGGATTCTTTCAAATTATTTATTTAACATTACCCTTGCATATTCATGCCAACACAAGTAATACCTATAACAATATTAAAATGATATGATCATTTCTTAAAACGCATAAAGGGATACAAACTTATAAGTGCATCATGGCATATATAAGATATTGGTTCGGGAAGTGCAAAGACATCATGGTGTGGCTAATGGATGGCAAGATACATTGGGCTACGTTTGCATTCCTCATGCTGAAAAAGTGGAACCTACAATAACTCATTTCGGATAAAAGTTTTGAGAACAGAGGCCTTCTCGGAGGGCGAAGTGGAAAGCTGTTATCTCTCGAAAGTGCACCTTGTAGAGAGATGGCCACAGGTTTTCTAAGCTTGCAAAATTTGATCTCTCTCTTTCATAGATAAAATGGAAACACCTCAGGTATGTGGTTATGCCTATTTTGAGGCGAGTCTCCAGTATCAAGGCCGGTTCCTTGTTGATGTATCCTAAATTGATTTTGGGGTTTAGGGGTAAAAGATGACTGTAAAATTATTAAAACTAAGGTGATACACCAAATTTGTATGAAGACTTTGACTGAGTATTTACACAATTGATATGTGAAATATTTTTTGATGTATGAGCCAACAGTCTTCTATAGAATTTAAGGGCAAACACAAGTGATTGTACTGAGGGAAGAATATCACAACAATACTAATTAGTTAACATGCACATTAAAATTATGCGAGAAAATACCGAATTTTGTAGAAAAAGTGTAAGATGATTGATCAGGAAATTTGCATTCACAAGACTAATAGAAACATACACAAGACTGCAAATAATTGGTAAGGCAGAAATTCTTCACACTCAAAAGAAAAATTGGCAAAAATTGCTTCAGTACTCCTATATCCAAAAAGTCCTCCAGAAGTTCTCCTTGTGCTTTGCAAAGGCACACAATATATAGCAAAAATAATTCCTCACCTTCTTCCTAAAAATAGCCTAAGGCTTGTACTTGCCCATGCATCCTATTTTTATCCTTTATTTAATAATAGATAAAGGAATAAAAATAGAGCATGCAATTACAAATAGGCATTATTAGCCTTAATTACAATATAGTCAAATTGAAGTTGACTATTCTATTTTTAAGAAGAGAAGGATGAATAATTTGTTAAAATAAGATTGCTTGCTAGGCAAGTCTCTCTCCATGAACATGCAACTCTGTCTTCTTCTCTATTATGTCCTGTTGTGAAGGCATGCAAAAAATACTCCTGTTTATTCAAAGAAATAAAATTACATTAATTGTAATACGTTGCATAATAATTCATCCAAATATCTATCCTGATTGGGACCACCTTTTTCTCTGATGTTGACACTTGTTCTATCTTCTAGTGATCACATGCAAAACACTCCTCTGCAAGAAAATAAACAGTTTTGATCTCCAATACTTTAGCAAAATTATTCACCTCTCAGTGGGGACCACCTCTGATTCATACAATTGTCTTCAATTGAGTTTGGCCACTCTTGTGGACTTAGCAAATATACATGCCATCATACTTTAGTCTCTGCCACCTTTGATAAATACATACATGTATATACGTGTTGGCCTTTGTATTTGAAATAATATAGTTTAAAATTTTACCTTTTCGGTGATCATTGCACAATATAATTGGGTCGGTTTTTGCATTATTTGGAGTTTGGACTATAGTTGGACCTTGGAAATCATTGCAATGATTTTATGATGGACATGTGGGCTGGCCCCTTCTGCATGATGAGTCAACCCTTTAATCGATTGTTGGTGGCATTCTCATCGTGGAGGCTTGGGCTTGCGGGAAATTTTTGGAACTTTTAACTTTTTTGCAAAAGGTTTCAAACTTAAAATACCCTTGGCCTCCACTTTTCCACTTCTATTGTGGTGATGACATGTATCCTTGTCATGTCCTTCTTGGGCATGCAGATGAAAGTTTTACAATTTGAAATTTTGGTAAATTGGTCAACCGACCGCCATTTTGATTGGATGACTTTTGCCTTGATTTTGATGAACCATTTGGGAATGTCAATCTCTGTACCTGTTAATTTTCGATCATTGATCTATGAAGCATGATTTTAGGGTTTCTGACATGTGATAAATGCATTTAATGGCTTGAACCATGGTTTGCTTCGAACTTGGAGATCGATTCTCGAGCGTTGATCGTGTCCTTGATGCTTTTTGATCATCGATGATTCAACCATGGTTGAGTCCTGTTAACTCGTCTCTCGAGTTTGCATGATAAAGGGGACCTTGACCCATAATGATCACTTCATTCGGTTTTTAGTGATGTGGGTGAAGCCCTAGCAAAAAAATTTTACGCCATTATTCTGAGCATTCAAGCTCAACTTTAAGCATTTCCCTAGCTGCTGGGGCCTTTGTGACTTTGTATCTGGTATATTCATAGCCATTCTTCTTCTTTTTGAGCTCTCTATGCGGGAATGTGAAGGTGACCGCCATTATTGTTTTTCAGACTTTGTGGTTCAGCTTTGCAAATCCCTATGCATGTATCTTGTTGTTTTTCTACTCTGTAAGAGTTCTCTCAGCAAGGTAGTTGTGGGTGTTTTCTGCCATTTTTGTGGGTTCGAGCTCATGTGATTTCCTGACTGTATATTGCTCATCCCGAGATTTGAAATATTTTCTTTAAAAGAGATCTCTGCGTGTTGTCTTGGCCACAAATTTTCTTCTTTGTGAGCAGAGCTATGCAACTGGCATCACTGTTTGATGAGGTCGGTAAGTTTTGATCTCTGAGTGTTGTAATCACTTCGTCATTTCCATTTAGTCCTTCGAGATACTGATGTTTTTATCCTTCTTTGCATATTTTGTGATCTTTGGGGCAACATCGGTCTTTGATTTGAAACTCGTTCTGTGATCATTTGAGGGTTTTCTCAACTTCGATTTAACCGTAAGTACTTGTTTCCCACTCTGATTTTAGTACCCATTAATGGGTTTTTGGATTAGAACCAGGATCTGTACCTTTTCCCTCTATACTATAATTCGAGACTGATTGGTTTAAATGGGAGTGTTAACTTCTGAAATACTCAAATATTTCCTCAACTCGGATGTGTATGCATTTTAACTCGAAGTTTTCTGTCTGATCTTGTATTCTGATTACTAAATGGGTATTCTTATTTGCTCAAAACTTGCAGATAGAATGTTTATTGATATGATTACTCGAAATCCTTCATTCCTTTTGATTCTGCTATATGTTCTTGAGGGGTATAATGTTTTCTGAAAAGTTGTGATTCACTTCACATTATCTTAAGTTCCGCACTTATCTGATTTGATTTGACCATTAATACCCACCGAGTTTGTGTTCCGAGTAATATTCCAAGATATGTTTACTTGGTACTTGTCTTCATAAGGAATCCCCTTTGGATCTAGACCGTTTATACTTTTGCCCCTTTTAGATTGCCTCGTACATTGATATTTATGAGTTCGAAAATCATTTTCCCACATCTGTACCTGCATATTTTTCAATTTGTGGCTTTGAAACATTGCAACCCAGATTTGGGTGTTTCTCCTCTGATAAGGGTACTAGAAATCATTTTACTGTACTTGTAAAAACTATGAATCATGCATTATCTTTAGCTATGAAGCTATACTGTAGCATGCACTTTATCTGCTTCTAGTTCTGTAACCATGAATCTTGTATGTACTTTCTAGAAATTACAAGTAGTTCATCTATTTTGCTGCTATTTTTAGGCATAAGCCTTGATTCAGATGCTTGTTAAGATTTCTGTTACTTTGTTTCTTTCACATAGATGTTTTATTCCCTTTATAGTAACATTTCTGGCATGTTGGAAAATTTGAAATGTTGATTTTTCATGGTGAAGCCCTAGCAATTTTTTTCTAGAATTCTCTCCTTTCCATTTCCAGAGTAGGTAGTTGTATTTTATAATTCAAAATATAGAATCATATCACTTCATGTTTGAAGCTGGATTGGTAAATAAAAATGAGACATCATAGTTGTTTTATCTTGATCATGGCATGTTTTACTGCTTTCTTGTATCACTTACTTGATTTAAATAATTCCTTTAAGCATGTAGTAGTTAAAAGCAAAGCATGATGAAAGTTGTAAATGTCCATTTTACATGGTGAAGCCCTATCAAAATTTTCCTAGAATCTTCTTTTCGTTATGTTTTAGTTGTACCCCTTTTCTTTTAATCAACTCCAGCTTCCTAAAATCTGATTCTTCTTCTTCAGTTGCAATCTGAAACATGTGCTTCTATTGCTAGTCTCTTTTCTGTACTTAAGCCCTTTCCATTTCAGAAAACTTACTGAAACTTTGAGTTACATTCTTCCCTTTTATGCATGCACTTATGACTTGTCTATTTTTTCATTGGCTGCAACATGTACCTGCACACTTAGGAAAATAGTTAGAAAATATTTAGGCTTTTTGGCCTCTCTTATGTCCATGTTTTATTCTTTTCTTTTCTCTTTCTTCACTCTTTCTGAGTAAATAAAGCATGTATGTAGTTTTATATTCAAGTAAATTACATCTCCTATTATTAGAGATTCATATGCACGAATTAGGACAATCTAGGAATATGATTTGATCCCTGAGCTCATAGCTGATAGTTATTCTTTTCTTCTTTTCAGGTACAATGGCTTCTACAACGGAGATGAAGAAGGAACAAAAGATGGAGATGGAGATGCTTCAATCAAAGAAAGGAACCCCAAGGAAATGATGGGTTCACTCATACTCCTTTACTTTCTCTTTCATGCATGTGTACCTCTTACTTGATAGATGTACTTTACTTTTCAGCCACATCCCACGACTTGTGTGGGAAACATTTGACCTTCCTTGTGAATAAAACATTGAATTTTAAAAATGAGTTGTGTATTCCCATCTACATTTAAGCTTCTCTGTATGGATTGTATAATGAACTAAACAACTCAATAACATAATTGAATGTCTTAATCTTGAAGGAAAGAAACATTGATGAGAACTTGTAACATTTAGTAATGAACTCGTAACGACCCAAATAATCACACATGAACAACACAGTGAAATACAGGATAACTTTTTTTTTTTGACTTGCTTGACACAACATGACGCAACATGTCGTCACCAAGTATACAACTAACACTGTGAACAACTTGATACAAGGATGGCCATAAAGGCAGCACGGAAACGTTCACACATATCAAGGACAATTTACTTTTCTTTCTGACATGACAACATAGAAGTCCAGTCACAGAACACACTTACAGTTAGGGCCATCCACAATGAGATATTCTTGAGGGTTATTTATTTTTAAAGGATATCTTGCAATTCTTAGCTTATGTTTTCAAGGAGGCTCAAGATATGATTCATACAATTCATCTTACCAAGTTAAGTTTATTCTTTTGACACAGAGTAATTATCTTTAAATCTTCTCTATTATGACCTTTATTTGCTTAATTCGTTTATCAAGAAAAAGGAGTATTTAAATTCCACAAGGCCATCTGCTCACCACTAACGCTACTAAGATTCGTTCTTGCCCACAAGACAACATGGTTTTAAGTTCAACACATTTAAGAGAAGAGATACAAGGTGCCTGGAAAAGGGTTAGAGGGAGAAGGTCGAGATGAAACATTTTTAGGACCTCATTAGTTATTGCCAGTATTAAAATTGAAGCTAGGGCTCTTAACCAGAACTAATAACAACTTTACTTAGGCTTCGCTAAAAGTATTAACAAGGAGTAAAAGAATTTACTTTCCAAATGGCTGAGAGATAGATTGTGTGGTTTCAAAATTGTTTTCTCCTGTTTATTAAATCTTATTATCTTCCAGAACTAACCATAGATTTCCTTTAAGTTTGTTTAAGAATTCCACCATGAAAGGGATAGTGTTCATTAGTGTAGCTAGGGGTATCAAGTTATATAATGTTACTTGCAATGATAGTCCTGCCCTTGATTACTCAAAGAATTTCTTGCTCTCAAGTTGGTGACCCCTACGTTACTTTATTTGAATACAACTTATAATTTAACTTCCTGAAGTATTAAACAATCCCATGTTAGTTTACTTATGACACTTTATTACTAAGTCATGGCAAGGTTTAACTCAGAATTTATTCTCAAGGAAAAGTTGAAGCAACACTCATTAACGAGAACAAAACAAGATTACATCATTTCTTAAAATACTGATACTCCACAAGTCACTCAACCACAATAACCAAATTTTCTTATAATTTCAATGATGGGCACACAATGCAAGGTTTCCAAAGTTCAGATGACAAGTCCACAATACATTATACTAAGACATTAATCCTCTTCTAAACTTTCCACTGGACGTTAACAAAAGTTGAACAACATAAAAAGGTTTCGAGCAAAGGATCTTCTCAACTGAGGTTGATGACAAAAGTCTACAAATATATCCCTCATCTATACGCAAAATCCATCTGCAGCAAATTTTCTACAAGAGTCAGTTCACGAGAACTGAGCAAGATAAGGCTACACAAAACCACCATAACTATTATCTAACAATATCATGAAAAGAAGCACCTTATTACAAGAATTTGGGTCAAACCTCTAAACACTATGAGCACATCAAGTTATAATAAAGTCTATAACATGTCGATCAATGAAGGAGAAGACCTTGTACTTCAGTTAGGAGCAAATGCAACGAAAGTAACAATCATATGAGAATGGCCCTTGGCCCTATAAGGAGAAAACAAACAATCTAGCAAAGACAGAATCCCCATCAAGTAAGTGATTAAACAATAATTACAAGATTGAGATTTGATACATATACCAGTCATCTAGAAATTTATCAAAGGTACCAAACGCATAGGCTAAAATAATATTTTTCCAAAAGAACAAGAGTTGATCGGCCCAAGAAGGGGGGAAAACACGGGTTTCAGAAATTAACACAAAAGCCATGTATAAATGAGTTTCAAACCGGAAATCAATTAGAGTATACACACAACATAAGTTTCGAAGTGAAGGCAAAGTATACTAGTTTTGACCATTAACTACAAGGAGATTTACCAATCATCCAGGAAGGGTCAAAGTCTTACAGGCTAGTAGCAAACACGCGAGAGAAGAAGGGGGTTCCGTCCAACAGGAGTATACAATAATGTCATCAACAGATTTTTATAACACTAAAGGTTTGCAAACCTCCACTACAGTACTAATGTTTGGTTAATTTAAAATAAATTGCCCACATCCCAAAACAACCATATTTTACGGCAACCCTGGGTAACACAGTCAACCGTCGCACAAAGATACAAACATAACTTCAAAGTGACATTATCAAAACAAAACCTCCTGCTATGAATCCATAAGACTATCAAATGAAAGCTGAGTTTTTCTTGAAGGTTAATCACATTTAAGGAAATTTCCATCACAAACTATTACGGTAATTACGTGCATAAAAACCGACCAATATTAATTACTAGCGTTAACATTATAAGGGAGCAATTAATGCAAGTTAGGAAAAATAGAAGAGCGCCATCAGCAATGATTCTGAGAGGGGATTAGACCAACTATTCTAGTGTCAACGAGGTACAGGTTTCGCACAAAGAAACCTCCAGCTTAGTTGATCCGAAAAGCTAGTTATGGTTCAAGTTGATAGGGGTGGTCAAGGCACTTCCTGAGGATGGCCTTAAAAGCCTAGAAACAAGATGAAAGATAGTATAAGAGTCTAAACACGTGAGACGGCAAAACACATTGCACGCGAACCCTTTTATTCTACCAGTTTTAATACCACAACTCTAAGCTGGCTAGCCCACGCATTGCTCACACAATCCTACAACCTTTCTTTCTCGATGCCAAAAGGTTATCAAGGGACTTGCGAAGGAGCTAACAAAAAACGTCAAGGACAACTTGGGTGCTAGGAAGGGGGTTTCATAGTTATTGTAAACTTACTTCCATGATATCGAAAATACTAGCTTGATCAACATAATAACTTGCAACTCAATCGCAGAGAAGAATTAATACATAAACAAATAGACGAAGTTCTATCATTCGAGTAATATAACATTCAGAGGAGAGGGCACACGCATCCTTTCGACCCACATACTGTCAACGATAAAAGCTAAAACAAGAAGAAACAAGCAGAAAGGGAAATCTCCCATCATGACATCCAACTGACAAATCAATGCAAGGAAAAGTGGTTCGATTTCACGATAATTTTAAATAAAATAATAGTAGAAAAGTGTAGAAATATCTTGCCTGCTTTCCAGCCTTCAACAGTCGTACAGACTCCACACGGGCCAAGATAAAAACAATAGCATGAGACAAGGATGTGAGTACTGCTGCTGGCGATGTCAATGGGCCAAAAGTGATAACTGGATAGACTGATGGGGCAGAAAAATTAACAGTTGAGTCCTTTCGCAAATCCACCTCACACCGCCTCGTAGTGTCAGCTAGAATCCCATAAGCTTCCCCATTTGGAAAAACAGCCAACACCCATGGGTGGGACTGATATAGAGATGTCGTACTATCACCATAACCCCAAGCATCAGTGTTCTACGTAAAGACATGCTTGCCTGTAATACGGGGAAGTGTCAAGTTCCCCCTCATGCTTCACGAGCCACAAAGACATTCCAAATGTCACAGCTGCACACATTAAAAATAGAAATACAGATAACCATAACGTCTCTCTGTTCATGTGCCCTTCCAATCTGCTTCGTTTTGAAGGTGCACCTGAACTATTTAGCATTGCTTTGGTCTCTTGACCTGCATAAGCAACCACCCCAACTACCCATGCAAGTATTTTTTAGCTGGCAACCTCGAAGCACAATGTTTGATGGCCCAAGTGGAATTCTTCTGCCATCAATTTCCATGTTTGCAATGAAACCATATATGTTTCTGTTTGGTTGTTCACAACGAATAAGGCCTGAAGGAGGTTCCCTTTTAGGCCTCTTAGCCACGTTTCTGGTCTGGCATATCTTGTTTTCAGATTTGATTCTCCATCAAGGTTAATTGTCTGTACATACGCAATTCCACTTGGATAACTGGTTTCCAACAAAACAATATCACACAGATAGTTTCATTTGCAGGTATCTTCAGTACTTCACCTACCATTACATTCTTCCATTTCTTTGAGCTGAATTTGACACCCTGCAGCACTTGTACCTCCCTATTATTCTCTTTCTTATCAGAATGATGTCGACGCCAATCCTCATACCCGTCTTTGATAGCTGTCACACACAAAACGAATAGCAAAGGGAAAAGTGATACAGTTCTCCCAAAGACTGCCAGCTGAGGCAGCTGATTCAAGGCAGCAATCACCAGGAAATAAATGTAAGCAAGTCGATGAAACTGAACAAACAAATTCTTAGGCAAAAAAGTAATGATGGTGTATTTGCTTGTCCGAATCTCGTTTCCAGCAAATTCATATTTTTCATTTGTCGATTTGGGGTCATTGATATATATGAGTCTATCATTTTGATTTTCATCATCTGTTGCAGGACGTTCCGCCTCTAAAACTCTCGAACCATCCCGCTTTGATGAATCTGTTGGCTGTCCGGCATTCTGCATTCTCTGAGCTGAAGGATTGTCTGGTGTGTTTGAAATCTCAAATGCGCCACCATGATTACGAATCTCTGAGGAATTTCCTTGAGGAGCAGTCGACCGATACATGTTCTCCTCCAATAACAACATTCCATGTAACCAAATCTGGTGCAGCACCCGTCGCCTCCAGAAAGTCCACCAGAAGTTGCTCGTTCGGAAAGGATGGTATGCGTGAAGTCTCAGGAAAAGATGAAGTTTGATCACCTCTGGCAATGAATACAATAATGGCGGTGTCATCTCCCACAAGGCATTCGGCAAGTCACATTTGACGGCCCTGAGGCCCCTTCTGCAAAACCGCCTTTGCATCCACCACTTTTACCACCATCGTAAGCCCACTTGTGCCTGGACGCAACTGCACCACTTTCGTGAATTCCTCCGCCATCTTCCTGAAAATATCTCAGATGAAGCTCAGTATGGAGATGTAATCCGACAGAGGCCTTGAAGTATTCAAGAAGTTCGGCCTTCTGAGGATTTGAAGCTGTGGACTGTTTTACAAGAAGATAAGTGGGATGGCCAAGATCACTGCTGGCCTTTGCTACATGGCGACCAGTGTATCCTATTCTTCCAATTAACAGAATCCTGCTACCTTCATCTCCCAAGACATTTTCTCCAACATTGCATAGATCTCCTGTGCCTGTGGGTGTGATCTGTCACCAACACAAAAAGCATGCACCATTATTACGGCAAAGCAAACGTGCTTCATGAATATTCTGATCTGAAACAGATCCGCCTCCAAGAGACCCTCTTCCATGAGCTACATCGTAAAACAGTAAGGTCTCAGTAGAGAATCTTGTAAATAAATTTCATCAGGTTTGCTGGTAACACTCTCACTGTCACATAGTCGATTTAGACAGAAATATCTTGAAGGAGAATCCCGAATTTGAGGATGCGTTCAATACTGAACAGACAACAACAGAGTTAGACAACCTGCTTGCTGGAAGCACTCAAAAAAGGCTTCTACTATACTGCAACATGCCTGTTGCCTGGCTAATCACTGCGGCAGGCTGTTGCTGTGGATTCCCAAACAAGACACACCTCGCAGCACCCAAGGACACGTTTTCCCTCCTTCCAATCCTGCAGCCCCAGAAAAGACGCGTCCAACACCCACCCATATGCATTTAATAACAAAATCAAAATAAGATCATGGTGGAGAAAAACGGGACTCCACCGACTCCCACTGTCACACGCCACCCAGGAGGTTACAGATCATTTAAGAAGTGACATGATATGTCACCCATCCGCCAGCTCAGAAAAGTGCATTGCAACGAGGCACTACATGAACTCTGATTTTTGTAATCTTCACTTATATTTTTGTCCCAAAACTCAACACTTCACCTACTCTATAATTTGGTGTCTTCATCAAGACAACACAATTGTCCTTCGGGGCCTTTGTGTTCTTTTGCTGAAGGTATCATGAAATTGAAGACTATGTGGTTTGTTATGTTTTGTAACAACACACATAGTTGCAGATTTCACTTAATCATTAATTAATTCAGATGCAAGTAATAACATCGAACTTCCTTAGCTTAGTTATACTTAACCCATGACTTTCATCGTAATGACAAAGTTTTGAGTTGTCCATTTTTGTATAAGTGTAAAAATTGTCAAAAATTTTGGCGATCCGTAGGGAAAGCTCCCGCTAGTTTAAAAACTAGTGCCTTACTCTTGTCCATTGGGCATGGAGTCCAAAGCATATAACAAAAATCTACCTTTTGAAAGGTCCATCCCTTTCCGCAACAAACTAAAACTAGGAAAGGATCTGGTAAACCAGATCACGTGCATGAATGCACTTATTGAATTGAAAAATGATGCAATGTGTAGAAACTACACTTATTGAAGGGAAAATCCTACTCTAACAATCACTGTAAGATTTTCAATAACAATGTTTGAGAAACATACCATTCAAAGCAATGAGAAGTTCCTCTCCATTTAGCTTCGAAAGATGAAAAGCATTGTGTTCTTTGTAAGCTGAAATCATGTAAGGGCCACTCCAAATTGTATCAAACTTCGTATGTCTTCCTAGATTTGCACAATTAAAATCCCACTTTAACACAATATCTCCTTCATTGAAGACTCTAAAGTTGGTTTTCTTGTCAAAAGTGTTCTTCATTTGTTTCGATTCTTTTCCATGTTCAAATGAGCTTGATCTCTTAGCTCTTATAATTCCTTTAACTCTACACAATGAACCTATAATGGTTCATTCTTAAGCAACTCCATTTGATGCAGCAAATCCAATACGGGTAACTCAACTGAAATAGGCATTCTTGCTTCCTTTCGTACACAAGTTTTTATGGTGAATTGCCAACTAATCTTTTAGAGTCACTCTATCATCCGAAAGTGCTAAATTTAACATCGATGTCAAGCTCTTTGATTATCCTTGAGTGTTATTCGATGATCCTTAATAGATGCTTGTTAGTACTTTCACTAAGCCATTACCTTGTGGGTAATAATTAGATGAAGAACTTAGATATATTCTATGGTTGATGACTCAATCTGTTATCATTGCACCAAGAAATGCTAGAGCATTAAATGATATGATAGTTGTTGGAACACCAAATTTGAAGACTATTCCTTCATAAAAGGATAGTATCGAAGTTTCATTGGCATCTTTCAAGGCTATTGCTTCAGTTCATCGTGTAAAATAATCAAGCGAGCTTAAGATTCACTTATGTCCTTGTGATGAAGGTGGGTTTATCGTGCCAATAAAATCAAGACCCCACTACATAAAAGGTTGTTCGAATGAGATAGGCTGTAAGGGCAGTGAAGCTAAATGTTCTTTCCCAATAAAGAAAGCACATTTTCTACACTTTCTTATCCATTCAATACATTCCTTTAATATGCTAGGCCAATAATAACCAGCTTTAATAATTTTTAAGGTTTTGGTACGTGCATGAGAAAATACCTCCCGTAGGTCCTTTGTGGAATTGTGACAGTATTTTTGAATTTTATCATAGTTAACACACTCGCAAAGAAGATTCCATTTATATCTCTTTTGAACAACATATTATCAATGAATATATAAGGTACAACTTGTAATCTAAAATACCTTCGTTTATTCTTGTCCATACCTTCTGGATAGGTGCCATGTTGTAGATAATTAACCAAATCAGTCATCCATCTTGATTCTTGAATCTCGTGAGTGAGCTCAAGCTGTTGATTTCCTGGTTGAACCATGATTTCTGATTGCTGATATGTGATTTCAGCATGTTGTTTTGAATCATCTAGTTTTGTAACTTGTTGTTTTTCCATATCAGCAATTAGATGTTCACATAAACCTTTCCCTCGAACCGTCTTAGTAACCCGAATATCAACATCATACTCCATGACCTTCATTATCCAGTTTGCTCTTTTCTCATTTAACTCCTTATTTAGTAAGAATGCTTTCACACTTGGATGAGAAACAAGAACATGGATTTTATTGTTCAAAAGCATATACTTGAAATTCTTGAGTCCTCGACTACCGAAAGTACCTATTTTTCAAGAAATGTTTACCTTGTTTTGTAATCATGTAAAATATGTCCAAAGAATGTAATAAGCTACTTGATATTTTCATCATTGACTTGAGTTAATATAGCTGAGATTTTTTCAGCTCCTATAAGTGCATACATTAAAAAATATTTATCGAAATTTGGATTTACAAGAGTAGGAGCTTGGGAGATAGCTACTTTGATTGATTTAAATCTTTCTCTCTCTTCACTAGTCTAAGAGAAAGTTTTTATTTCTTTAGCATAGTTGTGAGTGGTTTACCCAATGCTACAAAATATGGAAAAATCTTCTAACAAAGTTGATTTATCCAAGAAAAATCTATAATTCCTTCTTATGATGGGGAAAAGATAACTATGATATGGCTTTGATCCTTAAAGGATCAATTGCTAAACCCCGCTAGAAACAATATGGCGAAGTAGCTTGCCTTGATGTCCGAAAAGATAGAATTCAGTGGATTCAAAGATATTCCAAATTTCCTACACAACTGAAAAGTCTACCTTAAATGCATTAGATGTTCTTCAGAATCTTTTGAAAATACAAGTAACATCATTTAAATAAACAAGGATGCATTTTTTTAATAAGCTGCGAAAAGCCATGTCCATTACACGTTGAAACGTTGTACCGACATTTGAAAGACTAAAGGCATCCTTTTGTAAGCATAAGTACCCCACTTAGTGGTAAAGATTGCTTTATACCTATCTTCTTCCTAGAATAAAATCGATTATATCCACTGTAACCGTCTAGAAGAGATAGTCTATCTGGACCTGAAACTATTCTCAAAATCTGATCCATATTTGGGAGTGGGTAATGATCTTTTAATGAATCCTTATTAAGATCTGTGAAATCTACGAGATAGTTTGATTTCACCCTTCTTCTTCCTAACAGAACAAGATTGGCTACCCAACTTGAATGCTTAATTGGAAAGATAATACCCGATTAAATTTTTGAGATGGTTGATCAATTTTTTTCACAACAATGAACAATTTAGAGTCAGTCATTGATAGATGGATGAACGATGCAAGAGAACCCATGGGATATTTGAACTTGTTAAAAGATTGTCGAACTATTTGGATGGTTTAACAATCAACGTATTCTAAGAGGAATTCAAACTTTACTTTATACATTTGTAAGATCTCACTTTTATATTGATAAATTCCTTTGATTTGGTTGATGATAAGTTGTGAGTCTCCATAGATGTCTAATATTTGAACACGAAACATGATGGCGGTTTTGAGACCCATGATGAGAGCTTCGTATTTGGAAATGTTGTTAGTAAATTCAAAGTTTAATTAGAAATAGAGAGGTATAATAATAATACTGGGTCCTCCCCCTCATTGACACTTAGATCCATTGTTGAAAAGTGTGATTTTGATAGGATTATATTCGTGATCGATAATGTTAATAGATTCATAAGGGAATTATTCATCTGGTTGTTGATTTTTGGGTAGATGTGCTTCGACAAGGTGATCAAAGATAGCTTCTTCTTTGATAGATTTTTGAATTATGAACTCAAGATCAAACTCAATCATGATGGTTAGTAACCAAGTGATGCGTTCTATGTGATATGGTTTGGAGTGCATGTAAGTATTGTGGTTAAGTAGATAATGATGGAGTTTGGAAGTTACGAGGTATAAGGCACAACAAAACTTTTCGGCTTATATATAATTAGTCTCGTAGTCATGGAGAGTTTATTCTGTAGTAAATGGTATTTTCACGACCCTGATCATCTCAATGAGTGAGCATGGAACCCCAAGCATGATTAGTAGTAGATATGTAAAGGTAGAAGGGATCCCTCTGACATGGAGGTGTAAGAAAGGGTGATGATAGAATGTATTGTTTAAGGTTATCGAATGATTTTTGATAGTTGTGATCCCATTTAAAATGTACACATCGGGCTACGAAGGAGATGATTAAAAGGATAATAGTGATCTAAAAGTTGTGAGATAAAACTATGGATGAATGAAGCCTCTCTTGAATGTTGTGAAGCCATTTCAAGTTTGATGGAGGAGAAATATTCATGATGAATTTGATTTTGAAATGGTTTACTTCAATTCCCGAATAATCATGACGAACACTAAGATTTTACTAGTGAGAACATTGAACACATACTTAACAAGGTTGAGATAAAGAAATTATTGGCTAAGGAGGGTCAAGATTGTTTCATGGATGGTGAGACAATCTTTTCATTGTTTTTATTTTCCTGCAAGATCATCAATGTAGTATTCTACATTTTGTGGGATAAGACAATGGAATATGTATGTCATAGCATGTTTACAAGTGGCTCCAAAGTATTTTTAACTCGACTTTAACTATGTGGGGCTCTTGTGGAGTTCCTATATTAACATTGATAGTGGATTCGTTGAGAAGTGTCAATGTATCAAGGGGTTAAGTGTTTTGAATGTAATGGTCCTCCACTCCCATGTGCAAGAGGATGTCTTGGTTTTTTTTCATTGAAGAATGTCAACGTTGGATGAATCCTCTTCTATCATTTCAAGCTATACAATAGGAATGGTTTTAGTTTCATGATTAGTTTGATAAGTAAGTGGTCCTAAAGTGATATTATTGACTAAAAATGTTGGATGGGATGGAAACAATGTCATTTATATGCATGGAGTCGTCATGAGTAGAAGAGGAAGGTGGTTTTGGTTCTGAATGGGTTTGGACATGAAATTTGTAAGAGAATCAAATGTTTGTTTTTTGAAACCTAACTTGTATTTTTCATACGGTTTGCAAGGATGGTCAAGGACTAAGTCATAGATAAAATTTTCTTAACATCCATTTCCAAAATCATTTCCAAGCATAATGATCATGGAGATACATTTGTGAAAATACTTGGTTATACAAAAATGCAAAGTCTAATATCTATGGTTTTCCCTGATGAATATTACTAGGACATGAAGAAGGATGATCAATCCCTCCGTAGATGAGAATAATTTTGAGATATGTTGGACTGTAGGAGATAAAATCTCTAATGTTAGGTTAATACATGGTCTGTTTGGTAGGTCTTTTGTATATGTTGGGCCTATGAAGTGAATTAAGTGTAACGAGACGATAATCCCTTAGTGAAAGGAGTTCGCATGAAGTCATTGAAATAAGTCTCATCTAGTAACTTTGATGAGGGAATGAATGAACGTGTGGAAACTTCATTAGAGGAGAATGAGTTTGATTTTAGAATAAGCACATTCTTCCAACAATATGTCATGTGACATGCTTTGAAGTGTTTGGGTCCGTGGGGACTATGAAATTTTTTTCCTTCATGTTCGCATTTGAGAGATCGATGGAGTGTAGATGTGATGTGGAGCATGATGTGTATCCAAGGAAATATTAAGAGAATGTTATATTTAAATCCTCCTTCTATAAGATAGAAAAGTTTATGAAGGGTGTTAATGCTGACTTTGAATAGTAAGATGAATTTTCCCAATGTGGGTACGATCGTGTCATTGAAAGATCATTGACAACCAAGTGTTTGGGAAACAAAGGTGTCTCGCTCACTAAATTTGATTAAAGGTGAGTGATGATATGATATTGATGTTGGCACCATTTTCAATCATGACCCTCTTAATGAGGTTGTCATTAATTTGGGTTGCGATAAAGAGTGGGAGGTTATAGTCCTCTAGTTGTAATGATGGGATTTTTGAGTTGTCAAAAGAGATGAAAATGGACATTTTGAGTGTACCAACTAGATTTGTAAATTTTTGGATCATCTAAGATTATGTATATAGAATGGAGTGATTTGATCATGGATTGTTTACATTGAGATGAAGTTTACACAAGCTCATAAAGGGAAATTTTTATGAGATCTTTATGAAGTTGTTTGATAGAGACATTGCACTTTTTTTGATCTGTAGTTTTGGGCTCTTGGGTATGTGCTCTAGTAGTGACACGTATTGCGTAAATTTGATGATATGATTTCATAGAAGATTCTCCACTTTTTGTGTTCGTGAGTGTAGATGGTTATTTAGATGTAGTGTTCATAGATGTCTGGTGGTATTTTTTGATGGTTATAGATATAAAAGGATAAGTTATTTATTAGCAAGGATTCTGATAGTAGAATGAAGGCTTTTTCACTGTCTGTACAATATACTTGTGAAATGATAGTAAAAAAATGCTTAAAAATTATACTGGAGGGATTCCACCATCGAGAGCGAATTGGCTTAAGAAGAGGTAATGTTATGATGGATTGTTGAATAATCCTTTGAAGGATTAATTCATAATTTCCTTTCGCCAGGATTTCTAGGAAGTGGAAATTATTTTGATTGTATAGGTATTAGAAGGGTCTTTATCAATGTAATATCCTTCGATGTGTATTGAGGGATGATTTTCAATTTTGAATCGTGATTGATAAATTTGACGAGGGTTGTGTCCCTACAATAGAAAGTAAGGATTTGGGATTTTGTGTTGAGGAATTCGAGTGATTATGTGACATGATTATTGCATTTTTAGATGGGGTATGGGTGGTGATGTGATAGATTTCAAAGGTTACGTATGTAATGTTGAGTGACAATGGTCATCATGAAATATTTTTACATATTACAAGATAATTTTTTTTTGTGTGATTTCAAGAGCTTACAAACGGTTTTTGAAAAGGATGAAGTAAATGTAGATGAATTTGTAATATTTTCAATGGAAAGGTCAAGGGATGTACCTGATTCAATGGGTGTTTTTGGTGTAGAAGCATAGGGGTTAATGGGTATCACATTCATTGTTTTTTGACAAAGCTATTGGTGGATGATTGAGATGTCAACTCCGTGATGGGAGACTTTGGTGCTAAGGATAGAGATGGTGGATCTTCGATTATGTTAATAGTGTGATGGGAATGGATGAGATTAAAGCTGTGGTTGAATAGTAGATGTGGCATGATTTGTAAAGGGTTATTTAAAAACGTCTAGATTTTGATTTTAAGGCACATTTGGGTTATCCAATTGCATCTCACCTTTGTTGATATGATCTTGAAGAATGTTTCAGACCGAGCGACACCTTTTGATGTCATGGCCTTTGACCCTATGGTATTTATAGTAATCATTATCTCTATACCAAATGCATTTTGAGACATATGTATCGATAGGATGGATGAGAGGAAAGGTGATCATATTCGTAGAAATGATCTTATCGTATACTATTTTTTAAGATTCACCGATAGGCATGTAATTGCATTGAGGATGGGTTCGCTCAGAGGTGGAAGTTCCTTGGAATCGGTCATTACGAAGACAACATTTGCGAAGTTTTAGATTTTTATTGAGTAGAGGATGGTTTGAGTGAATACTAAGGCTTAGGATTATTTATAAAGATTTGATTGTAATGTGAATGATATGTGTGTGGCATATGATCAAGATAATAATTTAATTAATTCACTATGTGGGAGGGAAAAATACAGTTGAGTGAAAAGACCCCTCAAGCGGGCTACAAAATCTATGATAGACTCGTCTTCAAATTTCTTGATGGCATATAGATTGGTGATAGTGATTTTACATGTAATATTAATCAAGAAGTGTTCTAAGAAAATTTGCATGAGCTAAGCGAATGAGAAAAGTGAATATTGAGGAATGTTGTTGTACCATTCTAAAGCAAGACTAGCTAGGGACATAGGGAATGTCCTCATTATAAGGTCTTGGTTGTGTGCTATGAGCTAACAAGCATGTCCGAAGGCTTGAATGTGTTGTTTAGGGTCTTCTTTACTATAGAATTGGAGGAACTTAGTGAGTTCCAAATGTGGAGGATATGCTATTTGTGGTACTGATGGGGGATAGGTTTGTTGCAGATTTGTTCGTAAGATAGTGTGTTTTAAGGACCCATAAGGAAAATTCAAGGCTATAAATTCTATACATCGACGCCCTACAAAGGGTCATTGCGTAATGGTTTTTGTTGGAGAGTGAATGAAAAAGGACCAAATTTATTATATGTAGATGGATTTGAATGATTCTATGACTAGTAAGGAAAGCCAATATTATGTTTGAGAGGGGTATTCATAGGAATACTATGTTAAGGTTGTGAAACTATGGGCTATTAATATCGAATATAGTGATATTTGATGGGCATGGATTTTGGTAAGAGGGATTGCGATTGGTAGGGTATGTGTTGGAAGGAGATTGAGGAGTGAATTATATTATCCTAGATGATCTTGTGTTTCATGTAAATGATCTTCCTCTATTTATCTCATTCAATAATTTCAACACTATGGTCAAAAGAGCCATCGTACATGAATATTATGGAGCATGTGTCACTTCTCTTTCTTCATTAAGAAACTTGGATCTACTTTATTAACAACCTATAATCCATTAGGAGCACATTTCAGGGTTATGATCACAGAAAGATACCACTTTAGGTTGTATTTCGCTCCTCGACATTATTGTTCCTTGTACCATCCACATCAAATTTAAGGTCTTTAACTCGACCCTTGGATTATAATATCCTCATAGGTTGACCATGGAGTATTAATATGCATGTAGTCACATCATCTTCCTCCAAAGGTGTTAAGTTTCCACAATTAGGGGCTATCTAGAAAGTATAAGGTTACACTAAGCATTAAAACATTGACCTCTTCCAACATGATGGGAGATTATGAATTACCACACTCAAATAAAATTGTAATATCCAATTTCAATAATATCAAATATTTAATTATCCTACTGATTCACATTCATAGCTATAGTGGTCATACAGAGGCTATGGGTTGTACTTCACCAAAAAAATTTCATTTAGGATGATTATAAGCTTGATGAAATAAAATTTAGGATAAAAAATTTGATCTTTATTATTTCATTATCTTATAATTCCATCTTTTTGTAACCTCACTTGTGAAAGAAGAATGTCAAGATTGTATCCCTATTACCCTTATTCACGAGAATCCTCCTATTATATATCATTGCATTCAAATTAATACTATTATTGATTCTTACATTGTCGATGTTACTAATCTCGATTATAAAGATGTTTAATTTCCATATGAACATTTCTTAGTATGTTATGCCCAGGATAACATTTCAAAATATTTCACTATCAATAATATCTATGCCTTAACTTTAGTAATAGTCTTGATATTATAAATGTTTTCATGCAATATGCACATACAACCTTTGATCTAGAGGTAAATGATCAAATAGATAACGATGAGAACAATTATAAAGTAAAATTTAAGGATGAAGTAAATTTTATAACATTCTCTTGTTCTTACTAATATAATCACCCACAACCCCCCACCCCACCCAAACCACCCCATCTCCTCCTTACGTATATCTATAATGAAGTGCTCACATGAACCTCTAAATTGATTGACCTCATGATTCATTCTCACCATCAAATCCTACATGACATAATTTATATAATTAAAAATACATTAGTTTATCTCTCCTTATTTGGTTTCTATAACCATTGCTTATTTGGATACTTCGGTAATTCTTATTTGTCTCCCACGTAATTTCATATTATATAAGTCGGAATGGTGGTATGTCTAACTTATGTCACGTATCTATATTCATTTAATACTTTAAAAACTGATGTGCGTACATGACTATAAAATCAAGTTAAATATAACGAAAAACCTAGTCGTTTATTTCGTTTCTTTGTTAACAACTTATTTTTCTCCACATTTTTCAGTACCCAGTGTCTGTAATTTGAAAGTTGGTGAATATATACCCAGGGAACTCCTTATCTTGCCAGTACGTTCCACTGAATGCTTACGTGACTGATAGGACCTTCTATTAGAGTCAAAGCATTCGAAGTTATCTATAAAAATCTGTCTCCCACCGTTAATTAATCCTAATTATGTCAAAGTTTCTAACTGTTTTAGGACTTTATGTAAAAAAAAAAATTAACTTACGTGTATGGGTTAACATGCTCAAATAAGGGGTTGATGATCTCCAAGGAGTAAATAAAGATAGTTCAAACTGTGTATGATAGTCTCACAATCTAGGTCTGGAAATTTGATTTCCTTATACATTAATGTAGCTAAATTGACACTATTTGTCATCATTTAATGATTTTTTTGAATAATATAATGAAACTATTTAGGGTTGTGAGATTGATATATCTCAAGCATTTATTTCAATATATTTAAATAAGTTACTTTTACTATCTATAAATAATAATAACTTGTGAACCTTTGTTTTAAAAATAATGGTTTGTGAAGATGAAATAAATAAAAGTAGATAATGGAAGAAAGATTCTTTATGAAAAAATAGAATTTGATTTAGATCTTAAATTAAATACAAATAGGATCATCTAAAGTAGATGCACACAATGTAACCCAACAATTCGACCATTATGATTTTAATTAGTTATTTAATTAAGTGTTTATTTATTATTTATTTGTTATTTTATCGTCAATTAATCCAAATAATAGGTTTTTGTCAATTAAGTGTCTTCATTGTATCCCCACTTTCTATTGTCCCCTTTCTATTTGAATTTCTTTAAAATGATTTCATATTCTCATTGTTTAATTATTAATTATTTAATACCCAATTTTATTTTTGATTTATTTTGGTAGTATCAATTTTTAAAATTTTATTGTAGTTATTACATCTTTCCAAGTTTAAATCAAAATAAGTCTCTTTATACTTTAATTTGACAACAATTTCGAAGACACCTTCGCCTCCATTTCAATTGGTAAAAAGATTTGGGAGTTATAAATGTCTAACAAGGTTTTATGCAAGCTTGGATATATTTGTGTACTCGATGGAACACCTTGCTAGAGAATAATTTGGGATGAACACTATGTCGAGACATCGAGGTACTTCAAAAAATTGTTACCAAAACACTTGAGACAAAAATGAGGAGACATTTCTATTGGCTACAAATGTGAACATATGATGTGCGCCACTTTAAGTATTGCATTCATTGTTGCATCATACATCCCATGACTAGGAAGCCATGTTTGTACACACCTCTCACAATTCCATCCAGACCACTATAATTCATCAACATGGAAATCATGACTAGGATGTCGGCCACAAGGAAGTACCAATATGACAAATTTAATAGATACATTCTTATAGATGACTATCATTATTTCCTCCAAGAAGGAAATTGGAGTGGTTGGCATCGTTCATACTTTCTTCAACCATGTATGGGTTCTATTTAGACTCCCAACATCCATTTTATTTGATCAATATATGTTCTTTGTTAGTCATTTTTGGGAAACATTGTAGGAATTTATGGGTATATAGTTGGTATAATAGACAAAAATTTAACCCCAAATAAATGTAAAAATGAAAGTTTTTAATTTTACAGTAACTATTTATCTTCTTCATATGTATAAAATTATGCATGTTTGTACTTAGAATGATAAAATTATTTAGATCCAACATGCCTACAATATATCTCTTCACATTTCTATAGGACATAGTACATTGTGTACATGTATTAGGTGTTAACCTCTATAAATCTCCTATCATGCACTAGTTAGCACTAAGTGATTTGCACATGAACAAAAGGCGGATAAAGAGTGGAAGTTACTATAACACATAGAATTTTCACATCAAAATGTTTATCATATCCTCTCATGTTTATAAATCTCCTATCATGGCTTTTAGGTTTGGATTTCTTAATTTTTGGTATCATAACTTAAAATGTTTGGATGCCTTTTGATATAGTGCAATGTAGAATGCAATGTTCTATCTAATGATTTATATATGATTGGGTCAAGTGTAATTTATATATCAAGTTTTATATGATCATAAATAAAAGAGTGATAACATTAAAATGAATGTAGTGGATAAATGATGAAATCTCAATAATTTTATATTCATTGTGAAATTAAAAATATATATATGTAAAAATAAAATATAATATTTCTTGACCTATATAAAACATAGAAATTCCCTTCTCGTGCCTCAACTCTATATAATATAGTACTTACTCAAATCCCCTGCCATGTTATGTTGAAAATGGAAAAGTCCTTATACCCACATGCTTTGCTCCAATTTCATCTCTGTTTCAGATTGAACTAAATACCGAATTTCCTTTGTTTGAAATCTATTTCTCACAAATATCTTATTTGCTTCTGAAAAAGAGATTGGCAATTTGGCTTATAATCTATCTGATCTAATCTGTTTATGATTAAGGCCTACACTAAAAGAAACTGTAATCCAAACTAGATATAAATACCAACCTGTAATTATCTTAGACATGCTAGATTTGGAGCAGAAAATCACGGACAGCCTTCACAGTTAGCTTACATGCTTCAGAATCTTCTTTCTTCGATATCCTGAGCGTCTTGAATCCGTGTTACAAACAAAAGAAAAAAAGAGTTATTCTCCTTATTTGGTTTCTAAAACCATTGCTTGTTATCTTGGATCCCTGTTAACAAAAAAAAAAGATTTATTCTCCATCAATGGAATCATGCTTCCTGCTACAAACACATTATAAGTTCTTTTCAACCATGTATTTTCCTCCTCTCCTCAGCGACCTTGTGAACACTGATACATAATATTTTTGGCAGGCATTCAAAATTCAAAATTTTATAGGCGGGACATTTAAAATTTAAATTTGTATGTACCATAAGAAATACGTGTACCTGGGCAGAGACAGAAGACAAAAGGAGTGACACGGCAGGCGTTAAGGGTCAACATGCCACGCTGGCATCAGGAGTGAACATGTCAGCGCATACCCAGTCTCTGTAATTTGTTATTTATAATGCTGAAAGACAGATAATGCAATATTTACCGAGTCAATTGAATTGTTCAACTGGGAGTTGTTAAAATTGGGCTATATAAACCAACGTATCTCATGTTCATAATACACTACAATTCAAACGCAGAATCTGCTTTGCTTTGCTTTCTCCTTCTTCTCTGATTTCAGTTATTTTTGAATAAGATGGATAATCGCATGATTTACTACACGCTGGGTGTTTGTGTGTTGCTATGTTGTTACAGCGAGCACCGTACTGTGATGGCAGCCGATTCAGACCTGTTGACAATCAGGAGTAATTATCTCCAAGTTGGTTCTCCAATATTCTAGCCCCTAATTTGTCTCTACTGCTAGCTGTACAGATAGACTAGAATTACTAGAATCCCTGTAAATATGTGATTGTATCTCGACAGCTATAGTTTCCTTATAGTTAGTCAATCAGTCCTAAACTATAGGATCTAAAGCTTTGTACAGTGGCTATTTATGCCCAGCCAGTAATAGGAAAATATCATCAGAGTATTCTCCTCACAAACTCTGTATTTTTGACTTGGTATCAGAGCGGGTATTATTATTTGTTCTATATCATCACAGCCTGAATTCTCATATATCCCTCGAACCATGTCTAATGACAAACCCGAATTATCCTTTGTACCAGTTATCCATGTTCAATCAGAAAACCCCAGTTTCACAACTAATGTCATCCTTACCGAAACCAATTATGATGTCTGGTCTCAAATCATGGAAATGCAGA